>JASPKZ010007980.1:0-365137 GCA_030220185.1 Diploptera punctata | reverse complement strand
TCCTTCTCTTCTCTTCCCTGCTCTTCTCTTCATCTTCTCTTCCTTCTCTCCTTCTCTCTCTTCTCTTCTCTTACCTTTCTCTTCTCTCGCTTTCTCCTTTCTCTTCTCTTCTCTCTCTTCTCTCTCGGCTCTTCTCTTCTCTTCTCTTCTCTTCTCTTCTCTTCTCTTCTCTTCCTTCTCTTCTCTTCTCTTCTCTTCTCTTCTCTGATCTCTTCTCTTCTCTTCTCTTCTCTTCTATTCTCTTCTCTCTCTCTTCTCTCTTCTCTCTTCTCTTCTCTCTTCTCTTCTTCTGCTCTTCTTTCTCTGCTCTCTTGCTCTTCTCTTCTCTTCTCTCTGTCTCTTCTCTTCTTCTTCTCTCTCTGCTCTTCTCTCTCTCTTTCTTCTCTTCTCTCTCTCTTCTCGGCTTCTCCTTCTCTTCTCTTCTCTTTCTTCTCTTCTCGAAATTACTCTTCTCTCTCTTCTCTTCTCTTCTCCATGCTCTCTGCTCTTCCTTCTCTCTCTCGCTCTTCTCTTCTCTTCTCTCTCGCCTCTTCTCTTCTCTTCTCATTGCTCTCTTCCTCCCTTTCTTCTCTTCTCTTCTCTCTCTCTTCTCTTCCCTTATCTTCTGCCCTGCTCTTCTCTTCTCATTATCTCTGTCTTTCCGCTTCTCTTCTCTTTCTTCTCTTCGTCTCTTCTATTCTCTTCTTCTTCTTCTCGTTACTTATGTTAACTTACATTATACTATACTATTATATATTAACCGGTACCGTGCAAAACCCACGCGCACCTCAACGCCCACCTCACCACCGCGCAACGCGGTGACCCACGCCCACCCCCCGCGCAACGCGTACCCAACGCCCACCTCACCGCGCAAACGCGTAACCCAACGCCCCCCACCCCCCGCGCAACGCGTACCCAACGCCCACCTCACCGCGCAAACGCGTAACCCAACGCCCACCTCACCGCTCAACGCGTAACCCAACGCCCACCCTCACCTGCGCAACCCACGCCCCCCTCACCGCCGCCGCATACCCGCGCACCGCCGCACCGCGCACCGCAACCGCGCATCACTTCCCACCCGCACGACGCACCTAACCGCTCCACCTCACTTCGCCACCGCATCGCATCCATTGGCGCAACCCAACGGCACCGCACGCGCCACAAACCTCGCACGAATACCGCGGCAACCTCTGCCGCACGCGCGCAACCCTACACGCGCACCTCGCATCACCGCCAACCTAACGCGCAACCTCGCAGCAACCGCGCAACAACGCGCACCTCACCGCAACCACGCAACCCAACGGCGCACCTCACCCCAACGCACACCTCGGCACCGAACCGAGCGACCTCACTGCACCGCCAAACCCAACGCGCATCTTACGCCACCACAACTCGCGCGCACCGCGCCACGCACCTCACACCGCTCCGCGCACATCAACGCGACGCACCTTCTCACCTCGCACCCATCTCGCCTCCGCTCACCTCAACGCGCACACCGCAATCAGCGAACCTCACAGTGCACCGCTTACATTACATTACATTTATACTTTTTCTATTACAATATTATATATTATATATATTATATTATATTATATAAGATTATATTATATTATTATATTATATTATATTATATTATCAATTAATATTTATATTATATTATATTATATATATTATATTTATTATATTATATTCTAGTATATTATATTATATTTAATTAACATTACGTTTACGTTATATTACCTATACTATTACTATATTATATATTATTAGATATTTATATTATATTAAATATTATATTATATTCTTTATATTATATTCATTATATTATATATATTATATATATATTTATATGATATATATTACGTTACTTCGTTACATACACTATACTATTACTATATTATACCGGTACCGCCCAACCCAACGCACACCGCACCTCGCACCTAACCGCCCAACCCAACGCACACCGCACCTCGCACCTCGCCGCACCACTCAACCCATTACGCACCGCAGCTCGCACCTAACCGCACCACTCAACCCATCGCGCACCGCAGCTCGCACCTAACCGCACCACTCAACCCAGCGCGCACCGCAGCTCGCACCTAACCGCACCACTCAACCCATCGCGCACCGCAGCTCGCACCTAACCGCACCACTCAACCCATCGCGCACGTCAGCTCGCACACTAACCCGCACCACTCAACCCATCGCGCACCGCAGCTCGCACCTAACCGCACCACTCAACCCATCGCGCACCGCAGCTCGCACCTAACCGCACCACTCAACCCATCGCGCACCGCAGCTCGCACCTAACCGCACCACTCAACCCAACGCGCACCGCACCTCGCACCTAACCGCACCACTCAACCCAACGCCACCGCACCTCGCACCTAACCGCACAACTCAACCCAACGCGCACCGCACCTCGCACGTCGCAACCCAACGCCCACCTCACCGCGCACCGCGCAACCTAACGCGCACCTTGCCGCACGGCGCAACCTAACGCGCACCTTGCCGCACGGCGCAACCTAACGCGCACATCAGCGCACCTTGCCGCACGGCGCAACCTAACGCGCACCTTGCCGCACGGCGCAACCTAACGCGCACATCAGCGCACCACGCAACCCAACGCGCAACTTACCGCGCACCGCACCGCGCACCGAACCGCGCCCCGCAACTCATACCGCATCGCGCACCACACCTCGCTCCGCGCAACCCACATCGCACCCCATAGGGAACCTCACAGTGCACCGCATTACATTACATTACATTATACTATTTTTATTACTATATTATATATTATATTATATTATATTTATTACTTTACATTACATTACAATACACTATACTATTAGTATTACTATTACCATATTATATTATATTATTTTTATATTATATTATATTATATTATATTAATTATATTATATTATATTATATTATATTATATTATATTATTTATATTATATTATTTTTTTATATTATATATATTTATGTTATATATTTTATTATATTATGTTATAGTATATTATATATTATGTTATACTATATTATATTTTGTTATATTATATTATATTATTATATTATATTGTATTGTATTGTACTGTAACGGACTGTCAACAGCACGTACGGCTTACTGCCCGTGCGACCCATATTTGTAAATAATATTGTAAATATCTTACTTTTTTGTCTAATAAAGTCCTACTACTACTTGTATTGTATTGTATTGTATTGTTTTGTTTTGTTTTGTTTTGTATTGCATTGCATTGCATTGCATTATATTATATTGTATTATATTGTATTATATTGTATTACGTTACGTTACATTACACTATGCTATTACTATTACTATATTATACCGGTACTGCGCAACCCAACGCGCACCTCACCACGCACCTCACCGCACCACTCAACCCAACGCGCACTGCACCTCGCACCTCATCGCATCGCGCAACCCAACGCGCACCTCACCTCGCACCTCGCCGCACCGCGCAACCTAACGCGCACCTCACCACACACCTCGCCACAACGCGCAACCTAACGCGCACCTCACCGCGCACCTCGCCGCACCGAGCAACCTAACGCGCACCTCGCCATGCCGCGCAACCTAACGCGCACCTCGCCGCACCGCGCAAACTAACGCCCACCTCGCCGCACCGCGCAAACTAACGCCCACCTCACCGCGCACCTAGCCGCACCGAGCAACCTAACGCGCACCTCACTGCGCACCTCGTCGCACCGCGCAACCTAACGCGCACCTCACCGCGCAACCTAACGCGCACCTCACCGCGCAACCTAACGCGCACCGCGCAACCTAACGCGCACCTCGCCGCGCACCGCACCGCACAACCTATCGCTCACCTCACCGCGCACCTCACCTCGGGCCGCACAACGCACTTGACAGCGCACCCCACCGCGCACCTGACAGCGCACCCCACCGCGCACTTGACAGCGCAACGCACCGCAGCGCGCATTACCGCGCTCAGAACCTTGCACCGCACCACGCACCTCACCGCGCACCGAACCTCGCGCAGCAGCACGAAACCGCACCGCGCACCGCACCACGCACCCCACCTCGCTCCGCGCAACCCACCTCGCACCGCACAGCAAACCTCGGAGTGCACCGCATTACATTACATTACATTATACTATTTCTATTACAATATCATATATTATATTATGTTATATTATATTATATTATATTATATTATATTATATTATATTATATTATATTATATTATATTATATTATATATTTATTACATGACGTCACGTTATATTACACTATACTATTACTAATATTATATTATGTTATGTTGTTTTGTTACGTTACGTTACACTATACTATTACTATATTATACCGGTACCGCGCAACCCAACGCGTACCGCACCTCGCATCGCGCAACCCAACGGGCACCGCACCGCGCAACCCAACGCGCACCTCATCGCGCACCGCACCGCGCATCTCACCGCGCTTGCCTCCGCGCATTTCACCGCGCACCTCACACCGCATGTAGCACCGCATCTCAATCCGCATCGCGCACCGCATCTCACACCGCATCTCACTCCGCATCGCGCACCTCATACCGCATCGCGCACCTCATACCGCATCGCGCACCTCATACCGCATCGCGCACCTTACTCGCGCCGCGCACTTCACAGCGCACCTCACATCGCTCCGCACAGCGCACCTCACATCGCTCCGCACAGCGCACCTCACATCGCTCCGCACAGCGCACCTCACATCGCGCCGCACAGCGCACCTCACATCGCTCCGCACAGAGCACCTCACATCGCTCCGCACAGCGCACCTCACATCGCTCCGCACAGCGCACCTCACATCGCTCCGCACAGCGCACCTCACAATCGCTCCGCACAGAGCACCTCACATCGCTCCGCACAGCGCACCTCACATCGCTCCGCACAGCGCACCGCACTCACCTCGCACTCGCACCGCACCTGCACCGTCACGCCCGCACTCGCCCCGCACCCCGCACCGCGCACCGCACCCCGCCCGCCCCCCGCACCGCGCACCTCTCACCGCGCACCTCGCACCTCGCACGTCTCACCCGCGCACCTTGCACCTCGCACCTCTCACCGCGCATCCCGCACCTCGCACCGCGCACCTCTCACCCGCACACCTCGCACCGCGCACCTCTCACCGCACCTCGCACCCCGCAACCTCGCACCGCGCACCTCGCACCTCTCACCGCGCCCACCTCGCACCTCGCACCTCTCACCGCGCACCCCGCACCTCTCACCGCGCACCTCTCACCGCGCACCTCGCACCTCTCACCGCGCACCTCGCACCGCACCTCGCACCTCGAACCGCGCACCGCACCTCGCACCGCACTTCACTTTGTACCGCACTTCACTTTGTACCGCACTTAACTTTGTACCGCACCGTGCACCGAACCGCACCTCGCACGGTACCGCGCACCGCACCACACCGCGCACCGAACCTCACACCTTACCGCACACCACACACCTTTCCTCGCATCGCACGCGCACCGCATTACATTAAACTATACTATTTCTATTACTATTCCTATATTATACTATATTACATATAGGGGAAGGTCGTGTATTTTGGGTCACTTAACTTAAAATTCGATTAACTCCTTTAATTGTATTTACAAAATTATAAATTTTATAAGTGATGAATAGTACACAGTACTGATTGCTTTTATGATAACTACGTCGTATAATAATTTCCAGACAAATTTTAAAAATTATGTTTACATAAATAATAATTCCGTGTAATTTGGGCCGATGTCTTGCAGGTTGTACATGTAAATAGAATTACTCGTATTACTTTTTAAGTGATTTATTTTAAAAATATAAGTAAGAGAATACATTCTCTTTTCGGGATTTATAAATCTGTAGTACAGTCTGTCCTCATTTGTGTTTATGAAACAATTATCGTAACACGAGAAATAAATACACGTAGACAAATAATGAACACATGTGATTTTTGAGATCACTTCTTGGATTCACAAGGTCACATCATCTAACAAATACATTAAAATATTGAAAGTCTAAAATATGTTAAATGATATAACCAACAATAAAAAAATTAATAATAATAAATTAAGAATAATAATATTAATAATAATAATAATAAAAACAGTAATAACAGTGAGCCATAGTTGAACTAACTTATTGCAGAACACAAAATTAACTAGTCAGTTAAAATTATCATAAGGGATTATTAACGTGCACTAAACAATATAAACGTTTTCTAATACTACATTTAATAATGTTAGAAATATTAGAAATAATAAGTACTAAAATAATAAGTATATTAGTAAAATAACATTATGTCCGAGCGGCCATGAACCAACGGGTTCTATACAGCCAGTGACTTAGTTGGTAGTAAAGTAATTGTAATAATAAAAATGAATAAAATAAAATTATTTTAGTTATATTCATTGTTATTGTAGAAATAGTTTGATTAATAATAATAATAATTATTATTATTATTATTATTGGTAATATTATAATTATTATTAATAACAATATATATAACTAAAAACATTTAATGCCCTATCTCAGATCCAAATTACGAACTATCGACGAGGCCCAAATTACACACTCTCATGAGGCCCAAATTACACACCATGTATAATTTAATTGAAAAGATCTGTATCACAAAAATTATAGAAAATACGATACTGAAATATTAATAAAACGTATTTTGAAATATTTACAGCAGTTTAACTAAAAATACACACACTCGACTTAACCACTAGCTTCAAGAAACTGTTTCACTTTGAACTGAAACCTTTTAGTGAAATTGGACAATATAATATATTCTTCGTTGCCTCGAAACCTTGAGGGATACAATAAAACAAGTTTCAGGTGGTGAAGTACTGTTAATTACCATGCTAAACCCGTTAAAATCAAGGGGTGAACAAACTTGGAAATATCAACATTTTAAAAAGCCCAAATTACGCGGATCTACCTTAGTATCCTGCTGGATTTCGGAATTCCTAAAAAGTTAGTTAGACTTATACGAATGTGTGTAAATGACGCAAAGAGTAGGGTGCGTGTAGGCAAACAGTTTTAGGACACTTTTGAAATCCAGAATGGGTTGAAGCAAGGAGATGCACTATTTCCTCTACTATTTAATTTTGTACTAGAGTATGCCATTAAATCTTTAGAGAATGAGGAAGGCTTACAACTCAATGGTATTAATAAGCTGTTAGTTTATGCTGATGATGTAGTGCTATTGGCCGATAGCGAGGAGATACTAAAGGACAACACGCACATACTATTGAGTAACACTAAGAAATTAGGGCTGGAAGTAAATATCAATAAAACTAAATATATGGTCACACGTAGAAATTCATTATAATATGGAAATGGACAGCTAATGACAAATGAGGGAAATTTTGAGGAAGTGGGTGAATTCAAATACCTAGGAACAATAATCACAAATAGGAATGAGATGCACAAAGAAATTAAACATAGGCTCAATTCTGGAAATGCGTGCTATTATGCATTGCAGAGACTCTTGATGTCCCAACTCCTTTCAAAAATCGTTAAACTGAAAATATATAACACTATTATTCTACCAGTTATATTATATGGGTGCGAAACATGGACTCTTACTTTAAGGGAGGAAAGGAGATTACAAGTATTTGAGAATAAAGTACTTACGAAAGTTTTTGGACCAAAGAGAGATGAACAAACAGATGAATGGAGAAGACTACGTAACAATGAGCTACATTGTGTTTATAGGAAGCCAGATATAATAAGAACAGTTAAGTCTCGTAGACTGCGATGGGCAGGACAAGTTGCACGTATGGGGAATGAAAGACTTGCATGGAAGCTTCTTGTAGGAAAGCCAGAAGGAAAACGCCCAGTTGGTAGGCCAAGAATGAAGTGGGAGAATAACATTAACTATGATTTGAGGGAAGTAGATTATACAGGGAATGATTGGAAAGCATTAGCTCAGGATAGGGATGTATGGAGAGCTTATGTCCGGGCGGGCATGAACCTACTGGTTCGATAGTGGAAGTGAGTAAGTAAGTAAGCAATGATTCTAAATTTGTGCAATAGCATTTGTAAATCATCTTCACTTGATGCAATTAGAAATTGTTAAAAAATAGACGTAAATAACTGTAATTTCTTGATATGTGCGTGTGTTTGCTCCAGCTCTGAAGTGGGTTTATGAAATCACTGCACGAGTCACTGCAAAAAACTTTTTACTTGGCATCTGATCTCGACGGAGCTATTTCTGTGGAGGTCGATAAGTCGTTACCCAGGCTGGTACTTACTCGTGTCCCATGTTAAATCCGAGACAAACAGAGATCCTCTTATTTCACATATACAGGGTGTATCAAAATTCATGAGCTCGGATCTCCACAGTAATAGTGCCGGATAACCCCTATTAAAGTAACCTAACTAACTAACTAGCTCACTCACTTGCAATATCGATCCTGTAGGGTCATGGCCGCGCGGAAATACCCTCTCCATAGATCCCTATCCTGAGCTAATGTTTTCCAATCATCCCCTGTATTATCTACTTCCTAAAATCATGGTTAATATATTCTCCCACCTCATTGTTGGTCTACCAACTTGGAGTTTTCCCTCTGGTTTTCCTACAAGAAGCTTCCATGCACGTCTTTCATTCCACTTTCGTACCACATGTCCTGTCGATCGCAGTCTACGAGACTTAACTGATCTTATTATATCTGCTTTCCTATAAAGATCACTGTTATGTAGTGTTCTGCGTTCGCTGTATGTTCATCCCTGTTTCGTCCTGTATCTGTCAGAAACACAACACTGCGTTCGCTGTATGTTCATCCCTGTTTCGTCCTGTATCTGTCAGAAACACAAACACAAATTCATTATTATTATTATTCATTGTTGTACTAATTATTTCATTTTTATTTTATGTTTTCATTGGTACCATTGTTTCCAGAATCAAAAAGTTTACCTAAAATAGCTCATTCTTCTTATTGAGAAAACTTAATTTTTCAGCCGACTTTAGGGCCACACGGTGTGTAAATATATCATCATCCGGTATCATGACATCTGCCGCCGTCTTCCGGAAACCAAACGCCATTTCTCTCTGTTCATCCATTGATCTTCCTCCAATCCTCTGATATTCATAGCCGCTTGTACCCTCTTTTCCAGGTTTTCTTTGGTCTTCCTTTCTTCCTCCTTTCCATTGGGATTCATTCTATAATAATTTTAGGCAATCTTTGTTCTGGCATTCTTTTGACATGACCTGACCACTGTAATCTTTCTTTTCTATAATGTCTATGATGTCCGGCTCCTCTTGTACACCCATAATTTCCCTTATTTCTTTATTTCGTATTCTATCCATTCTAGATTGTCCAGCTGATTTTCTTAAAACATCCATTTCTGTACTAAAATGTATTATCAGTTCCCTGGTAGGAATTTGCCAAACTTCAGCACCATATGTTAAAATTCTCTGAAGTATGGTTTGATATATTTTTAATTTTCTATTTTCTGTAATATATTTCACCAAACAGAGTTTAAAGCATTTATTGCTTGTTTTGTTTGTGTGATTCTGTTTTTAATTTTCACTATGTTATCGCCTGAATGGTCTAATTTTGTTCCTAAATAAGTGCATTCAGTACTAGGTTTTAGTTCTTTTCCATTGTTGAAATTTATATTTTCCATTTTTCCTCTATATTTGTATAAAGTCCCCATTTTTCCTAATATTATTTTAGATTTCTTGCCACATGTTCATGTCATCCTGATCTTGTGCTAAATATATTGATAAAGTGCTGTTTGTTTATATAATTTGATATACGTAGATGGCCATTCAATACGAGTTTTGTTGCTGAAAGTAATCCAGATTTAGAAACCATAGAATAAAGGTGATATTAAATTATGGACTAAATAGATCCCTGTGTTGAAGTGCCATAGGGAAGATTTTTTGAAGCCACATCATAGTGTAAAGGGCTGCACTCACGCCCCTATCAGCTTCCTGTAAAATGAGAACCTGATTTCCCTCGGGCCACACTCGATAACTCGTGGCTTTTTACCTCTTCCACATGTGAGAGCTCTTGCTGTAAGTGGAGATCTTTTCAGCATAACTTCCACTATCAATAGAAAAATGTGTTTCTTTAACGCACCACAAGTTCTTTCCAGCATAATGTTACTTAGAATTTGCAATCAACTTGGAGGTTCAGAACAGCCTTAAAGACGCAACGCTCTGTGCTTAGTGTCTGAGCTGTACATATGTTTATAGGATGAACTAGTTTTATTTTAATAATAGCTAATACCCGGCGTGCGCTCCTACACCTAGATAAATGATAATGTGTTTAATGTTTAGTTAAATAAGTAAAAGGGAAAATAATTATAAATTTGCTCTCTTCGTTATTGCAGCTAAAACAACAATAAACTATATAATTGTAGGCTTTCACGGCCGGCGTCTTGATCCATATTTGGTTCGTCTTCCGGGCTTATAGGCCGTGGTCTGGTTGTCTTCTTACAGTCTGCAGCCGGCTGTTGAGGAGTTCACAGAAAGCACGCAGTATCTCCTGATGATGTCTACCGCAGCAGTAGACGAAACGTCGAGTAAGAAGACAACCAGACCACGGCCTATAAGCCCGGAAGACGAACCAAATATGGAACAATAAACTAATTACTTCTATTAATTAAATAAAAATAAAACGTAGTTTTATTTAATACACAAGTGATCTTCTTGGTGATCAAATATTAAAATATATATACAGTCAATATGCCCATTTCACCAATTAATGTTTAAAAAGGTCAAAACAAGTTTCCACAGCCAAGCTGTCATTCTCAAGACCAGATATTGACTGAAGACAAAATTTACAATAAATAATTATTTATTTTGTTAACATGTCTGAAGAAGGTACAGTGTACCGAAACAGCTGTCACTGAATTATATCTTAATAAATATGAAAATCAAATAAAACTAAGTTTTATTTGTATTTAATTAATATATATGGATTTTCATCAAGTAAACACCAACTCAATTGATTAATTAATTCTATTTCAAAATTATTTTTCATACAATTCAATTAGTAAATAAAATGTCATCTTCCAAAATTTAATATTCAAGCAATCAGTATAAGTAAAGCAATATCGTAATTATTTTAAGACACAACGTGCTGATTACCCGGCGTTGCCCGGGAATCTACGTGTCCTATGTACTTGGCATAAATGAGCTGAAACACAAAATTCGTTATAAAAGAATACGTTCCTTGCGCTGCTATGCTTGCCTGGAATCTACTTATCCCGATCTTCTTGGCATCAATGAAAGACAAAAATGGTTATTGTGAGTTATCCGTAAAAGATAAACATATGCTGTCGCGGACTTTTTTCTAGGCGATTTGAGATATTCAATTCTGTGTACATTAATTTGGTGTATTCGTTATGGTTTAGGTAGCGTAAGCCATTTAAGTGTCAAAATAGGAACTTGGTTTCACGTTTTTCACTAGAAAGGGTTCATTTTAGGGGTGAACGGGTTCAGTATCACAACTCTCTTATAGCCTATATTCATCCCAGGAATCTGCTGAACATTTTGCAAAAAGCCCCATCACAATCGGATCAACGGTATGGCCGCGCATAAAGTACAAACAAACATTCATTTTTATGTATTAGATTCATTCATATTGCATTTTGCCTGTATGTCTGAGACTTCTATATGTAACTTAATATGACTGTTTAACTCATGCCCCAAATGGCAGTCAGTGACCAATGACGTTTCAATGAATTTTGTTTTACAACCAATGACAGTCGTGTTTCACTTCGCTCTTTATCGGCGTCTCTTCATCAGCTCCTGCTTTTATGTTAAAGAAAACTCCTCCTTTTAATAATCTGAACAGGTCAGAGCATTATTTTTTCTCCAACGAATACATTGAATGTAGCAAATAATGAACAGATTCCTTGATTTTACTGAGTTCTTTACTAAAAAAATAAATTAATAACCTGTAATGTTGATTATAATATACAGTTTGATGTGTTTCATTATTTCTCCACTAGGGTGCATTCTTACAATATTGCGATCCTATTCGGCAATAAATAATATAAATAATATTATCAAGTTGCAGTGGATATACCTCACATTTCTGGTTTATTTTCAAACATTGCCGTTTACATTAAATATATAAATATTTTAAAATAACGTATATTTAAATAATGACTTTGAGTAAACAGCTTAATTTTATTCGTGAAATAGTCCTAACAAATGCCACTCTTGATTTCCAAATTCTCTAGATAAATTCACTCGTCACTTCCTGACTCCTGTCATTACTTATAATAAGTCAATTATCTCACTTTATGATCGAAGTATCTAAATTTGCATTTACCAACCTATAAAATAAGAAATTTAATTCTATTATACGAAATATAAAATTAATTTATTAAAAACTTGGCGTAAAAATATAATATAATAATTTCAAAATTAAAAACTAAAGTAATGGGGTTCCGTTGAACAAAAATAGTAATAGAAGATCAAATGTTGGAACAGGTTTCACACTTGCATTATTTGGGCTGTGATATAACTTATGAAGAAGAACAAGATATAAATAAGAAAATGTAACAGAAATTTCAACATATTTGTGGAACAATCAGACGAACACTGAGGAACAAAGTAAGAAAGGAGACGCAGCTAAGATTTTACTCAACGATGGCACTACCAGTGGCGATGTATGGAAGTGAAGCCTGGGTCCTGAAGGAAAAAGAAAAAAAGTAAAATTCAGGCAGCGGAAATGAGCTTCTTAAGGGCTGTGAAAGGTTGTACAAGAGAAGAACATATTAGAAATGAGAATATTAGAGAGGAACTAAAAGTACAACCACTTCTTCAACAAATAGAAGAACACAGGAACAATTGGATAGAACATCTGCAAAGAATGACAGAAGTTTAGGATACCAAAGATGGCACTAGTGTATAATCCTAGAAGACGAAGATCGGAAGGAAGACCAAGAAAACGTTGGGCTGAACAGATGTGAGATCGGAACAGGCAAAGACCTAACCCGTGAATTTGATGATGATGATGATGATGATGATGGTATTAATCCTTTTCTTACACTGATTGTAACTCGAGTATTACGATAATGGGTTTGGCAATCAGGCTGATGTGACGGCGCTTAATAACCACCGGTAGCGATGTCGTGTAGTCCAGAGCTTGCAAGCAAACAGTTGTGTGCCATATCGACCAGTTGCAGCGCGGCCCGGGAGCTCGCTATAGTGCCCGGATATCACACAGCCTGTCATCTTTACTCTGCCAATTACACAAATCATTTAAAACTTAAAGCAAGAATGTTTAAATCCATATTAGATAGGGTTTGCTATGTAAATTCACGTCCTCTTCTTGTTCGTTACGGTTTAGGTTTTTTTCTAGCCTGTTCCGCCTCCAAATTGCTGCTGCTTCCATAATTTCTTTGGTCTTCCCAAACTACTTCTTCCTCTTGGTGAATAGTTGTATGCAGGTTATGATAGTCTTTTCTCAGTCATCCTTGCCAAGTGTTCTTTCCAGTTTGTTCTGTATTTCACTATTGATGTGTATAATTCCTCTACTTTCAGTTGCTGTCTTGTTTCTGTGTTCTATTCTTTGTCTGTTCTTTGATATCCTGCTGTTGGTCTGAGGAGTTTCATTTCAGCAGCTTGTATTCTGGCAGATTGTTGTGTTGTCAGTGTCCATGTTACGAATCTATAAGTAATAATAGGAACTGCCATTGTCTTGTATAATTGCATTATATATTTTTTCCTGACTTTATTTTTAAAGTTCTTTTTTTGTGTTCCTGTTATATAATTAAACTTATTTAGTTTGTTATTTATATCTGTGTCCGCTGTGTGTGATATTTCGCAACCTGGCAAGTTATATTTTGTCACTTGTTCTATTGGTTTATTTTCTAATATTATCGTATTAAATTCATGTATGATCCATTGTAGTCTTGTTTACGGGCGAAACCAGCCATAATCATCTTGATTAAGAATTCCGAAAGAATCTCGAATGTCACGGATTTTTTCTTTTCATTTACAAAAAGGGTAGTAACGAAATTTCTTCTAGTAACACCAGAAGGAATACTCCCAGTTGGTAGACCAAGAACGAGGTGGGAAAATAGCATTAATGATTTGTTCTCCTCGAAGTTCCTTATTTGTTATAATTTCTGGTCATCATACATCAAACTAACTAACTCACTAGCACTGTCGAATCCGTAGGTTCATGGCCGCGCGGACATAAGCTCTCCATACATCCTGAGCCTGTGCTGTTTTCCAATCATTCCCTGTATAATCTACTTTCTCAAATCATATTTAATATTATTCTCTCACCTCATTCTTTGTCTATCAACTGGGCGTTTTCCCTCTGGTTTTCCTACAAGACGCTTCCATACATCTTTTTTCATTCCCCATTCGTGCCACATCATGTCCTGCCCATCGCAGTCTACGAGACTTAACTGTTCTTATTACATCTGGCTTCCTATAAAGACCACGTAGTTCATTGTTATGCAGTCTTCTCCATTCACCTGTCTGTTCATATATCTTTGGTCCAAAAATTGTCCTAAGAACTTTATTCTCAAATACTCGTAATCTCCTTTCCTCCCTTAAAGTAAGAGTCCATGTTTCGCATCCATATAATATAACTGGTATAATAATAGTTTTATATATTTTCAGTTTAACGTTTTTTGAAAGGAGTTGGGACGACAAGAGTCCCTGGAATGCATAATACCATGCATTTGCAGAATTGAGCCCATGTTTAATTTATTTTTGCATCTCATTCCTATTTGTGATTATTGTTCCTCGGTATTTGAATTCAGCCACTTCCTCAAATTTTCCCTCATTTGTCACTAGCTGTCCATTCCCATTGTGAAATATATTTCTATGTGTGACCATATATTTAGCTTTATTGATATTTACTTCCAGTCCCAATGTCTTAGTGTTACTCAATAGTGTGTGCTGGTTGGCCTTCAGTTTGTCCTCGCTATCGTCCAATAGTACTACATCATCAGCATAAACTAACAGCTTATTAATACCATTGAGTTGTAGGCCTTCTTCATCCTCTGAAGATTTGAATGGCATTCACACTGTAATTCAGGATTGTCTCTATATTCCATACTTTAGATGGGAACTGGGTGTACATAAAAGCTCTCACTTCCCAGAAGATGTAATCGAGCTTCTAGAGTTTATGACACGCTTAAAGCAAGTGGAAACAAATGCCTGCTCGTAAATTCCCGTCTTCATCCTCATGTTCCCAGGTGTCATGATTAAAATCTTGCTATATTGTTACCAACTGTAAATCCGCTGTCAAATGTTAACAGGACGACACTCGGTCTAACATATGTAATCCAAATGCACGACCAAAACATCTTATGATTTATCCATTTCTTCTATACGTCCAAAGGAAGAATTTTTATATGTATTATGGTTATTTAATTTATATTCTGCAAGTAAATAACAAATAATTAAGAATTTAATTAAATTAGAAATAAATATTTTAATGTAAATTTGCTGTAAATTAATCTTACATGTAAGAATGACAATCCTGGCAAATATGGTCATAGAATATTATATATATATAATCAGATTGAGATGGGCCTTTTCGAAAAATGTTCAGGATATTCCGGGGATGAACATAGGCTATAAGGGAGTTTTAAAACTCAAACCCTTCACCCCTAAAAATCACTCTTTGTAGTGAAAAACGTGAAATAAAGTCCCTATTTTGACGCTTAAATGGCTTACGCTGTCTAAACCATAACAAATACACAAAATTAATGTACACAGAATTGAATATCTCAAAAAGCCCTACAAAAAAGTCCGCGACAGCATATGTTTATCTCTTACGGATAACTCACAATAACCATTTTTGTCTTTCATTGATGCCAAGAAGATCGAGACAAGTACGTAGATTCCTGTGCAAGCATAGCAGCACGTGGCGGGTGTTCTTTTACGGATAGCTCACAATAACGAATATTGTCTTTTAGCTCATTTATGCTAAGAAGATTGAGATAAGTAGTTTCCCGGGCAACACCGGGTAATCAGCACGGGGAATGTTAAAATAATTACTATATAGGCCTACATGTATAATTATTTTTCATTTTACTTATTCAACTAATTATAAGAAGCACATTCATTTTTATCTTTCAGCTCATTTATGCCAAGAAGATCGGGATGAATAGATTCCTGGACAACGCCGGGTAATAAGCACGGGGTATCTAAAAAATATGAATTTATAATTATTTTTCCTTTCACTTATTCAACTGAACATAAAATCACATTCATTTTAATTGATCTAGGCGTAGGAGCGCACGCCGGGTATTAGCTAGTATATATATGAAAATATTAAAATATCACAATTAATTTTAATTACTAATAATATATTTTCTTCCTCTTCTTCATCCAGGGATTAAGCCTGTGGCTCGTTCCGGTTTCATGAAAGCTAGAATTGTTAAAATTGTTCAGACCATCTTCTGTGTGGGCGTCCAACATTTCTCCTTCCGTGCGGTTTATAATTTAGCAATAATTTTGGAAATTTTTCTTCTGGCATTCTATCAACATGTTCTTTCGAGATGTTTCTATATTTAATTATTCGATCTGTAAGTTTGAATGTATTTAGTTCCAATATTTAAATACATTGATATTGTAGTTACTTAATAATTGTCAGTGGAATAAAAAAAATGAAGGCGCTGAGTAGATAGGTGAAGAGAGAGGTTGGTAACAAAATTATAAAATAAGTTATGTGAATTTCTCAGGGGATGATTGGAAAATATTAGGTTAAGAAAGTTGGAGATATATTTTAATTGGTTCTGCAAGAACTCTAGAATGGATTTCGTCATTTAGCCATTCGATGCAACATAACTAAGACCCCTAAACCCAATAAGGTTCTAAGAACTGTGGCTTTACTAACCAGATATTTATGGAAATAGAAGTGAAATGGACGATTCTGGAAATATTTACAAATGGGTCAATTTTTATATTTGATTCATCAATAGGAATTTTATTACGTATTTTACTACATAACTTTATGGAACTCGTAGGATTAATTTCTCATTCACAATTTGCACCACTGATCCGTATCTTCAGCCAACAAAATCTTATAATATTTTTTTGCACAATAGTGCGTTCTGCCGTACTTACAACAATGGCGACCATGATTGAAATTTCAATTTCTTACATTTCGGGGTTACCAACCTGAATAACTGTACTGTAATATTGCAAATATCCTACCTAGTGCGGGAAGTAAAACCACTGACTTTTATGTATACTACGCACAATGTATATACAAAAATATATCCAAAAGGTAGAGTTAATATACATTATACGAAACAAATCACTGCATTTTTAAATGAACTGAACTTTATTTCAAGCAATAAAAAACTCAAAGAGCGACAAGTCAAGAAGACTCTTGCCCTACAAGCCGGCTGCTGGCCTCACATCCATATGTGTTAATCACATAGGTATGCGATTATCTAACCAGTGTAAGGGTAACATGTGGTCAGCACGTCGGGTCCCCCAGCCGTTATAGCTTATTTTCTCAACCTGGAATCGCTACTTACTGTAGCTACCCAAATGCCTCAGGGTACTGGGTGGGCAACGGTCCCATACTGGCCGAAATAGCATGAGAACATTTCTTCCCCCGTGGGGAGTTGAACCAGCGCAAGTCCCATAGCTCTGCGCTAAGGTTTCTTGCCTTAACCACTCGGGCTACGGCGCGGGACTATTTGAAACAATATAAAACAATAAATTCGCACTTGCCGCCATTTTAAGCCTGATTTGTGTCACGGCCTGCTGTAGTCCCAACTAAATTATTTTCTACATGTAGTGTATAAGTATTTGCCAGACTGTTAACGTTAGTCAGTTGTTTATAATGAATGCAACTATTTCCAATAAAGATGCCATTATTTTAGTATTAGGCCTATTTATTATTTTGAAAACACCATCGGGGGAAAAAAAATGTATAACGCACGTTTGTGAAGTGTTTTACAGAATCTGGGGTATTAAAAACCGAGCGATAGAGAGGTTTTTAATCATACCCTCGCTTCTGTAAAAACCACTTGCCAACCTCGCATCATAATGTACTACTTAAAGCTTCCTTTAATACATGTGAGTTGAATCATTTGAGTGAGTGAAGCATTCAGTACTGTTGAACGTTGTGGTCAGATCTGAACTAGGTGAAAGTGAAGGAAGGAGCGGGTATAGTTAACACCGAGTTATACATTAATAATGATGTTGTCCAGTCTCTGGGGTCCTCGTAGGAAGGGCTGCATCAAGTGTTCAGCATATCAAATAACTTATACAGGGTGTTGTCTCTATCAACGTCTTCACACACTTACAGTTTATATTACTGAAAACATGTATCGATAAAACGCATTGTAAACATATGTATATTATTGTATTTGACACATCGTTCTTTTCAAAATGTTTATTTATTTATTTTACGTGATGGAGTTAAGACTGTGAGGTCCTCTCTTCCACTTCACCACGTTAAATTATATATATAATAATTATGAATTACATAGCTCTACAAAAAATGTGCTGCCATGTATATCTCAGCGAATTTTTATGTTTTCAAGTGCACAGTTTACTAATATATTCATGAAAGTGCTGAATGTGCTCTAGTTTTTATGATGTTTACGTATCTTATATCTTAAACAGTAAATGGCTTTGTTATTAATAAAATTTATGTTTCCAATCATGAATATATGGTCACACGTAGAAATTCAGTATATAATGGAAATGAACAGCTAATGACAAATGAGGGAAATTTTGAGGAAGTGACTGAATTCAAATACCTAGGAACAATAATCACAAACAGGAATGAGATGCACAAAGAAATTAAACATAGGCTCAATTCTGGAAATGCGTGCTATTATGCATTGCAGAGACAATAAATTTTGTTTTTTACAACCAATGACTGTCGTGTTTCACCTCGCTCTTTATCGATTTCTCTTTATCAGCTCATACTTTTGTGATAAAGAAAACTCCTATTAATATTCTGAACAGGTCAGAGCATTATTTTTCTCCAACAAATACCTTCAATATAGCAATTAATGAACAGATTCCTTGATTTTACTGAGTTGTTTACTAAAAAAATTAATTAATAACCTATAATGTTGACTATAATATACAATTTGATGTGTTTAATTATTTCTCCACTAGGGTGCATCGTACAATATTGTGATCCTATTTGGCAATAATTAATATGATCAAGTTGCAGTGAATATACATAACCTCTAATTTCTTATTTGTTTTCTAACATTGCCGTTTACATTAACTATAAATATTTTAAAATAGCTATATTTAAATAATGAATTTTGAGTAAACAGCTTAATTTTATTCGTTAAATAGTCCTAACAAATATCACTCTTGATTTCCAAATCCTGTAGATAAATTCACTCCTGACATTACTTATGATATGTAAAGAGAACATATTGATAAATTCGACAAAATATAAAATAAATTTTTATAATTATGTAAACTTATTTCGACATATGACATATAGATAGGCTTGGACAAGAAACTGTTCCGTAAAGTCACTACATTATTATTATTATTATTGTTTTATTATTATTATTATTATTATCATCCGAGGCATGTTGTTTGGTTTTTGGATAACACAGTGGAAATTAAAAATAGAATCGCACAAACAAAACAAGCAATAAATGCTTTAAACTCTGTTTGGTGGAGCAAAAATATTACAAAAAGTAGAAAATTACAAATATATCAAACCATAATTCAGAGCATTTTAACATATGGTGCTGAAGTCTGGCAAATTCCCACGAGGGAAATGAAAAGAATTTTAAGTACAGAAATGGATGTTTCAAGAAGATCAGCTAGAAAATCTAGAATGGATAGAATACGAAATAAAGAAATAAGGGAAATTATGGGTGTACAAGAGGAGCCGGACATCATAGACATCATAGAAAAGAAAAGATTGCAGTGGTATGGCCATGTCAAACGAATGCCAGAGCAAAGATTGCCAAAAATTGTTATGGAATGGATCCCAATGGAAAGGAGGAAGAGAGGAAGACCGAAGAAAACTTGGATAAAAGGGGTACAAGCAGCTATGAATATCAGAGGAATGGAGGAAGATCAATGGATAGACAGAGAGGAATGGCGTTTGGTTTCCGGAAGGCGGCGGCAGCTGCCATGATACCTGATTATTATTATTATTATTATTATTATTATTATTATTGTTGTTATTATTATTATTATTATTATTATTATTATTATTATTATTATTATTATTATTATTATTATTATTATTATTATATGAATGAACAGCGCATACCAAGAAGAATGTATAATTATAAACCAAAAGGGAAAAGAACGTTGGGAAGACCATTGAAGAGATGGAAGGACCAATTCGACCTATAATGAGATCGGAACAGGCCATTGGGCCTAATCCTTGTTGTTGATGATGATAATTATTATTATTATTATTATTATTATTATTATTATTATTATTATTATTATTATTATTATTATTAAAGGATTGATTCTATAGAAAACGCGTGTGCATATTCGAATGTCGTTGAAAGTTTATTCAATTTAAGAACTTCCACAATTTATAACACATTTAATTGATATAGATTTCATGATATTTTAGAATTGCTAACAGTCGCGTGAAATATTTGTAACGCTTTTATAAATAAATATATACATTGCTTATTAAAATTTATCTTATGCATTTACGTATTACAAATTGATTTCTATACAAGGATAAAAATATCTCACATAATCAAAAATTCACAATACTTTTTTTTTCCAACTTAAGCATGGTTATAATGGTTCCATGTAATTGAATCGGTGAAAAGCAGTGTCATGTCCTATTATATTCCAATAGTAGACGATACTTTCAAGGTACTATTACTATTTTCTGGAACTGATTGTTCGATTGTATAAAGTCCTAACATTCAATGTTCCTAGGAACATGTCCCTGTGTTTGAGCCTTTGGCGTGGGTTCCCTGAAGTAGTCCCCGCCCGGAGAACCGAATGGGGGACTATTGACCTCCGGAAAATTTTACCCCAGATGAACCCACGTCCGCATATCTTGACGGTTGTATTTTTACGGTGAAAGATCGTCACTCTTTCGCCCAAGGTACTTTTTTCGACTGGCTTATCTCATTCGACCAGTCCGGCATGGGTAACCCTATCGGCAGCATTGCTACCGCCGGCATAGCTCTGAGGATCATTTAAGCACGCAAGCCACTCCACCACGACAAGGTAAAGATGCATTGCAGAGACTTTTGATGTCCCAACTCCTTTCAAAAAACATTAAGCAGAAAATATATAAATCTATTATTCTACCAGTTACATTATATGGATGCGAAACATGGACTCTTACTTTAAGGGAGGAAAGGAGATTACAAGTATTTGAGAATAAAGTTCTTAGGAAAATTTTTGGACCAAAGAGAGATGAACAGACAGGTGAATGGAGAAGACTACATAACAATGAACTACATGGTCTTTATAGGAAGCCAGATATAATAAGAACAGTTATGTCTCGTAGACTGCGATGGGCAGGACATGTTGCGCGTATGGGGAATGAAAGACGTGCATGGGAACTTCTTGTAGGAAAGCCAGAAGGAAAACGCCCAGTTGGTAGACCAAGAATGAGGTGGGAGAACAACATTAACTATGATTTGAGGGAAGTAGATTATACAGGGAATGATTGGAAAGCATTAGGTCAGGATAGGGATGTATGGAGAGCTTATATCCGCGCGGCCATGAACCTACGGGTTCGATAGTGCCAGTGAGTAAGTAAGCAAGTAAGTAAGATTGTTCGATTTTTTCCCTACCCCCCTTAATAAATGAAACTTTGAAAGAATAATGAAAACAACTGGAGCTTAAATAAATTTTATAATCTTATCATCTATACTAGCGATTTCAATGTTTCAAACAAAGTTCTCAGGAAAGTTTTTGGACCAAAGAGAAATGAACAAACTAGCGAATGAACAAGATTTCATAACAGTGAACTACGCGGTCTTTATAGGGAACCAGATAAGATAAGAACAGTTAAGACTCGTAGACTGCGGTGGGCAGGACATGTGGCACCAATGGGGAATAGAAGAGGGGAATGGAAGCTTCTTGTAGGAAAACCAGAGGGAAAACGCCCAGTTGGTAGACCAAGAGCGAGATGGTAGATTAACATTAACAATCATTTTACGGAAGTAAATTATACAGGGAATGATTCGAAAACATTAGCTCAGGATAGGGATGTATGGAGAGCTGATGTCCACGCGGCCATGAACTTACCGGTTCCATAGAGCCAGTTAGTTAGTTAATATTGTAATTTTTGCTTTACTTATAGCGCTTTATTTAAAAAATTTCCAGTATTAAAAATTAAATATTAATTTAGTTATAATATAATAATAATAAATCCCGTGTGGAGTTGCCAACCTCCCATCGAGCGTCTCCCCAGGTGGCGGATAGGGGAAAGCTCACAAGATATGGCGGTTACTGGGGAAATAAAGTACCCGGGGTGGACCAAAACTAGCGCTGCTGCCTTGCAGTAAGATACTGGACTATCAAAGGCTAGAGAAAGAAAACCTTGAACAAAAATTACCCGTCCCCCAGGTTGGGGGTTGATGCATCGGGCCAGCTCCTCGTTCATCATAAAAAGAAAAAAAATGCTAAAAAAACCAAACAACATGCCTCAGAAAGAAAAATAGAAAAGAAAAGATTACAGTGGTATGGCCATGTCACAAGAATGCCATAGCAAAGATTGCCTAAAATTGTTATGGAATGGATCCCAAAGGAAAGGAAGATCAGAGGAAGACCAAATAAAACTTGGATAAAAGGGGTACAAGCAGCTATAAATATCAGAGGATTGGAGGAAGATAAATGGATGGACAGAGAGGAATCTCATTTGGTTTCCGGAAGACGGCGGCAGCTGCCATGATTCCGGATGAATAATAATAATAATAATAATAAAATCTGAAACTAACACTAAATAATATATTTGCAGATAAATATAAATATAAATTACCTTATGTAGTGGCCGCATATCTTCTCCTGTTTTACGGAATATAGCAAAAACATAACTATAGCGTGTTACATTGTATTTCAGATGAGGAGAAATTGCGCACAACAGGAATAATTATACATCGGTGGAAACAGACCACGTATATTGTGAGTGGTCACAATGGCTAAAGCGGTAGATTTCTAACCGAGGAACTTGTTTTTATATCCAACTGTGGGCGGTTTATTTTATTTTTTATCTTTTTTATTTCATTGCAAATTGTAGAGTAAAATTGGTCGACTAGTATTATATTGTTTTGTTAATTACTGTATTTTTGTTTGTGACTTGTTTTTAAAATTACAACATAGTTTTATTTTGCTTAAATTAGTCTTTATTTGATTCAGTTCTTTTCAAACAGTAAATTAATTAAAAACAATTGGAGTTTACAGTGAAACTACCGGTGTTATAGTGATTATTGAACGATGGCGAGATGATACTAAGGGCCAACAAGTACAATCTATTGAGTAACACTAAGAAATTGGGACTGGAAGTAATCATCAATAAAAGTGAATACATGTTCACACATAGAAATATATTATATAACGGAAATGGAGAGCTAATGACAAATGAGGGAAATTTTGAGGAAGTAGCTGAATTCAAATACCTAGGAACAATAATCACAAACAGGAATGAGATGCACAAAGAAATTAAATATAGGCTCAATTCTGAAAATGCATGCTATTGTACATTACAGGGACTGTTGACGTCCCAACTCCTTTCAAAAAACCTTAAACTGAAAATATATAAAACTATTATTCTACCAGTTATATTACATGGGTGTGAAACATGGACTCTTACTTTAAGGGAGGAAACAAGATTACGAGTATTTGAGAATAAAGTTCTTAGGAAAATGTTTGGGCCAAAAAGGGATGGACATAAGGGAGTTCATAATAGTGAGTTACGTTGTATATATAGGAAGCCAGATAAACTGTGTTATTATTTAATTGTAATATTATTGTGTTTTCTTTATGTAATTGTAATGTTAATGTTTTTAGTGTATAATGCTATTGTGTTATTATTTAATTTTAATATTTTTATTGTGTTTTCTTTATGTAATTGTAATGTTATTGCTGTTTTTGTTTATTTTTCTTTACACTAGTACCAATTACTACTTTATTGTAACGGACTGTCAACAGCACGTACGGCTTACTGCCCGTGCGACCCATATTTGTAAATAATATTGTAAATTTCTTACTTTTTTTGTCTAATAAAGTCCTACTACTAAAAAAAAAAAGGAAGCCAGATATGATAAGAACAGTTAAGTCTCTTAGGCTGCGATGGGCAGGACATGTGGCACGAAAGTGGTATCAAAGACGTGCATGGAAGCTTCTTGTAAGAAAACCAGGTGGTAAACGCCCAGTTGGTAGACCAAGAATGAGGTGGGAGAATAACATGAACTATGATTTGATGGAAGTAGATTTTACAGCGGATAGTTGGGAAACATTGGCTCAGGATAGGGATGTATGGACAGCTTATGTCTACGCAGCCATGAACCTACGGGTTCGATAGTGCCAGTGAGTGAGTTAGTTAGTTATCCTCCTTTCATGATTTTTTTTGCATCGCGAATGTGTTTACTGGAATCATAAAGACTCTGAATCTCAAATTTCATGAGACAATATTTAAAAATGCATCGTAAGGAGCATATCTTTAGAAAATATAACAAATAGATTAAAAAACATTATTGTGGAACTATTCCACTTTTAAACACCAAACTAACTGTTGAGATGTACCTTATTCACTCCTAGAGTGATTCTAACGTAAAGAAACGTCAATTGTATCCTTCCGCCATTTGCGCCACAATTACTGTCACATTGACAGGGAGCACGTGTGAAGTATATAAGACATGTGATCGTTGAATGGGGTAGATTACAATAAAGCTGGTGAGATTTTTCACTGAACTTGTGAAATACATTAAAAATAACTGTTTTTTTACCACTAGTCAAAGGTTTGCCAGACTTGTGTTTTAAAAAAATTAGATGGCGACACAAAAACAGAAGACTCGACACGTTCAGCCATTTTGTTGCATCAGAATCGACTGAAGCGTAACTCAAATACATGACCCATTTGTAATAAACCATTTTAAGTTGTAATTATTGATTAGGTATATTTTATAATTTTTCTATGTTTTGTATATTAATATTTTAATTCACAAGTAACAAGTATATTCAGAGGACATACTTCTAATTTAATGAAGATAACTTCTACATCGTACGTACGCGTCCATAACCAATGAAAAGCGAGCAGGTCACATGGTTTTGTTTTGATGAGGATCACTTGGATAGCCTTTAGTAGAACACCCTGTGTTCAGATTCATGCATTAGTTAACACAGAGCGGCGGTGACTTAGGTTTTCCTGGCCTCTGCTTCAACCCCGCAGATGTTTGCTCGTGTAAATGAGGCTGCACACTGCCCCACCCTTGTAACCACCGACATCAGACAATAATGAACACGTCTTACGACCCATGACCTCTAACAACATTTTTCACGTTATAAAATGACTTTTGCGCGATTAGTGCGTTCTGTCGTACTTACAGCAATGGTGACCGTGATTGAAAGTTCAGTTTCCTATATTTCAGGGTTGCCAATTTAAATAACTATACATATTACAAACCTCGTGCGGGAAGTAAAACCACTGTCCTTTATGTAAACTACGTACAAGGTATATACAAAAATATATACAAAAGGTAGTGTTAATATACATTATACGAAACAAATCACTGCATTTTAAATGAACTGAACTGTATTTGAAACAAGTCCACCGCCGTGGTCTCCGGGTAGCGTGCGGCCTTTCACACTGTGGGCTCGGGTTCGATCCACGGGTTTTTTTCTCAACTGTAAGGCAAATTTGAGAAAACTTTAAGGCCCAAACGGTCCCCAAACATCATCTGGCCATCATTCATGTTACGGTCTCTCCTGACATTTCATTACCATCATCGCTTATCATATATCATCCGGGCAGCGTAACCCCGCCTTCCAGGCGCCCTAGCCTCAGAAGTGGGTTACAATAACGCTATGTCAGGAGAGAGTACCAGCATATCGAAATGACAATGTGGTGGCATTGAATTAAAAAATAAATATTTGAAACAATATAAAACAATAAATTCGTACTTGCCGGCATTTTATGACTGATTGGTGTCACGGCCTCCTGTATTCTGAACTAAATTATTTCCATCATTTACCTTATAAACATTGGCCACACTGTTAACGTTAATATTCTTCTTCTTCTTAAACTTAATTTGTAGGATTTTGATCCTGTTTATTTCCAAAATCACTCCTCAGAGGAAGACGTATTGGATGTTCATTCGTCTTCCTGTTGTTCTTCTCCCATCCATCTTCTTTAGCTCTTTTTGCAAGTCAGTTATCTTCCATTCTTTCTATATGATCCTTCCAATATTTTCGTCTGTCTATAATAAATTGTGTTATGTCCTGAATATGGCATTTGTCCCTAATTTCTGTGTTGTGTATTTTATCAAATAATGATACAGCGGAGAAGGAGTCCTTCGGTTGGTGTACCTGACGGAAGAGGCAACTCTACATCTACTGCCTGTATATTGACAAACGGGCGGATGGGGTTCGTTAGTCCTGCAAGACAACCCATCTAGTAGAGACAACTCCAGGCTGAGCTCTGGAGCTGGGTGAAGGCAATCGGCCTAGAGAGGAAACCCCGAATAATAAACCCGCCATGAGAATGGGCTAGCAACCCACTTCAAGGTGTATCTTATACATTGTTCGCAGTCACAAGGACAAACCTCGGATCAAAGACGGAAACAAAATACGACAAACGCTAGGAAAAGGTAACGTTAATCAATTGTTTATAATGAACGCAAATATCTCCAACAAAGATGTTATTATTTTACTATTATTTACTATTTTTAAAACACCATCGCGCAAAAAATAATGTACAATGCACGTTTGTGAAGTGTTTTACAGAATCTCGGAAATTAAATAATTTCCTCGTTTGTGTAAAAACCACTTCCCAACCTCGCATTGAAATATACCATTAGACCATAGAGTGACATATTACTTTGTATAGAGTATAGTACACCTGTGTGTTATTAGCTAATTTACAAGTAAAAGTTTGATAGAGAAAGAAATAGCTACATTGAGTGTAGAACACAATAAAGTTACACGTGTTATTTTTCATTATTCACGTGTTTAAATATCATAGAGAGGTTAATTAGAAATCTCCCAAACGATTCAATTTTTTTTATTACGTGTGACCGCGTCTGAGTTCATTACACGCTTCAATTGACCTATGATCACATTCATACAGCTTCAGCTGTAAGTGAACGATTTTACAGTCTACTGAATACGTCATTATTCCTTTATGTTTGACTCATGAACAATGAATCCTAACCTGACCGTTCAATTGGTAATGAATATCGTTCAGTTGTGACGCAGCATTCTGTCAAGTTCAAGGTTTTCTAATCAAACAAAATGAGTTACAGAACATTAAAAACTCGACATACTGCAAATACACACCAGATTGTAATAAGAAGGTTTTAATACGTATTTGTAATAATTTCATAAACGCTTATAGGAGAGAGATTCACAAATAAATTAAACATAGGCTCAAATCTGGAAATGCGTGCTATTATGCGTTACACTGACTCTTGTCGTCCCAACTCCTTTCAAAAAACTTTAAACTGAAAATATATAAAACCTTTATTCTATCACTTATATTATATGGATGTGTCCACCGCTGTGGTCTCGGGGTAGCGTGCTGTCTTGTCACGCAGCAGGCTCGGGTTCGATCCCCGGTCGAGACAGTTTTTCTGGGTGAGGTTTTTATCGGGGTTTTTCCTCACCTGTAAGACAAATGTTAGGAAAACTTTAAGGGCCAAACGGTCCCCGAAATCATATGGCCATCATCATCATCATCATTCATATTCATCTTAGGTTAAGCTTAGGATTAGGAACTCTCTTGGCGCACCACTATCATCATCACCCATCATATCATAGGAGCAACGTAACCCCGCTTTCCAGGCGCCCCAACCTCAGAAGTGGGTTACAAGTACGCCATGTCAGGAAAGAAACCAGGAATGTCGAAAGACAAACCTGAGGCATTTCAAAAAATATATATATTATATGGATGCGAAACATGGACTCTTACTTTAAGGGAGGAAAAGAGATTACCAGTGTTTGAGAATAAAGTACTTAGGAAAATGTTTGTCCAAAGAGAGATGAACAGACAGGTGAATTTATGCTACATGATATTTATAAAAAATACTACATATAATAAGAACAGTTAAGTTTCATGTGTCGAGATGGACAGGACATGTGTCACGAATGGGGAGTGAAATAGGTGCATGAAAGCTTCTTGTAGGAAAACAAGAAGGTAAACGCCCAGTTGGTAAACCAAAAATGAGGTGGAACAAATAAATTAACCATGATTTGTGGGAAGTAGATTATACAGGGAATGATTGCAAAACATTAGCTGTGGATAGGAATATTTGGAGAGCTTATATCCGCGCGGCCATGAACCTACCTGGTCGATAGTTCCATTGAGTTAGTTACAGTTCGAAGAGTGTGTAAATAACGGACTATATAAGTCTTGTCTCAAATGGGAGTCAATCACCAATCATGTTTCAATGAATTTTGTTTTACAACCAATGACAGTCGTGTTTCGCCTCGCTATTTATCGCTTTCTCTTTATTAACTCCTGCTTTTGTGATAAAGAATGCTCCTTTTTAATATTCTGAACAGCTCAGAGCATTATTTGTCTCCAACAAATACATTCAATATAGCAAAAAATGAACAGATTCCTTGATTTTACTGAGTTGTTTACTAAAAAAATGAATAACCTATAATGTTGATTATAATATACAGTTTTGTGTGTTTTATTATTTCTCCACTAGGGTGCATTCTTACAAATATGGTGATCCTGTTTGGCAATAGATAATTTGATCAAGTTGCAGTGAATATACATAACCTCACATTTCTGATTTGTTTTCAAACATCGCCGATTACATTAAATATATAAATATTTTAAAATACCGGTAAATATATATAAATAATGATTTTTGAGTAAACAGATTAATATTATCTTTAAATAGTGCTAACAAATGCCACTCTTGATTTCCAAATGCTCTACACAAATTGTAAATCAACTCGTGGCATTACTTATGATAATTATATAGAAATCTGTGAAAAGGGCATGAGCCTGTTTATCTGAGAAACACTTGCAGGAAGTGGGATTGGGGTCGTGGGAAATATCTCTGTTTGGTGATTTGTCTATGGACGACAGGCGACATCTTAATACCTGGCTGCAGAGAATACTAATGTAGCGGTGTTAAACAAACCTCTGATAACCTGTATCGTCTTAAACAGCTGCCCTGAACCCTTATACAGGGTGATTCATAATTACTCTTACAAACTACTAGCAGTTGTAGAAAGGACTTAGTCGATAAAGTTTTAATAAGGAACCCATTTCCGGAAATGTACCATTTACATATAATAGTATATTACGATGCGAGGTTCGGTAGTGGTTTTAACAGAAGCGAGGAAATGTTTTAAAACCGAGCGATAGCGAGGTCTTTAATTTCCGACATCTCTAAAACACTTCACAAACGTGCTTTGTACGCCTACTTTATTTTTTGCGCGATGTTGTTTTCAAAATAATAAATAATAGTAAAATAATATATTTGTTGTAAATATTTGCGTTAATTTAAACAATTGACTAACATTAACAGTGTGGGCAGTGTTTATTAGTTGAAACAACAGGAGGCCTTGAGCCCATTTAGTGTTAAAATGGCGGCAAGTACGTATTTATTGTTTTATATTGTTTCAAATAAAGTTCAGCTCATTTAAAATGCAGTGATTTGTTTCGTATAATGTATGTTAACACTACCTTTTGGATATATTTTTGTTATAGCCTATATTGTACGTAGTATAGGGGAGTGATTACTTCCCGCACAAGGTTTGTAATATGAAATATTACTGTATAGTTATTTAGGTTGCCGACTCCGAAATGTAGGAAGTTGAACTTTCAATCACGGTCGCCATTGCTGTAAGTACGACAAAATGCACTATCGCGCAAAAAATGTGTTTGAAGATGGAAACACAATGTGCTGATATCGCGTGCCTTGTGTTTCAGAACAAGTATTACACACTTCTAGGGGTTGCACTACAAGTGTGGTTCCGCGTGTTGTTCGTTGCACAAAGTGTACCTGCGACACACGCCCCACAAGACCTGGTGTGTGCTCAATAATTTCTGCTGTCGCCAGAATTCATGCAAGAAGAACTTCCTCCGACTCGACAGGTGTAGTACAACCCCTAGAAGTCTGTAATACTTATTCTGAAACACAAGACACGCGATATCAACCCATTGTGTTTCCATCTACAAAATTATTTTACATGAAAATGGTACGTTTCCGGACATGGGTTTCTCTTCAAAACTTTATCTACTAAGTCCCCTGTACTACCCCCAGAAGTTTGTATTAGGATTAATAATTCCCTCTACCCATGTATTTTCTGGTTTCTCTCTTATGTTCTTCTCATTTGGAACCCACTCCAAAACACTAAATCGAAATCTATCTTAATTCATCCTCTTCACGTGCCCAAACAATTGTAATTGTTTATTTCCCACAAATTGCATAATTGTTTCATTAAAGTTTTTTTTTCGGATAGCACTGTTTCTAATCCTTTCTATAAACTAGAGCATCAAACGGATCTTCTTAAAAAATCCATTTCTATAGTTTGCAATTTTGGTTTTAATTTGCCATTTACAGTCCGTCTTTCTGATGCCATTAATCATCTTACTTCTTCTTCTTCTTCTTAATCATAATTTGTAGGATTTTCATCCTGTTTATTTCCAAAAATCACTTCTCGGAGGAAGACGTATGGATGTGCATCCACTGTCTATCCATCTCTTGGCTGGTCTTCCTCTTGTTCTTCTCCCGTCCATTGGTCTATCTTCTTTAGATCTTATTTGCAAGTCGGTTGTCTTCCATTCTTTCTATATGACCTTTCCAATATTTTCGTCCATCTATTTTAAATTTGGTTATGTCTTGAATATGACATTTGTCCCTAATTTCTGAATCATCTTACTGATGATTTATAAATATGGATTTAGTTTCTTTGAATATCCGTTCAACCCTCAAAATTCCAATCAACATTTCTATTGCAGGTCGATATGCAATTATAATTTTTTTTAATAATTGTTTCCATCTTCAGTTTTTTTTTTTTCAAGTTCCAAATATTTAATTTTAAACAAACTTTGTGAATAAATTTAGAAATTAATATTGTCTAATGAAATAACTGGACTACTGTATTCCTGTTACGTATTTTCAACTGCTATCGAGAAAGTTGAAGTATTTTATGCAATTAATAAATTACAATGAAGTTTATGCACGATGTAATGGCCATATCTCAGTAAGTTGTGGAAACCTTTTCGGTAATTCCAGGATTCAAATTTTCCAGTAGAATGAATCGAAATTGTTCTTCCATTGTATGGCTTCAGAGATAGCGAGATTTTACAATCCGTTGTGAGGATCCCACAAACCACTTAAGCATTGAACAACTTGGGAACTAAAAACCGTTTAACAACTTTAATAAAAGGACTAATTTCTTCCGGCAAATCTCTCATTTATTTGTACGAAGCACCGGGTATCTATTAAGCTAACTTACATCAAATGTCACAGACGAACATGTTAATATCTGGGTCGCTACATTACAATCCAGATTAACAAAAACGTATTATTTTTCTTCAAAAACACCATGTTGCTTGCAAATACAAATTCTTTGCAGTTGTTTCAGTGCTTTGTACCTTCTTCAGATTAACAAAAACGTATTATTTTTCTTCAAAAACACCATGTTGCTTGCAAATACAAATTCTTTGCAGTTGTTTCAGTGCTTTGCACCTTCTTCAGACGAGTACTACGGATAAAAATGCATTTTGTTGTTGTACGTAACAACTGAATGTAAACAAAAACAGAGTAACAAACATTCTCTAATTATAAAATGTATTGTTATTAACAATATAATAGAACAAGTTAATAACTTTACTTATCTTGGATTCAATCTTTCCTACGACACATGTAAAGACATAGACATAAAATTGGTCAAATTTCAAAAACTTATAGGAACAATAAAAAGCATTCTTTTCCGAAAAGTACGTCCAGATACAATTCTAAAATTTTATAAAACAATGGCTCTTCCAACTCTACTTTATGGTTCTGAAACCTGGACTCTTACTACAGGTAAATTAAATAGGATAGTAGCTGCAGAAATGAAGTTATTAAGACCTTTACCGGGTTATACGCTTTATGATCACAAACGTAATGAAGATATCCGCAAAGCTCTCAACACACCAGCAATAACTGAAATCATTAAAAAAATATCAAAATAATTGGCATGAACACCTTCTGAGAATGCCAAACAATAGACTACCTCTGCAGCTATTGAACTATAGACCCACAGGGCGAAGAGATCCAGGAAGACCTAGGAAGAGATGGAGGGATCAATTTCTTTCCTGAAGCGGAACAGGCCAATGGCCTAATCCATGACTGCCATTGATGATGATGAAAAGAGGCGATACATTTAAATCCAGTTGCGAATTTAACAGTATCTTCTTCGTTTTCGGTTACTTTTGAAATCCACAATGGGTTGAAGCAAGGAGATGCACTATCTCCTCTACTATTTAATTTTGTACTAGAGCATGCCATCACATCTTTAGAGGATGAAGAAGGCCGACAACTCAATGGTATTAATAAGCTGTTGGTTTATGCTGACTATTTAACTCACGCCACAAATGGGAGTCAATGACCAATCACGTTACAATGATTTTTTATTTACAACCAATCACAGTCGTGTTTCACCTAGCTCTTTATCGATTTCTCTTTATCAGCTCCTGTTTTTGTGATAAAGAAAGCTCCTCCTTTTCAATGTTCTGAACAGGTGAAAGCATTATTTTTCTCCAACAAATACATTGAATATAGCAAATAATGAAAAGATTCCTTGATTTTACTGAGTTGTTTACTAAAAAAATAAATGAATTACCCGTAATGTTGATTATGATATATAGTTTGATGTGTTTCATTATTCCTCCACTTGGGTGCACTCTTACAATATTGCGATCTTATTTGGCAATAAATAATATGATCAAGCAGCAGTGAATGAACATAACCTCACATTTCTGATTTGTTTGCAAACATCGCCGTTTACATTAAATATATAAATAGTTTAAAATAACTATAGCTAACAATGATTTGTGAGAAAACAGCTTAATTTTATTCGTTAAATAGTCCTAACAAATGCCACTCTCGATTTCCAAATTATCCAGATAAATTCACAACTCACGAAGTGAGTTGTGAATTTATCTGGACTATTTAACTCATGCCCCAAATGGGACTCAATGGCCAATCACGTTTCAATGATTTCTGTTTTACAACCAATCAGAGTCGTGTTTCACGAAATATTTATCAGTGTTATAATTACCATATTAAAGAAAGCTCCTCCTTTTTATATTGCGTTCCTTTAGCAATAAATAGTATGATCTGGTTGCAGTGATAAACATAAGAAGCAGATGAAGCGTACCTATCGTTTGTGATTTGTTTTGAAACATCGCCGTTTACATTAAATATATAAATATTTTAAAATAACTATGGTTAAATAATGATTTGTGAGTAAACAACTTAATTTTATTCGTTAAATAGTCCTAACAAATGCCACTCTTGATTTCCAAATTCTCTAGATAAATTCACTCCTCACTTCGTGAGTCGTGAATTTATCGATAATTTGGAAATCACTCGTGGCATTACTTATGATAATTTGGAAATCGCTCGTGGCGTTACTCATGATAATGCAGTACTATTGAGCGATAGCGAGGAGATACTAAAGGCCAACACGCACACACTATTGAGTAACACTAAGAAATTGGGACTAGAAGTAAATATCAATAAAACTAGATATATGGTCATACATAACAAATACATTATATAATGGATATAGACAGCTAATGACAAATGAGGAAAATTTTGAGGAAGTGGCTGAATTTAAATACCTAGGAACAATAATCACAAACAGAAATGAGATGCACAAGGAAATTAAACATAGGCTCAATTCTGAAAATGTGTGTTATTATGCATTACAGAGACTGTAGACTTCCCAACTCCTTTCAAAAAAACGTTAAACTGAAAATATATAAAACTATTATTCTACCAATTGTATTATATGGATGCGAAACATGATCTCTTATTTTAAGGGAGGAAAGGAGATTACGAGTATTTGAGAATAAAGTTCTTAGGAACATTTTACGACCAAAGAGAGATGAACATACAGGTGAATGGAGAAGACTGCATAACAGTGAATTATATGGTCTTTATAGGAAGCCAGATATAATGATAACAGTTAAGTCTCGTAGACTGCGATGGGCAGGACATGTGGCACGAATGGGGAATGTAAGCATGGAAGCTTCTTGTAGGAAAACCAGAGGGAAAACGCCCAGTTGGTAGACCAAGAATGAGGTGGGATAATAACATTAACTATGATTTGAGGGAAGTAAATTATACAGGGGATTATTGGAAAACATTGGCTCAGGATAGGGATATATGGAGAGCATATGTCCGCTCGGCCTTGAACCTACGGGTTCGATAGTGCCAGTTAGTTAGTTAGTTATTGCTCTTCTTCAATTTACTTATTTCTACAATTTCTAAAAAAATCTAGTTTTTCCGTTAGTTACAAACGTGAAAAACTTTTAAAATTTGAATTAAAACAATGATCGTGTTGCAGTAGATAGGTAGCGTATTTTGAACTATCTACATTTCTGTTCTTTTATAAGAGAAATAAAAGGTCTTCCAGTTTGTCCTGTATACACATTGTCGCATGTGCCACACTCTAACTTATATACACCTGATAGTTGTTCCTTTTTACTTTGGTTTTATTGTTTTTTGTTACATTTTTCAAAATTTTATTAGTTTTAAACGCGACATTGATGATCAACTTTTTAAAGTGTTTGGACATCTTATTGGAAAGTGGGCCTTTGTATGACATTATAACATATTTATTTATGTATTTCTTAGGCAAAGGAAAAACTTTTTAATAACTTTTTTGTAATAAACTTTCTTAATTAAATTGTTTACAATTTTAGAGTCGTAATTATTATTGATTACTGAGTCTACAGAAAATACAAGATGGCCAAAAAATATATACCAATGGTCACCCCCTGCAAGAGATAAACGTGGCAGACCAAGATGAAAACGGAAAACTATGTCACAACTATAACGGATGATTGGAATTTGGAACAAGGAGATTGGAATGATAGAAATAAATGCAAACTGAAGACGGCAAACCTCTAAGAGGAGGAAAGCCGAAGAAGAAGAAGAATTATAGACTATTTAACTCATGCCCCAAATGGGAGTCAATGACCAATCACATTTCAATGATTTTTTATTTACAACCAATCACAGTCGTGTTTCGCCTAGAATTTACCAACTAAAGTTTATCATAATAAAGGAAGCACCTCCTTTTTAACATTCTGAATAGGTCATAGCATTATTTTGCAGTGATTGACTCCGTAAGAAATACGGCTACCAGATTGTATATATAGTACATGAATGTCAACACATAGCGCATGCGGGAGTTAATATAAAAACATTTGTAGCAATTGATTATACCACCAAAATAAAAAAAAAAGAAACCACTGTTTGCACTTTCTTAAATTTATTTTTTCCCAGGTAATAACATTCCAGAAAAATATAATTGTCATATTTACATTATAGGACATCAGAAATTAATTAATATACAGTTTGATGTGTTTAATGTTTTCTCCACTATAGTGCATTCTTACATTATTGCGTTTCTTTGGCAATAAATAATATGATCTGGTTGCAGTGATGAACAAAAGAAGCAGATGAAGCGTACCAATCGTTTCTCATTTGTTTTCAAACATCGCCGTTTACATTAAATATATAAATATTTTAAAATAACTGTAGTCCTAACAAATGCCACTCTTGATTTCCAAATTTTCTAGTTAAATTCACTCCTCACATCGCTCGTGGCTTTACTTATGATAACTAATTATTTAATAGCATTCAGTTCCTTATTATATTCCACGGGTGAAAGAAGGGCCTAACTGTATTAACGTTAAAGTCACTGCCTAATGGATAACGTTGTTAATGGCGGAGGAAGATTCCGAGAGAAGTTTACTCGCAAGTTTTCCTGTTTGTGAGAAACTTGATTATAAAACAAGGCTCTGTATATCTCGTTGCAAATGATTCTGTTCTGTTAAACTACAAAACAGTTTAATATCTGGTTCTGTCTTTATGTTAAATAATAATTAGGTCTTGTTTTGATGCATTGCTACCAACATAAATTAGTCTGATTGCTTCCGCGCGTTGCGACTAATCTTATTTCCGAGTGAAATTAAAACATTTGTCACGTTACATTAACTGTATCTTTGCAATCAAATACACGTAAATTGTTCAAAGTAACTAACAAGCCCTCAACTTTCTCTACCCTCTGTCCCGAGGTTACAGGTTCATTGAGCCTTCATTTGTTTAATCATGCGCACGTCTCATCAACATCTACAATGTTATCTTAATAATAATAACAATAATAATAATAATAATCCAGGGATTAAGCCTGTTGGCTCGTTCCGGTTTCATGAAAGCTAGAATTGTTAAAATTGTTCAGACCATCTTCTGTTTGGGCGTCCAACATTTCTCCTTCCGTGCGGTTTATAATTTAGCAATAATTTTGGAAATCTTCCTTCTGACATTCTATCAATATGTTCTTTCCAGTCGTTCCTATATTTAATTATTCGGTCTGTATATTTTAAAATATTTAGTTCATTTCTTATATCTCCATTTTTTTCTTATCCATTTATTATTATTATTATTATTATTATTATTATTATTAAATATATCCTTCTGGAGTTCCTAATTCCTAAAAAGTTAGACTTATACGAATATGTCTAAATGGCACAAAGAGTAGTGTGCGTGTAGGCAAACAGTTTTTGGATACTTTTGAAATCCAGAATGGGTTGAATAAAGGAGATGCATTATCTCCTCTAGTATTTAATTTGGTACTAGAGCAGCCATTAAATCTTTAGAGGATGAAGGAGGCCTAAAACTCAACGGTATTAATAAGGTTTCAGTCATTTCCCATTTGTGCTGTATGTCCGTCTCATCACATTCTACAAAAATTGACTTTTCTTATTATATCTCGTTTTCTATAAACATCAAGTAGTTCATTGTTATGTAGTCTTCTCCATTCACTGTCCACTCATCTCCCTTTACTCCAATTTTTTCCTAAGAACTTTATTCTCAAATACTCGTAATCTCCTTTCCTCCCTTAAAGTAAGCATCCATGTTTCACATCCATATAATATAACTGGTAGAATAATAGATTTATATATTTTCAGTTTAACGTTTTTGAAAGGAGTTGGGACATCAAGAGTCTCTGTAATACATAATAGCACGCATTTCCAGAATTTGAGCTTATGTTTAATTTCTTTGTGCATCTCATTCCTATTTGTAATTATTGTTCCTAGGTATTTGAATTCAGCCAGTTGTTCGAAACTCACATATTTTTATCTAATGCCACCAGCTTGTGCTTTATGACATTTCTGGTTTTCTCCCCTGGCATTGGCGGAATTGTAATCCATTTCTTAGATTGGAGCACCTGGAAGGCGGAGTTACGTTATCTGGATGATATGATAGATGATAAATGATAATGAAGCGCCAGGAGACTTCTTGGCCTAAATTCCAGACCGTGGGCAACCACAAAAATAATTCCCTTTCAGGAAAAATTCCGTGGTTTGACCGGGAATAGAACCCGGGACCTAATGAACTGTAGTAAGAAACGCCGACCACTAGCCTATGAGGTTGTTCTTAGAATTAATGATTTTCTTTCAGGATCCTCTGTACTGTAAATGTAACAATGAAAGAAATAACCTAATATAAATGTATTATTTTGTGAAGAAATATAATTTCTGAAACTTATCACTGATCGTGCTCTATTGAATTCGGTTTGGAAAACACCCCCCCCCCCCCACCCTCACTTGTCAGTCGTGAACACCTTTGCACACCCCATTTTACATCCTCCATCAAATGTGATGGCTCTCATTTGGCGACTCGATTTGCTCAATTCGGAAGGTTGGTGGTCAGATAAAGTCGTGAGAGCAATCGAGTGGAACTTTCTCCCTTCTACCAGTGTACGCTGGGGTGCGAACCACAATAAAACTTTATTGTTATCATTTCTTTAAATTTCCAATCGTTTTGCAGAGTACTGATTTTTTACCTTCTTTTATTGGCAATATAAACTAATGGAAGAACATGCAAAATGGGGACTGAATATAAATTTACAAAAAAAAACACAATATATGTGTTTGGGAAAGGATGTGGATGGCCTCATACTTGAAACAGAGAAAATGAAAAAATGTGAAATTTTTAAATACTTTCCTTCAATAATTACATGTTTATCTACATGTGAAAGAGATGTACAAAATAAAATTTTAATGGTAGAAAATGCAAGTAAGACTATTTACATGGACTATTTAACTCATGCCCCAAATGGGAGACAATGGCCAATCACGTTTCAATGATTTCTGTTTTACAACCAATCAGAGTCGTGTTTCACGAAATATTTATCAGTGTTATAATTACCATATTAAAGAAAGCTCCTCCGTTTTAATATTCTGAACAGGTCTGACCATTATTTTGCAGTGACTGAGCCTGTGAGAAATACGGCTACCAGATTGTATATATAGTGCATGAATGTCAACACATGCCGCATGCGAGAGTTAATATAAAAACATTTATAGCAATTGATTGTACCACCAAAAAAAAAAAGAAACCACTGTTTGCATTTTCTTAAATGTATTTTTTCCCAGGTAACAATCCAGAAAAATATAATTGTAATATTTACATCATACGACATCAGAAATGAATTAATATACAGTTTGGAGTGTTTCATTTTTTTTCCACTAGAGAGCATTCTTACAAATTTGCGTTCCTTTGGCAACAAATAGTATGATCTGGTTGCAGTGATAAACAAAAGAAGGAGATGAAGCGTACCTATCGTTTCTCATTTGTTTTCAAACATCGCCGTTTACATTAAATATATAAATATTTTAAAATAACTATAGTTAAATAATGATTTGTGAGTAAACAGCTTTATTTTATTCGTTAAATAGTCCTAACAAATGCCACTCTTGATTTCCAAATTCTCTAGATAAATTGGAAATCACTCGTGGCATTACTTATGAATAATTTGGAACAAAAATATTATAAAGGAAACTAAAATGAAAATTTATAAGAGCATAATACAGAATATTTTGTCATATGGAAGTGAAATTTGGTCTTTGACGGAATTACAAAAGAATAAAATTAGAACAGTTGAATTTGATTATCTTAGAAGAAGTTTTAAAAAAAAATAAGACACTATAAAATAAGAAATGAATTCCTTTGGAGTCTTAAATCTACCACCTAATCCAGTAATATTTACATAGAGTTGTTTAATTCCAAGTTTTAAAACTCATCATCATCATAGTACATTCACGAATTTAGGCCATTTGTTGACCTGTTTCGGCCTCAAGAGAAAACACCATCCAGAAGTCTTTTGAGTGGACGTCCTGGTCTTCTTCTTCCTGCAGGTTGATATCTTAACATTAGTTTGGGTATTCTGTGATCTTCCATTCGATGAACATGTTGTATCCATCTTGACTTATAATCAGAAATTTTGTTTTCTAAAGATTCCATGTGTAATTCTTCTAAAATGTCTTCATTTTTTTTGTGATCTAGTAGTGTGTATCCTGCAGTCCTCCGAAGATATCTCATTTCAGCAGATCTAAGTCTCTGTATATCCTTCTGTTTCAACGTCCATACTTCGCTACCATACAAAAGAGTTGGAAGAGCCAGAGTTTTAAAACTAATACTTAATTTACTAACTTATTGCTAGATTACATCTAATCGCTTCTTCTTTGTCTGCGGATGTCCTCTTCTTGGCGTTGAGTAAGGATCCATCCGATGAACTTTCTCACTGCTTGATATGGCTGTTTTTCGGTCCAAAACCGTAGAGGAGGCGGCCAGTTCATATCTCCGTTTAGTGCGCGCTTACGTAAGTCTCTTCGTCTGGCCTCGTATTTGATGCATTCGTACAGGACATGTTGTACAGTGTCCAGCTCTTTTCTGAAGCAATCGCATTATAGAACCAATCTCTCCTATTTTAATTAACGAAAAGAGGGCGCAGTCTCGGAAGAGGGCCCCTGTCGTTATTCATAATTTTATCTTTATCTTTTTTTATACTTTGTGCAACATATATTTGTAATATCTCAATATTGCTTAGACGAAAATCAATTGTCAACCGGTAACTACTACGTAACTCTGTTATAGCATAATATGTTATTGGACAAGCTCGTTTAAGGGCACCCGGTACTAATTTCCTAGCAATTTGGTTTACAAAATATGTAACATACAAAAACAATTTTTTCATCAGCTTGTTCTTAAGTTATGTGCATGAAAATGATGTCACTAATTAAACAAGTCATCCTGAACATAATGACACTCTGGTTAACTTTTTACACATATTTCTTCATCAATAATTTAAAATACAAAAAAAAATGAAAATAATAAATCCAACTTTAAAAGTATTGTCTTCGTACACTTTTCTCAAAAACTATTTATCCAGTTGTTCCCCAAATTTAGTATGCTATTGTCCATAGTTCATTTGACAATAATAAGGTTTGCTTGTGTCCAGATATGGATTGTGATTTATTTTTAAAATATTCAAAAAACATTATTTTTTGTTAAAAATTTTGCATGTACATTTTTTTTAAATTTACCAACAGCACAAAGATAAATTTACATTATTATTATAGAGCTCTTTAAATTACATATTCATGCCAAAAATTATGTTCCTATCTCTTATTTTTTAGATAAAAACTGTACCAAAATATGAATAAATACAACTTCGGAAAATGCAAAAAAAAAAAAAAAAAGTGCACCTTAGCATAGACGCCATTTTTAAAAATCAATTTTTATGAGTTTAAATGTCCAAAATGGAGAAAATAATATTACACATCGATATAATAGACCTTCCAGGATTTTTGAAAGAAGAAGAAAAAATCTATTTTTTAAGCCAAATAAGTACAGGGTGCCCTTAATGTTTATGTTAATGACAAGTGCTTCAAAGTTGATTTTTATTCTCTTTTGCTTTCAGGTAAGTGAAGGAGAATCTCAACATTTGGTGAAGATCAGAGAGTCGGTATGTTACTGTTTGTATTCATATTGCTATTTGTGTCCAACCTGATGAAAAAAAATAATAATTGCACGACATCTGATTGACTTGTGGAGGTTAAATAAACTATTCATCTGTTTCTTGCTCGATTCCATGACCTTCAAGTCTATATTTAATCCAAAACCTGACCTAAATATCGCGAATTTATCTAACACAACGGTTCCCAACCTTTTATCGACTCGCGAACCTTCCACAACGATCTGAGTTGGGTGAACCACTGACTTTTAAATATACATACAGTAGACATGCGTAACATTGAATTCCAAGCAAAAGGTTTAATAACCTTAAATTAACTTAACCCTTAACGGTTAAAACCTAAAGTTACTCTAGTTACGGCTTAAAAGTTACACAACGTGTTGTAATAACAAATACAAGTTTTCATTGTAATTACTCACGTCTTCCTTGGAATTGAGTGAGAAGGTTGCGTCTGCTTTCCATGTCACAGAGCTTTGAAGTCAGGAACCACACAAGTTAAATAAAGTCTCAAATCACTTTCAGCACAAAGTCTGTTTCTGTATTTATCTTTTAAATAGGCATATGAACAAAACGACTTTTCGCACAAATAGGTATATATATATATATATATATATATATATATATATATATATATAAACAGGTCATTATAGGATTAGTTTATTATTATTATTATTATTATTATTATTATTATTATTATTATGACTATGACGCAGAAATGAAGCAAACAATAATAGGCTAAACTCGAAACCCGCCATTTCGGAAAAGTTTTGGCGAACCCCATGAAATATTTAGCGAACCCCCTGGCGGTTCGCGAACCACAGGTTGGGAAACGATCCAACATGTTGCATCCATTTTACATGGTGCGTGAGGAACTGTGTGCTATTACTGAAATTGCAGGGCATTTACTTAGAATTCTGAAATAAATGGCGTTATCGGTTCAGGTGTAAAATATTTCCCCATCAGAACCAAATTCCAGCGGTTTTAGATTTATTGAAGATATCTCAAGTTTTGTAATGAAATGTACAAACCGAAACGGCCTGGAATTTAATAGGTGATATCTTTTAATACACAAACTAGACCATTATCATGCAGTTTCTTGTAAGAGACAAATTCCAGTGGTTTTAATGTATTAAAGGTACGGAAAGAACAAATAGAGTGTTAAGTTGAACGCCTACCGGTAGAGGGTTCTGTATACCACACCACTGTGGTTAACTACAGACTGGCATTTATTAAATTATCGTGGGCTATTTAACATTTGAAACATGTATGGAAATGAATTCAGGTTTTCTGATAAAAATTTACGATAAAGTCTATTTGTTTAATAAATTTATTATTTTAATCTAGTGGGTGGTGATGTAATATTTTCCCCATATTTACCAATTATTTAATTTTGTAATAGAGCAGTCATCAAATATTTAGCGGATGAAGAAGGCCTACAACTGAATGGTATTAATAAGATGTCAGTTTATGCTGATTATGTTGCGATATTGGGCGATAGATAGCGATGGGTTACAAAAGGCCAACTCTCACACACACACACACACACACACACTATTGAGTAACACGAAGAAATTGGGACTGGAAGTAAACATCAATAAAAGTAAATATATAGTCACACATATAAATACATTATATACTGGAAATGGATATCTAATGACAAATGAGGGAAATTTTGAGGAAGCGGATTCATGCTTTCCATACATCCCTATCCTGAGCTAATATTTTCCAATCATTCCCTGTATAATCTACTTCCCTCAAATCATGGTAAATGATATTCTCCTACCTCATTCTTGCTCTACCAACTGGGCGTTTTCCCTCTGGTTATCCTGCAAGAAGCTTCCATGCACATCTTTCATTCCCCATTCGTGCTACATGCCCTGCCCATCGCAGTCTACGAGACTTAATTGTAGTTAATTGTGTCTTGTTTCTTATAAAGATCGTGTAACTCTATATTTTTTGGTCTTCTCCATTCGTTTGTCTGTTCATCTCTCTTTGGTCCAAAATTTCCCTAAGTACTTTATTCTGAAAAAACTTGTAATCTCCTTTCCTCCCTTAAAGTAAGAGTCCATGTTTGGCATCCATATAATATAACTGGTAGAATAACCGTTTAATATATTTTCAGTTTAACGTTTTTTTTAAGGAGTTGGGACGACAAGAATCTGTAATGCATAATAGCATTCATTTCCAGAATTGAGCCTATGTTTAATTTATTTGTGCATCTCATTCCTATTTGTGATTATTGCTCCTAAGTATTTAAATTTCACAATTTCTTCAAAATTTCCCATATTTGTCATTAGCTGTCCATTTCCATTATATAATGAATTTCTATGTGTGAACATATATTTAGTTTTATTGATATTTACTTCCTGTCCCAATTTCTTAGTGTTACTCAATAGTGTGTGCGTGTTGGCTCTTAGTATCTCCTCGCTATCGCCCAATAGTACGAGTACTACATTATCATTTTTAATGCCACGAGTGATTTCCAAATTATCGATAAATTCACGACTCACGAAGTGAGGAGTGAATTTATCTAGAGAATTTGGAAATCAAGAGTGGCATTTGTTAGGACTATTTAACGAATAAAATTAAGCTGTTTACTCACAAATCATTATTTAAATATTATTTTAAAATATTTATATATTTAATGTAATCGGCGATGTTTGAAAACAAATGAGAAGCGATAGGTATGCTTCATCTGCTTCTTTTGTTTATCACTGCAACCAGATCATACTATTTATTGCCAAAGGAACGCAATATTTAATTCATTTATGATGTATGATGTAAATATGACAATTATATTTTTCTGGATTATTACCTGGGAAAAAATACATTTAAGAAAGTGCAAACAGTGGTTTCTTTTTTTGGTGGTATAATAAATTGCTACAAATGTTTTTATATTAACTCCCGCATGCGGCATGTGTTGACATTCATTCACTATATATACAATCTAGTAGCCGTATTTCTTACGGGCTCAGTCACTGAAAAATAATGGTCAGACCTGTTCAGAATTAAAAAAGGAGGAGCTTTCTTTTAATATGGTAATTATAACGCTGATAAATATTTCGTGAAATACGACTCTGATTGGTTGTAAACAGAAATCATTGAAACGTGATTGGTCATTGACTCCCATTTAAGGCACAATAGTCAGCATAAACTAACAGCTTATTAATACAATTGAGTTGTCAGCCTTGTACGATAATTAAATATTGTAGTTTTCTTCTTTTATTACATTTATTTATTTCCGTTTCATGAACTTGCGTTATTCTGTTGGAAGAGGCGGCAGTAAGTACGAGTATACATCACGCTGATGGCAAATAAAGGATATTGTATTCAAATAGAATAGAGCTGTTGGTGAGCCTGTCATTAGAGGGATCCTTCCTCACACTTGCTGAGATTTATAGTGACCAGTGCCAACTTGCAAGTCCCATTTTCTCGGTTTTTGCCGCTAATTTTCTTTTCTCTGACACTCCATATTCATCAATCACTCTGCGTTCGCAATCCTAGACCAATCACATCATCTGACACAATATTGCCTCCTCTCTCTGCTATTCTTTATATTAACACGCATTCTTTATCAGATATCTCTCTTCCTATCCTACTGTGTATTCCCACCCAGTTTATATCTCTTCTTTAAAAATACTTTGGCTTTCCAACATTTCTTGCTATTTATTTATTTATTTACACTGGTAGATTTAAGTCCATGTGACCTCCCCTTCCACTCACCAGGACGAACATATGTTACGTACAAATCCAATAAATATCACGATAATATTAAATACTAAACAATTATCTGGCCAAACTTAATAATAATAATGAAAGTAAGGTCTAATATTATCGTCTCATCATCTGCCTTTCACGTATTAGGCCCAGTGGCCCGTTACGGTCTCCCGCCATCTCCGAAAAGGTCGACCCACAGATCTTCTGCCTCGAGGAATGTAGTGAAGAATTTGTTTTGGTATTCTGTGACGATCCATGCGCTGAATATGCGCTAGCCAATTGTTTCTATATTCTTGGAGGTATTCAGATATAGGTACGATGTTTAACTCTCTGGCTATTGTTGAATTTATTTGGTGGTCTAGAAGGCTATAATCTGCAGTTCGTCGCAGAAATTTCATCTCCGTGGCTGTAATATGACGATCATCCTGAGTTCTGATGGTCCAAGCTTCATTGCCATAACAGATTATGGGTCTAGCGAGAATTTTACAGATTTTCATTCTTGTGTGTCTCTGCACTTTTGATGGTTTAAAAACTTGGTTGATAATTCTTAAAGCTTTATTATAGTTTTGTATTTTAAAGGATATATCACATTCCTCATTATAAGTTAGATTATATCCTAAGTATTTAAATGAATTTACGTGCTCTAATATTGAATTCTGAATACAAATTTGATTTCTTATAAGGTCTAATAACATAACAAAATTAAAGGTAATTAATATTAAAACTAATGAAAGAATATTTACCCAAAACAAGAACAGCTCTGATCTATTTTACATTGAAATAAAATTAAATAGAATGTAATAAACTATAATCTTCTCTTCTTCTTCTTCCTCTACTACGCATGAAAGCTGGCAGCTTGTTGCGTGTTCATTCACTTCAGGTCCGGGGTATGGTGACCTCCTTCCATCGTAGTTGTGGTCTTCCTAAAGACCTTTTCTGCTGAGGTGTCCAGTCACGTACTTTCTACTGTTCTCCATTCTATCTATGTGATCGTTCCAGTTTACTCTTCTATCATTTATCGAGAGGTTTATAGGTTCAATTTCACGTTCTTCTCTAATAACAGAGCTGCGAATTTTCTCTCTCAGCGATTCTTCTTAAAACTTTAATTTCGGTTGTTTCATTAATTTTTGTTTTGTTTTTCGAGTTTCTGCTCGGCATTCACAGCCATATGTTAGAACTGGTCTTATGACAGATTTGAAAATTCTTACTTTTGTACTTATTCTTAAATTTCTATTTTTGCAAACAGTATTGCTTAAGCATGCCAATATTATGTTTGCATTATATGCTTGATGGGGGATTTAATCTGTTATTCTGTTGCTGCTATAAATTTCTATTCCAAAATATTTGAATTTCATGACCTGTTCTATACTTTTCCCTTCTATTCCTAATTTAACACGTCCTGGGTCCTTGTATATTGCCATTGATTTGGTTTTATTTATTGAGATTTTCATGTTATATTTTGCTGCAATGATTCTAAATTTGTGCAACTATAATGAATTTATATACCACTTATATAACCCTAGCAATAGTTCCTGAACAATGAAATTTGTAATGGGAGCTTAGATGCGAGTCCTGTACTAACCAGATGTAGGTCTCAGCCAATAGGAAGTATGACCACACGTCATTGCTAACTCCCTCAAATACAGTCACTGCTAAACATTTTTAAAATCTCGCTACAAAGATTAATTAATACAGGTAATCTTTATCGTAGACTGCGATGGGCAGGACATGTGGCACGAATGGTAAATGAAATACGTGCATGGAAGCTTTTTGTAGGAAAACCAGAGGGAAAACGCCAGTTTGGTAGACCAAGAATGAGGTGGGAGAATAACATTAACTATGATTTGAGGGAAGTAGATTATACAGGGGATGTTTGGAAAACATTGGCTCAGGATGGGGATATATGGAGAGCTTATGTCCGCGCGACCATGAACCTACGGGTTCGATAGTGTCAGTGAGTTAGTTAGTTAGGAGGCATTGTGTAAATAAAAAATCACAACTGTTAAGTAATTAACTAAATACACATTCACATTGCACTATAATTTTAAGACTTGAGGCAGCAAGTGTACAAAATATTATAATTAAAGTCTACGGTTTTAAATCTAAAATCAACACATCCGCGTCTCACTATAATTCTCTATGGACTGTAAATAGAAACTGTTTTGTTTGTTCACGTGGCAGACAGGGAATTCACAGATCAGCAGTCTGGATAGGCTCTTCAATTGGATTTACGGTCAAGGACATTGTTCAAAATCCTTGCGCGACCTATACACACACATTTATGCATATATATATATATATATATATATATATATATAAGACATTAGGTAGAAATATTGGTAAATGCTAATACTATGTTTAGCTTTTGTAATTAATTTGTTATCAATTTATGTAACAAACCATTTCATTAATTTTTCACATTTCTTGAGTATAATTTATTTTAGATTAATTTCGTATTTGAAACATATTTTATATATCTAGGGTTTACACTCAATTTTAGATTAATTTATTAAGTAATTAAATAAATGAAGGCTTGTATATAATACATGTGTTAATGAAATATCTTGATTATCTCCCAAAACTTAATAGGTTTAAAAGTATCGGTTATAAATGCTTTTCATCTTTATTTAAACATTTGTTGTTTATAATTATTTTTAAAATAATTTTATAAGTTGTCCAATTCTGCCGATTACTCAGTAATAGAGATTATTTTAATCCTCATTTTCGTTTATTTTGTATTTTTATAAAGACTTTATGTGGAAATCCAACACACGTTTTATGAACAGATACATTTGTCACTGTTCAGATCAACAATTGATTGGAATTTTCCGTTGTTTTCTACTCTCATTAGAGAATGCTCTTATGTTCAAAGGGAGAAGTTAAACTGGGGCACAGCGAGAATAAAGGAAACGTTTTAATTACAATGCAGTCAGTTCAGAGTCCATTAAAACCCTCCATCAATAAGCTTATGAAGTAATACAGAGTTGCAGACTACATGATAAAGAAGAAAACTTCTCTGTTAATCGATTTATTATATTTATTTAAGCAGTTCATCGATTAATTGATTTTATTAGCTCCAATAATTATTCTACTTCTTTTGTATCGCATTATTTGTAAAACTTAGCAGTGAAGAAATTGAATTATCTGTTCTAAATTATTACAATATTCGAACATTCGGACTCACCTAGAAAGTAAGAAATGACGATTTTATGCTTTATTTGGCCTGTGGAGCATCCCTCTTGATGGTCCAACAATAATCGGCCAGCATATTAGGATTCCATTTCCCTTGATATATTTTTTCCATTGCTAAAACCATTTCATTATTGTAAAAATAATTATTTAAATCCCTTAATTGAAATTGAAATAAAAAATTCAAAAAACGCTAAACTGAAAATGTATAAAACTATTATTCTACCAGTTATATTATATGGATGTGAAACATGGACACTTACTTTAAGGGAGGAAAGAAGATTACGTGTATTTGGGAATAAAGTTCTTAGGAACATTTTTGGACCAAAGAGAGATGAACAGACAGGTGAATGGAGAAGACTGCTTAACACTGAATTACATGCCCGATGTAATGAGAGCAGTTAAGTCTCGTAGACTGCGATGGACAGGACATGTGGCACGAATGGGAAATGAAAGACGTGCATGGAAACTTCTGGTAGGTAAACCAGAGGGAAATCGCCCAGTTGGTAGACCAAGAATGAGGTAGGAGAATAGCATTAACTATAATTTGAGGGAAGTAGATTATACAGGGAATGATTGTAAAACATTGGTTCAAGATAGGGATATATGTAGAGCTTATGTCAGCGCGGCCTACGGGTTCGATACTGCCAGTGAGTTACTTAGTTAAATTTGAATATAACATTTTGTTTGAAGGAGATGGAATATGATATCGGGATTTGAATCAACTGGAGCTATTGTAAAAATGTTTTAATATGCGGAGTTTATAACGATACATATAACATAATATATTATTTAATTAATCATAGAATACTGTTATTTTCTAATTACCTTAATTAGTGGAATGTATCTGGATTCAACATTTACATTTCTACAACATTTTTTATTGTCTCAATTTCGTTACGTTCACACAGCACTAAATAAACTCATTTCCACATGTTATTAAATGTTGTTTTATTGGAATTAAATTATATTTGTATTAAATACTAAACAAAATTAATTTTTTTAAAACAATGGCTGTCCCTGTCCTTTTGTATGGGAGTGAATTGGGTTACCACTACCAAACAGAAAGTAAAATCCAAGCAGCCGAGATTAAATTTTTAAGAAGAGTAAAGGCTGCACTAAAATGGACCAGATAAGAAACGAGGATATCCGCGAAGAACTGCAGATCTACTCCATAAAAGAAAAGATATTTAACAACAAGATACAGTGGAAAGAACATGTAGAAAGAATGGAAGAAAGTAGATTACCAAATAAAATCTTCCATTATTTTCCAAGAGGAAGAAGAGATGTCGGACGTCTCGGAAGAGATGGTCTTAGATCTATTAGTGAAGACGGAACAGGCAACTCTTGCCTAAACCAGGAAGTGAAGAAGAAGAAGAAGACTAAACAGATTTAACATAAGAGATATTTAGATTATCATTATCATCAACATCATTGAGGTTTCTGATGATATTGAAGCAGATATCTGGGCTGTTGGCCGTGGTCTTGAGCTTGAAGTTCCCCGACGTTTCGCCAGAGACTGCGTCCGGGCATCCTCAACGGTTGTCTTGAGATTGTCGGGGAACTTCAAGCCTCAAGAGCACGGCCAACAGCCCGGAAAGCTACTTCAAGATCATCATAATCACTCGGGCCGTGAAAGCCTAATGCAGTACATCATTGAGGTTTGTTTCAGGTGACGTCGTTTCCTGATTCCTTTCTCCATGCTACAGGATCCTGCAAATCATTACTTTGAGATTTTATTGTTTTGTATAGCTCAATATATACCATCACTCCAACGCTTCTTTACTCTTCCTTTCTTCCATATTCCTGCGGTGTCCAATTCCATATCCTTCAATGGTTCTCCATTCTTTCTAGATGACCGTACCACAGTATCCTTTTTGTGTCTGTTGTATCTGTGATGATTCCTTCAATAAATGTGTCGTAACTTAGATAGCCAACAGCTCAAGTTCAACTCTAGGGCCTATTTATTCTTGTTATCTCACGTCCTTCAGTCTCATATATAAAAATGCTTTCAAATATTGTTCTTATATTTTATTCTATGGTTATATATTATTGTCAGCTTCCCTTCGTGTATTATATAACACTGGTCAACATGATTTTTGTCTCATGAGTACCAATAGTTGTACTTAATGCAGTTTTGTATCGTGTTTTCAAATATGTATTCGGAATTTCTCCACTCATCGCCCACAGTTTTTTATTTCAATTTCAATTAATGGATTGAAATAATTTTTTTTTAATAAACCTAGATTTCTTCCCGGAAAATCTTGGCGCAGTCAGCGATGAGCACGGGGAACATTTCCATCAGGAGATTTCAGCTATGGAAAAGATATATCAAGGCAAATGGAATCCTAATATGCTGGCCGATTATTGTTGGACCATCAAGAGGACTGCTGCACAGCGAAATATAGCAGAAAATCGTAATTTCTTACTTTCTAGGCGAGTCCGAATGTTCGAATATTGTGTAGTTACGAATGTAGAAAATATTTGAAATTATAAATTCCTGTCTCTCGGAAACCATGCGTGATGGAGAAAAACCGATATATATTTGAATTCAGAAGAAAAAATACTATCAGAATCACATATTTTTCTTTCTGAGACAAAAAAAAATATTTTTTGTTGCTCAGTGTAATTATAGAGGAATATTTAATGATGAAACCCTCCCGGGATCGATTGATTTTTTAAGATGTAATACCTCCTCCGGGAGGTAGATACTTCAAGTCTGAGGATTTTGAGGCTCATAAAACGTCCCTAAGCCTGAATAAAGAAGCCTCTAAGCAAATTTTACTGATTTCTCATACAAGTAATGCCTTGGTTATCTACTAGATGTCACATTGGGTCGGTATGTTTCACCGCATACCATTCATGACATCTGTAAATAAATTAACTTGGCATAGTAACTCCTTACAAAGGAGTCCAACATTGGAGTTTTACAACATTATATCATCATCATCCAGGGATTAAGCCTGTTGGCTCGTTCCGGTTTCATGAAAGCTAGAATTGTTAAAATTGATGAGAACATGTAGTAATGTAGATTGTCCCCTGGCACCTCGGTTAGAAGGTGCTGCCTTCTTAAGGTTCACCGCCATTACCTCCCGTTGTAGTGGGAGGGTTGCCTCTTCCGCTCTTCTCAGACCGTTGAGGGCTTTCTCCTTGTTACCCCGGAGATGGGTCCTTATATTTCGCCCTAAGGAGAGGGTTGCCTCTTCCGCCAATTACAACATTTGAAAGCTTGTTCCATCTTGTTGTTCTTGCCATTAAGGTATTCGCCCGTATCCCTGGGCAGGGGCTCTCGATACACCCCGAGAGACTGGGTCCCTCACTAATATATCAACTAGTAGTAGTAGGACTTTATTAGACAAAAAGTAAGATATTTACAATATTATTTACAAATATGGGTCGCACGGGCAGTAAGCCGTACGTGCTGCTGACAGTCCGTTACAATAAAGTAATAATTGCTACTAGTGTGAAGAAAAATAAACAACAAAAAAAGCAATAACATTACAATTACATAAAGGAAACGCAATAATATTACAATTAAATAATAACACAATAGCATTATACACTAATTAATTTATATATAATTGTTAAGAAATAATGTTATTGCATTTTGATAACATATATTTATTCATGAATGAGTGTTGTTCTTATTTTCCTCGTTTTGTCCAGAAATTTACCCAAGTTTATCCAATTTTCTGGATTTAGTGTTCACCCGTGAATCCGAAGCTAAGGGCAACCTTATATATGTAGGTAAACAAATAAATATTTACAATACAGACATTGAAACACGAAAATCATAAATGTTTGTTACACTAATTTGAGTTAATAATTATAATAAAAGCAATTATACAGCTAAGCCAGATGTAATAAGAACAGTTAGGTCTCGTAGACTGCGATGGGCAGAACGTGTGGCACGAATGGGGAATAAAAGGCGTGCATGGAAGCTTCTTGTAGTAAAACCAAAGAGAAAACGCCCAATTGGTAGACCAAGAATGTGGTGGGGGAATAACATTAACCGTGATTTCAGGGAAGTAGATTATACACGGAATGATTGGAAAACAAACGGCTCGTGAAATGAGATTCATGCGCAGAATAGCGGGTTACATCTGATGGGATCGGAAAAGGAACACCGACATCTTAAAAGAATTGAAGACTACGCTAATTTTGGAATATATTAAACAGTACCAACTACATTGGAAACACCATCTTGAAAGAATGAGTTCAAATCGGATCCCCAAATCTGTTTATAGTTACATACCAAGAGGACGAAGATCACTGGGCCGTCCTATGAAACGCTGGAGGGAAAATGTTCTATAGGATCGTAACAGGCCTTGGCCTAATACTTGGAAGGAAGAAGAAGAAAAAGATTGGAAAACAGTAGCTCAGAATAGGGATGTATGGAGAGCTTATGTCCGCGCGGCCATGAACCTACGGGTTCGATAGTGCCAGTGACTTAGTTATACTGTATACATGTTACAATTAATTTTGACTTTAAGCAATAAAAGTCAAATGTATAATGAAAAGAAAAAAAATAGTCTGAAACGAGATTTCAACCCATGACCTCTAATAACATTATTCGATGGCGAGTTACCACCACCTTATCCAGGTATGCCAGTGCAAACATATGCGTGGATAGCATGGTCGATAACACACTAACGTATAGTGTTATATAGAGGTCCCGGGTTCAAATCCCGGTTCAGACATTAATTTTTATTTTCACGGTATATATATATATAAAACGAACGCTAAATGTGAGTTATTTTAGTACAAAACCATTGAAACAATTAGGTAGAGTATATTATGTAATATGAAATTGCCTTTTTGAAGATGTCATAGAACAAAAGTTTGAAGGGGTTACAAGTAGTTTACGAGATGGGCTGCGTCTCAAGACAAACAACATGTAGACAGTTTGAACAAATTAAGAAGGACGAAAAGGAGACTCGTCACCGAGGGAAAAGAGTATTCACTCTTGTAAATAGACTCCCACTCTAAAGATTTATGTAACCGATGGAACTGTTTTCTCACTGCGGAAGGATCTATTGAACTTCCCCATACGTCACCCTGTCTCCAGTTTCCTCATTCAGAAGAAGCTTGTTTTGCAATTTCAATCCATCGCACCATAATAATCACTTTACTGGAGGTGCCGGTATTTCTTCTTCTAAACGCTGTCACACAAGCATAAAAAAGAACTAACAACTTAACTTTTTTTTTTTAAATTGAGACGAGGTCTCAAAAAAAAAACTTGTTTCATTGAATAGTTACCCAAAAACAGATATAACCAACAACCACAAATTCTTGGGAAAACGAAAAAAAGAAAGATGTTCATTTTAAGGCTATTACCTTTATTATTATTATTATTTATTATTATTATTATTATATTATTTATTATTATTAGTAGTAGTAGTAGTAGTAGTAGTAGCAGTAGTAGGACTTTATTAGACAAAAAGTAAGATATTTACAATATTATTTACAAATATCGGTCGCACGGGCAGTAAGCCGTACGTGCTGTTGACAGTCCGTTACAATAAAGTAATAATTGGTAATAGTATAAAGAAAAACAAAAAAAGAAAACAATAACATTACAATTACTAAAGAAAACACAATAATATTACAATTACATAATACTACAATACCATTATACATTAATTAAGTTATGTTTAATTATTAAGAATTAATGGTATTGCATTTTGATAACATGTATTTATTCATGAATGAGTGTTGTTCTTATTTTCCGCGTTTTGTCCAGAAATTTATCCACGTTATCCAATTTTCTGGATTTGCCATTAACTCGTAGCATGCCAATCTTTCACGATTTGAATTTTGAAATCTTTCCGGTAATAACTGACGTCTCCAATATTCTAAATCATCACATTTTCCTGATATATGCATCTCATCTTCAAAAAATACCATATACATGTTAATCTCTCATCCTATTGGAATCATATACAACCAATTTGAATGCAAAATGGCATACTATTAACTGAATATTAACAATCAAATAGAGAATTAAGTGCAAAAGCAATATATCTCTAGAGAGTGGAAAATGATCTAACATACATTTAACTAAAAATGTTATAATATGAAATAGAAATACATATTAAAACTGATTCGGTTAGAAAAATTTCTCACTTATTCCGCTTTCAGTATTTTATTCTCCATTTATAATGTTATTTCGTTATATTCTTTATGCTTTCTTATTTTCTACTCAATTTCTCTAAGATTCTGATTAGAATTCACGAAACTGTGATGGAATGAATTTGCACATGTGCAATAATTGTTTTTCTGCACTGTTATTAATGACTTGACTAACTGCTTCCGCCATTTTGTTACATATAGATCACTAGACTAACACGCACACACCATTGAGTAACACTAAGAAATTGGGACTGGAAGTAAACATCAATAAAGCTAAATACATGTTCACACATAGAAATGCATTATATAATGGAAACGGACAGCTAATGACAAATGAGGGAAATTTTGAGGAAGTGACCGAATTCAAATACCTAGGAACAATAATCACAAATAGGAATGAGATGCACAAAGAAATTAAACATAGGCTCAATTCTGGAAATGCGTGCTATCGTGTATTACAGGGACTCTTGATGTCCCAACTCCTTTCAATAAACATCATCATCATAGTACATTCACGAATTTAGGCCATTTGTTGACCTGTTTCGGCCTCAAGAGAAACACCATCCATAAGTCTTTCGAGTGGACGTCCTGGTCTTCTTTTTCCTGCAGGTTGATATCTTAACATTTGTTTGGGTATCCTGTGATCTTCCATTCGATGAACATGTTGCATCCATCTTGACTTATAATCAGAAATTTTGTTTTCTAAAGGTTCCATGTGTAATTCTTCTAAGATGTCTTCATTATTTTGTGATCTAGTAGTGTGTATCCTGTAGTCCTCCGAAGGTATCTCATTTCAGCCGATCTAAGTCTCTGTATATCCTTCTGTTTCAACGTCCATACTTCGCTACCATACAAAAGAGTTGAAGGAGCCAGTGCTTTATACACTTTTAGTCTTAATGTTTTTGGACTACGTGTGGCTTGAAGATAGAATTTATTAACCCTAAAATTCTTAAAAATTTAGATATTTTTTCATTTACATCCTTTTCTTCTTCATATGAGATAATGCATCCTAGATATCTAAATATTGAACTGAAAATATATATAACTGTTATTCTACTATTTATATTATATGGATGTCCCGCGCCGTAGCCGAGCGGTTAAGGTAGGAAGCCTTGGCGCAGAGCTACAGGACTTGCGCTGGTTCGAGTCTCCATGGGGGAAGAAATTTTCTCATGGTATTTCGGCCAGTATGGGACCGGTGCCCACCCAGCATCGTGAGGCAATTGGGTAGCTACAATAAGTAGCGGCTCCAGGTTGAGGAACCAGCTATAACGGCTGGGGGAGTCGACATGCTAACCACATGTCACCCCTACACTGGCTGTTGATCATCTACCTCTGTGATTGACACATGTGGATGTGAAGGGCCAGCAGCCGGCTGGTAAAAGGGCAACCGCTGAAAAGTGGAAAGACCCTCAATCGGAATATTATATGGATGCGAAACATGGACTCTTACTTTAAGAGAGGAGTATTTGAGAATAATTTTCTTAGGAAAATTTTTGGACCAAAGAGAGATGAACAGACAGATGAATGGAGAAGACTCCATAACAATGAACTATATGGTCTTTATAGGAAGCCAGAACAGTTAAGTCCCGTAGACTGCGATGTGCAGGACATGTGACACGAATGGGGGAATGAAAGAGGTCAATGAAAGCTTCTTGTAGGAAAACCAGAGGGAAAACGTCCACCAAGAAGGAGGTAGGAGAATAACAATTCGAGAGAAGTATATTATACATGGGATGATTGGAAAAAGCCTCAGGGTAGGGATATATGGAGAGCTTACGTCCGCGCCGCGATGATCCTACGGGTTGGATAGTGCCAGTGAGTTAGTTATTGGCTTAGATCGGTGGAGTTTATAGCCGGGATTTTTATCTTGAGAGAATGAGGCGTTGTTGTGTGTAGCTCATCAGCTGTTAATGGAATAACGAATGTAATGCACACCACGTGCCAACAACACTCCAAGCTACTTCAAACCATTGTACTCTCACCTGCTGATTAATTATATTGACGTCACCAACACTTGCAGTGACGTCATAAATTTATCTCCTCCCATACATCACTCTCCTCCCCTTCAATTTTATCAGCGTGTTTCTCTTTTCAAAAATATAAGTAGTGGTTCAAACGAAATAGTGGTATTATTTCACTTTACTCTGTGTTCTCGAGTCGGATGTGTGAGGGCGCACTAATTGGTTATTTTGTTTATTTCATATTAGGCAATCTTGGTTATATGACACAGATTTTACCCAACAAAGAATTTTTTTTAGATTTATTTCACAACAAATCTATTTAAGTTTATTTTAAAGACTATTTAACTGATGCCCCAAATGGGAATCAATGACCAATCACGTTACAAATGATTTTTGATTTACAACCAATCACAGTCGTGTTTTCGCCTAGAATTTACCAACTAAAGTTTATCATAAGTAATGCCACGAGTGATTTCCAAATCATCGATAAATTCACGACTCACGAAGTGAGGAGTGAATTTATCTAGAGAATTTGTAAATCAAGAGTGGCATTTGTTAGGACTATTTAACGAATAAAATTAAGCTGTTTACTCACAAATCATTATTTAACTATAGTTATTTTAAAATATTTATATATCTAATGTAAACGGCGATGTTTGAAAACAAATGAGAAACGATAGGTACGCTTCATCTGCTTCTTTTGTTTATCACTGCAACTAGATCATACTATTTCAGAATATTAAAAAGGAGGAGCTTTCTTTAATATGGTAATTATAACACTGATAAATATTTCGTGAAACACGACTGTGATTGGTTGTAAAACAGAAATCATTGAAACGTGATTGGTCATTGACTCCCATTTGGGGCATGAGTTAAATAGTCATAATAAAGAAGGCACCTCCTTTTTAAGATTATGAATAGGTCATAGCATTATTTCGCAATGAGTGACTCCCTAGGAAATACGGCTACCAGATCGTAGTCTATATATAGTGCATGAATGTCAACACATAGCGCATGCGGAGTTGGTATAAAAACATTTGTAGCAATTGAATATACCACCAAAAAAAAAAGAAACCACTGTTTGCACTTTCTTAAATGTATTTTTTTTTCCTAGAAAATATAATTGTCATATTTACATCATAGGACATCAGAAATGAATTAATATACAGTTTGATGTATTTCATTTCTTCTCCACTAGAGTGCATTCTTACAATATTGCGTTCCTTTGGCAATAAATAGTATGATCTGGTTGCAGTGACGAACAAAAGAAGCAAATGAAGCGTACCAATCATTTCTCATTTGTTTTCAAACATCGCCATTTACATTAAATATATAAATATTTTAAAATAACTATATCTATATAATGATTTGTGAGTAAACAGTTTAATTTTATTCGTTAAATAGTCCTAACAATGCCACTCTTGATTTCAAAATGCTCCAGATAAATTCACTCCTCACTTCGTGAATCGTGAATTTATCGATAATTTGGAAATCACACTCACACTCGTGGCGTTACTTATGACAGATGTATGATTAAGTTACAATTAAATTTTGAAATAAATATTTTAAAATAATTATCTAACTCAATCATAACATATATATATATATATTTTTGGATATCGTAAAATACTAATTTGTCAACGACATGTCCTGTTATCAGTGTTATGTTAATGCTATTGATGAATTCCTCGAGGTATTTTTTTCTTCCCCTTCCTGCAAGAACATTTCTCTCAGAATCCCAGAAGCGAGACTTCCCATTGGGATTCCGTCTTCTTAGATGAAAAGTTCATTGTGAAATTGGAAATAATTTTGTTGTGTTATTGTTTTTGTTATTTAATATTATTGGTTGATATATTTTCTTCTAAAGGTTGCATGTGGAGTTCCTTCATTCCTCTGATGGTCAAGTACTAGATTCGTATATCACAAGTTCGGCGCAAGAATCTAATTTCTGCAGCTCTTAATCTGGTGATGTCTTTCTTTTTTAGAACCCAGATTTCACTTCCACACAGGAAAGTCGGGAGGACGACAGTTTTACATAATGTTAGTCTTGAATGTTTTTGTACAATATGTAGTTTTAAAGTGTTACTTATTAAGCCCAATATTTTATGGCCTTAAATGTGTCTGAATAAGACTATTATTTAATAATTATTATTAATGGAAGCAGAAGGAAGCATAATTAAAAGAATTGAGGAGAAGGAATTAAAATGGTTAGGATATGTTTTAAGACTGGAAGATGGGAGATGGCCAAAACAACTATATCAATGGCAACCGCCCAGAAAGAAGAGAAAAGTGAGACCAAAGTTAACATGGAAGGAAAGCATGAGGATAGTAATGCAAGCAAGAGGGCTAAGCATTGAAGATGTCCAAGATGTAGGCTTTGGAGGTTTGGCACGGGAAGACGGCAGCAGCTGTAAAAACCCGAAGATAGATTATTATTATTATTATTATTATTATTATTATTATTATTATTATAGGACTTTTTTTTTCCACATTGGTGGAATCTGTTACAATGTATGGAAGTGAGGTATGGACAATCAAGAAGTACTACAAGAATAGACTAATAGCTCTAGAAATGGATTATTTATGCAGAAGTGCCAAAATATCTAGATTAGAACATGTCACAAATAAGGAAATTAGAAACATAATGGAAGCAGAGAAGCATAATTGAAAGAATTGAGGAGAAGGAATTAAAGTGGTTAGGACATGTCTTAAGAATGGAAGATGAGCGATGGCCGACAGCAACTATATAAATGGCATCCGAACAGAAAGAAGAAAAGAGGGAGACCAAGGTTAACATGGAAGAAAACATGAAGACAGTAATGCAAGCTAGAGGGCTAAGCATCGAAGATGCCCAAGACCGTAGGCTTTGGAGGTTTGGCACGGGAAGACGGCAGCAGCTGTAAAACCCCGAAGAATTTAATAACTGTTGCTTCGTGTCGTGTAACTTATATGTAAAATCAATGTTTGTTTGTTTTTTCTTTTTTATGCTCGCCGTACCGTTCATCCAACTGTGATGGGACTTTTTGCAAAATGTTCAGGAGTTTCTCGAGATGGCTATAAGAGAGTTGTAATACTCAATCCCTTCACCCTTAAAAATCAGTCTTTGTAGTGAAAATCGTGAAAATGTCCCTTTTTTTTTACGCTTAAATGGCTTACGCTGCCACCTAAACCGCAACAATACACAAGATTAATGTATATAGAATTGAATATCTCAAAAATGTCCGCGACAGCATATGTTTATCTCTTACAGATAACACACAATAACCATGTTCTTCTTTCATTGATGCCAAGATCGGGATAAGTAGATTCCCGGGCAAAGCCGATCAATGGCCACGGGGAATCTAAAAATAATTACGATATGGCGTTACTTATAGCGATTGCTTCAATATTAAATTTTGGAGATAAATTTTATTTATTATTTGGATTGTATGACAGGTAGTTAGGAAATATAATGAATTAGTTTTATTGGTTGTTTCAGCTGCAAAAGAGCAAATGTATAATTTTTTCCGCTATAATGCGTTTTGTCGTATTTACAGCCATGGCGACCTTGATCAAAAGTTCAACTTCCTACATTTCGGGGTTGCCAACCTAAATAACTATATTGTAATATTACATTTACACCCACGTGCAGGAAGTAAAACCACTGCCCTCTATGTACACTACGTACATTTGTATATACAAAAAATATCCAAAAGGTAGTGTTAATATACATTATACGAAACAAATCACTGCATTTTAAATGAACTGAACTTTATTTGAAACAATATAAAACAATAAATACGTACTTGCCGCCATGTTATCAATAACTGTTCTCAAGGCCTCCTGTTGTTTCAACTAATAAACATTGCCCACACTGTTAACGTTAGTCAGTTGTTTATAATGAACGCAAATATTTCCAATGAAGATGTTATTATTTCACTATTATTTATTATTTTCAAAACACAACCACGCAAAAAATAAAGTACAACACAACGTTTCTGAAGTGTTTTACAGAATCTCGGAAATTAAAAACCTCACTATATATCAGTTTTAAACAATTCCTCACTTCTGTAAAACCACTTCCGAAGCTCGCATCGAATATTCTATTTCCCTTTACTTATTGAACCAAACGCAAAAACGCATTAAATGTATGTACCCGTAACAGCGCACGCCGGGCATTAGCTAGTACGTATTAATATAAAATGTTTCTTAATGCATTCAACTGTCTCTTATTCCCTAGTAATATTAAAGTACGAGCTCTGGTGTTTAAACACGGAACCACCTGTCAAACAATTAATAAACATTGAGATGGTGGGGTGTAGATTAAGATAAAAGATTTCAACACTTTAGCGTGAAGATCTGTCTTTTATGTGTGTTAGGTCTGTCGGAAAGAATAATCCTCTCTCTGGCCCTTCCAGTAATTTTCTCCAAACCATTTCAGTAGAATTTCACCTCAACTTCGATAAAGCTTAATGCTAAATTGAGTAAAAAACTGTCAAAATGGCGAAAAGTTGCGGACCAAAGCAGTGCATTGCGTCACTTTTTAGAGATTACTAAAGCCGTATAGAGGGTGAGTCTAAATTCCCCTAACAGAGATTGAGGACATATAGAGTGGAACAAGACAATTAAATTTAACATAGGAACCCATGTCTGAAAAATGTACAGTTTTTCAGTTACCCTCAAACTACCACTACAACCCATGTTGCCCTCTCCGACTCCTGCTGCCTGTCGTCTGGAATCACTTACAAGGTCTCGTTGTGACGACCACCAACTTCAATACAGATGCGGTGCCTCCGTACCAAGTTCTCGTACACACCATCACCTATCCCAGGTGCTCCAACATCCGCCGCAGCCATAATTCGTGCTAGTAGGTCTTCCTCGGATTCTACAGGGGTCTCGTAAATTAAGGTTTTCAAGTGAAGTCACAGGTAGTAGTCTAGCGGGGTCAAGTCGGGAGAACGTGCGGACCTGCCATTGCACCGCCGTACAATAGCATGGATAACGTACACATTGTGAAGGATTACTACTGTACTGTGCAGGTTGAACAGCACGTCACGTGGACGTGGAACATCAGGTGAGCAGGGAATCACGTATGGACTATCTCAGTGAGCGGCGCCGAAAAAGCGCGTGAGCTGATTTTGCGTGTAGTGGGGAAATCGGTACGTTTCCGGACACGAGTTCCTTTGTTAAACTTATTTGTCTTGGTCCCTACTACAAGTCCTCAAACTCTGTAAGAGGAATTTAGACTCACCCTGTATAATATTTGATTGGATAAGGTTTTATTTTTGTTATCTTATTACCGCGAATAGCATTTCATGTTTATAAATTCCATTGATTTAAAGAGAAAATATTATGTAAATCCGCAGAATTTAAGTAGGCGTACCAATTCATGACACCTCCTAAACTGAACATGCATAAAACATTTATTCTACCAGTTATATTACATGGATGTGAAACTCTATCTATCTATCTTCGGGTTTTTACAGCTGCTGCCGTCTTCCCGTGCCAAACCTCCAAAGCCTACGGTCTTGGGCATCTTCGATGCTTAGCCCTCTAGCTTGCATTACTGTCTTCATGTTTTCCTTCCATGTTAACCTTGGTCTTCCTCTTTTCTTCTTTCTGTTAGGATGCCATTCATATAGTTGCTTCGGCCATCGCTCATCTTCCATTCTTAAAACATGTCCTAACCACTTTAATTCCTTTTCCTCAATTCTTTCAATTATGCTTTCTTCTGCTTCCATTTTGTTTCTAATTTCCTTATTTGTGACACGTTCTAATTTAGACTTTCTGGCACTTCTTCGTAAATAATCCATTTCTAGAGCTATTAGTCTATTCTTGTAGTACTTATTGATTGTCCATACCTCACTTCCGTACATTGCAACAGATTCCACCAATGTTTTACCAATATATTTTTTTTTTATGTGAAACATGGACTCTTACTTTAAGAGAGGAAAGGAGATTACGAGTAGGCCTATTTGAGAATAACGTTCTTAGGAAAATGTTTGACCAAAGAGAGATGAACAGACAGGTGAATGGAGAAGACTATATAACAGTGAACTACGTGATATTTATAGGAAGCCAGATATAATAAGAACAGTTAAGTCTTGAAGACTGTGATGGGCAGGACATGTGGCACGAATGGGAAATGAAAGACGTACATGGAGGCTTCTTCAAAGAAAACCACAAGGAAAACGCCCAGTTGGTAGACCAAGAATGAGGTGGGGGAATAACATTAACTATGTTATGAGGGAAGTTGATTATACAGGGAATGATTGGAAAACATTAGCTCAAGATAGGGATGTATGGAGATTTTGTTTGCGCAGCCATGAACCTACGGGTTCGATAATGCCAGTGAGTTAGTTATTTACCTCAGAACTCTAGTGTCTCATTCATTGAATTTCAGTTGTCTACCATTTTTGATTTTTTAGAAGATATATACAAATACGTATGGAGACATAACCTTAGAAAGTGGACTCCTTGAAAACCCTACAATTTGGCAGTTTGAGTCATTGTAGCTCGAGCTAATCGGGCACCAACTATTTGTTATTTTGGAATCTGAACCGAGTTCAGACATTACAAGCCTCGTTCAACAGCTGCAACTGCAGGAGAAGAAATGTTCATATTAAACTATAGATTCGGATCAAAGATCTGAAATAAAAGTGGAAGAGAGCAGGATAACGTCCAGTGAAATGAGATATGCACCAAGTTAGATTACGAATGCAATGATGATGTCTTGAAGGAACTACGTTTAGAACCAATCATTAAGTACAAACATGAATACCAGAACAACTGGATGAATGATTTGCGACTAATTAATTCACATAGAGTTCCCAAAACCATGCTTCGTTATCGTCCAACAGGGAAGAAGAGATCTCTGCGCCGTCCAAGGAAACACTGTGTATTCTGTGAGATCGTGACAGTCCTCTAGGCCTAAAACTTTTATGGATGAAGAAGAAGAGAAAATAATGCACTTCTAACAATATATTCATCTTGTTAGTAAAAATAAATGTATCTGAAAATGTATTTAGATTATTTTGTCTCTCTCTATCTCTATCTATCTATCTCTCTCTCTCTATCTATCTATCTATCTCGAACTCTGTCTCTCTATTTATTTCTCTATGTATCTCTCTCCGCCGTAGCGTAGTGGTTAAGGCACTGAGCTACAAGCCGGAGGGTCGAGGGTTCAAGTCCCGTTGGGGTCAGGATTTTTAAACTGACCCAAACCCTCTGGCGGCACTATGGCCCTAGGGTCGACTCAGCCTCTAACTGAAATGAGTACCAGACGCTTGTTCTGGGGGTAAAGGCGGCCGTCACGCAGGGCTGACAACCCGGCTGACATAAAGTGCCGATTGTCTAGAAAAAGTGGGAGCCTTAACCTCCTACTACCCCAAGGGCCTCCCGAGGCCTGTTGTGGGATCACTTTACTTACTTTATGTATCTCTCTCTCTCTCTCTCTCTCTCTCTCTCTCTCTCTCTCTCTCTCTCTCTCTCTCTCTCTCTCTCTGTTTTCGTCTTCTTAATCATAATTTGTAGGATTTTCATCCTGTTTATTTCCAAAATCACTCCTCGGAGGATGTGCATCCACTGTCTATCCATCTCTTGGCTGGTCTTCCTCTTGTTCTTCTCCCGTCGATTGGTCTATCTTCTTTACCTCTTTTTGCAAGTCGGTTGTCTTCAATTCTTTCTATATGCCCTTCCCAATATGTTCGTCTGTAATAAATTTGGTTATGTCTTGAATATGACATTTGTCCCTAATTTCTGTGTTGTGTATTTTATCAAATAATGTTTTCCCCTGAATAGTTCTTAAGATCTTCATTTCACATGTGCTTATTATTTTCTTAGTAATCTGTCTCTAATCTATATAATGATGCAATAACCTGTATAAAACAATACTCCTGCTCAAAATGAACCGACTCATATGTGATGTTAACAGGATTATTCAGACTGCCTCAAAATACAAATAAAACCACGTTACATCCAAAATATGTGCATACAAAATGCACTGTTCAGAATTATTAGCTGAACACATTTTGATATTCTGGGTGTGTTGTTGTTAATAATTTATGGAGATTATAGCAGCTGTCTTATTGCTAACATAGAGACCTTGTTTATTCAAAGTAATCAACCCATAGTCTTCGTTGTGCAGCACAAAGTCACGAGGTTCATAAGTGTCACAGCGAGGTAAACACATACAGTATTGTAAGCCGAAACCAACCTTACAACTTCTCCCAGAAGCGTTGTGATACGTCAAAAATATATATAATAATAATAATAATAATAATAATAATAATAATAATAATAATAATATATATATATATATATATATATATATATATATATATATACATATATTTAGAATTAAGGTGAATACGTGGCAAGTTGACCAAGAGGACACACCGAAGAAAAAAACTGGAACAACTTTGACAGATGAGAAAAACAAGCTCATAGCAAAATAATGAAAGAAATTTGGGTTCAAAGGAAACGCCTCTAAGTACTTTGCGTAGTCCTACATGGGCTCATCCGCAATTAAAAAAAAATAATAATAATAATGGTTTACTAAATATATGGTCACACATAAAAATACATTATATATTGGAAATGGACAGCTAATGATAAATTAGGGAAATTTTAAGGAAGTGGCTGAATTCAAATATCTAGGAACAATAATCACAAATAGGAATGAGATGCACAAGGAAATTAAACATAGGCTCAATTCTGGAAATGTGTGCTATTATGCATTGCAGGGGCTCTTGTCTTCCCAACTCCTTTCAAAAAAACGTTAAACTGAAAATATATAAAACTATTATTCTACCAGTTATATTATATGGATGCGAAACATGGACTCTTACTTTAAGGAAGGAAAGGAGATTACGAGTATTTGAGAATAAAGTTCTTAGGAAACTTTTTGGACCAAAGAGAGTTGAACAGACAGGTGAATGGAGAAGACTACATAACAATGAACTACATGGTCTTTATAGGAAGCCAGATATAATAAGTATAGTTAAGTCTCGTAGACTGCGATGGACATGACATGTGGCACGAATGGGGAATGAAATACGTGCATGGACGCTTCTTCTAAAAATGAGGGAAAATGCCCAGTTGGTAGACCAAGAATGAGGTGGGAGAATAACATTAACCATGATTTGAGGGAAGTAGATTATACTGGGGATGATTGAAAAACATTGGCTCAGGATAGGGATATATGGAGATCTTATGTCAGCGCGGCCATGAACCTACGGGTTCGATAGTGCCAGTGAGTTAGTTAGTTAATGCTTTATTTTAGCTGGCAGAGTTATCTGCTGTTTTTAACTGAAATGCACTAAATTCAGCGCCAGAGCTCTCATTTCAACTATTTATTTTTTTATCTATTTCTTTCTTCAAAGACCCCAAAGACCAAGATTGCTCAAGTTAAGGGGCAATATACAAAAAATAATGGCCATGAAACAATTAACAATAAAAACAAGAAAACAAAATCAGACATAAGTGTAAGTAATACAAACTACTATAGATGCATAATATATAACACACATATAAATACAATATTTAAACACGATAATAATAATATTAAATTAACAAAATTATCATAAGTAATGCCACGAGTGATTTCCAAATTATCGATAATTCACGACTCACGAAGTGAGGAGTGAATTTATCTAGAGAATTTGGAAATCAAGAGTGGCATTTGTTAGGACTATTTAACGAATAAAATTAAGCTGTTTTTACTCACAAATCATTATTAACTGTAGTTATTTCAAAATATTTATATATTTAATGTAAACGGCGATGTTTGAAAACAAATGAGAAACGATAGGTACGCTTCTACTGCTTCTTTTGTTTATCACTGCAACCAGATCATACTATTTATTGCCAAAGGAACGCAATATTGTAAGAATGCTCTCTAGTGGAGAAAAAATGAAACATCAATCTGTATATTAATTCATTTCTGATGTCGTATGATGTAAATATTACAATTATATTTTTTCTGGATTATTACCTGGGAAAAAATACATTTAAGAAAGTCAAACAGTGGTTTCTTTTTTTGGTGGTATAATCAATTGCTACAAATGTTGACATGTATGCACTATATATACAATCTGGTAGCCGTATTTCTCACGGCTCAGTCACTGCAAAATAACGGTCAGACCTATTCAGAATATTAAAAAGGAGGAGCCTTCTTTAATATATGGTAATTATAACACTGATAAATATTTCGTGAAACACGACTCTGATTGGTTGTAAAACAGAAATCATTGAAATGCGATTGGTCATTGACTCCCATTTGGGGCATGAGTTAAATAGTCTAAGAAAGACATGAGAAAAAAATATTTTTAATTCAATTAGAAACATGTTTAACATTCGTGAAATGTTGATATTCAATAGGTAAGTTATTGTAATGATTTATTAATGCATAACGAATCCCTTTTATACCATATTTCTTACTTAATATACCGCAACATAGGACATCACATCACTCCATGTCATATACCATCTCCACTTCTCGCAACTGAAAGTCTCTACCACAAGAAACAAGGGGCTGCCGGACATTGGCATCTTTTAAAAGAAATCTAAATTTATATTTGCTCTAACCTCGACTTCATTATTATCCAGCGTAAGATATATATATTAATTGGTGTTTCCCGTATAATGTATCATATTTATATTATTATTATATTATTATTATTATTATTATTATTATTATTATCGTATCATTATTGTTATTATCGTATAAAATTTTGTTTGTACATGACATTTACATTGCTACGTTTATTGTATCTTTAACTGTTTATAATTAGTATAGTGTATATCTATATTTGTCAAATATTTATTTGTATTTGTGCTGGTTGAGTGGAAGAGAGGGCCTTATGGCCTTAACTCTGTCAGAATAAATAAAGTATTATTATTATTATTATTATTATTATTATTATTATTATTATTATTATTATTATTATTATTATTATATTTTGTTGAGAAACTAGTATTTTTGTGTAATAAAGTACAACCTCTAGAATAATAATTACGTAATCTGCATTAAAAATTAAGGGCATGTTATTGTGCAGTGAATAACCCTGACAACATTCCCTCGCGCTGCTTCACGCTACACTCTGTTTCGCTCTACTCACGCAGGGAGTCCATCTGCTTCGCACAGTGCGTTGCCATTCCTGGCTTCTGGCTTCGATTCTAGTTATAGTTACCTAGTAACTTGATGCGCTCTTATAACCAATAAGAATAAACATGAACACAACAAGTACGCAAATGGCAAATGGATAAACAACAGACACATACAATAATTCAGATCATTACATATAACGTCACAATAATCCAAGTGTGGCAACGCTACATAGAGCCAGTTCACTAAGGAATATTTTGCCTCGGTTGTTAAATACATCTCACTACATGCTAATAGTCCACCGCTGTGGTCTCGAGGTAGCGTGCTGCCTTGTCACGCAGCGGACCCGAGTTCGATCCCCGGTCGGGACAGTTTTTCTGGGTGAGGTTTCTATCGGGGTTTTCCCTCACCTGTAAGACAAATGTCAGGAAAACTTTAAGGCCCAAACGGTCCCCGAAATCATATGGCCATCATCATCCTTCGCCGGTGTGGAAAGCAACAGGAAGCTACCACACCTACAATTCCCTAGTAAAGCTGCAAAGCATAGCATGAGAATGCTATGATTGCAGTGAAGGACCTGCCTTCGGGCAAAATTAGTACGGATGGATATTTTACAATATTTTGTATATCCCTTGGCAGGATAATCTTTTGTTAACTTTTATTAATAATAGAGGAATGTGTTTTTGCCTCCAGCCTTTTTGCGATCTGAGGTACCGTTATATTTAGTTTGTTTTGAATGTATGAGAGTAGACAATATAATTTACGGTAACTTACATACGATTTATGGGAAAATTCATTGACATTTAACCCTTTAATTGGCACAAAACACTAATTTATCTCACAATTATTTAAATGTGGCGGACCGCACTGAAAACAAAATCACGCATGACTGTTATTATTAAAGTTTATTGTGTGATTCGACACACATTTGAGTTATTACTGCTCCTTTGTTTTATTGTGTTTAATTAATAATACTAAATGAATCGAACCAATTGATGCATTATATAGGACACATTGCCAATTAAAGTGTTAAACCTAGAGCCAATGGGTTAAGAGTAAACTGTTTTGTACGTAACTGCGTAAAGAACGTATGTGAAACGTATTTTGGTTGGTTTATTTAATGAAGGTGCCGTTTCCATTTTTCACAATTGCTAGGAGCTTGAAGATGAGTTGTGCTGCAATTAAAACTCCATAGAGTTACTGTCGTCAGACTGGAAACTCTCTCTCACACTCTCTAATTCTTTTTCTTATAAAATATTGTACAAAACTGGAAAAGGGCCACAAATTATGTAGAAAGTATAAATACATTTCCTTCTTCTTAAGCCCTTTTCTTCCCTTTCCGGGATTGTGGCGCTCCCAATTGGAAACGTATTGCCGAAGTTAATTTATTTATTTAGTCTGGTGGAGTTAAGACCAGTCAGAGGATGATTTACAAAGAGCCATTTACATGTTGAATCAATGAAGACTCTATTATAATCTCAAAGTCTCAACTTCAAAAACTAAAATTATGGCTTTTCAAGGCAAAGTGCCAGTCAGAGCAAAAATAGTAATCAATAATGAAATAATAGAACAGATAGCACACTTTAACTATCTTGGTTCAGATATAACATATAGCTATGATTGGGATATACATAATAAATTAAACCGATATCAAATGATGTGTGGCACCATAAGAAGATCCCTCCGAAAGACTGGAAGAGAAACTCAGCTCAGGGTTTATAAAATTATGCCTGTTCCTGTTCTTTTATATGGATCTGAATCTTGGGTACTTACAAAAAAGATATCTCACACATTCAAGCCGCTGAAATGAATTTTTAAGATCTGTAAAAGGATGTACACGCATGGATAGATTACACAATGAATCAATAAGAAATGAACTGGAGATATTTTCAATACTCGATAAACTAGAAGAGCACAAATACCAATGTAAAGAACATTTAGACAGAATGGACAATACAAGATTTTACCCAAAAAGATCAACACCTACAAACCACGTGGAAAAATATATTTGGGACGGCCAAGGAAACGATGGAGTTGAGATCGGAACAGGTCGCACTGACCTGGAAAGGAAGAAGGAGAAGACGAAGAAGAAAATGGAGTTAAGACCATGTGGCCATCTCTTCCACTCACCAAGACAAACATATGTTACATTTAAATATAAGCAATTACAATAATAGAACATACTAAACAATTGTCTGTCAAATTGAACGATAATGAAAATAATGTCTAATTATACAATAAAATTAAACAAATGGAAGAATGTACACTCAAAGGAATAACAGCTCGAATCTACTATACATAAAAAGAAATGAAAAAAAGAAAATACAAAGAAAGTAATAAACTATAATGAATTAATCTACCGCTTATATATGTATATATATATATATATATATATATATATATATATATGATATGAAAAGAAAAATGAATGCTTGAGTCGGGATTCGAACTCGAGTCTTTAGAGACTCGAGTTCGAATCCCGACTCAAGCATTCATTTTTCTTTTCATATCATATTTGCCTTCATTGCCAAATGTCAAAAATATATTTATAATATATATATATATATATATATATATATATATATATATAAATTTGCTTAACTGTTATGTTAGCCACTAGATGTCAGTTGGAACAAATTTCCGCTACCTCGTGTGAATTGAGAATACTACATGTATAAGAAAATTGTATGTTTTGTGTTGGAATTCTTGGGTAGCTCAGTTGGTTAGAGCGCTAAAGATACAGACTTTAGAGACTCGAGTTCAAATCCCGACTCAAGCATTCATTTTTTCTTTTCATATCATATATATATATATATATATATATATATATATATATATATAAGACATTAGTTAAATTTACTGACATATCTTAATACTATTTTATTAAGTAATAAAAAAAAACAAATTATTGGTTGTTAAAAAATAATATTAGTGATATCCTTCTGTTAATAATTTTATTTTCAATTTGTTTCTGAAAGATGGGAAAGTTTGGACAATTCCATGTTCTAGCAAGAGAAACTGTAAAATATTTCGAGTAACAGGTAGTGTGATTGAACATTGAATAATAAAGACCATAAACAAACAAAATTAAAATTTTATAAAACAATGGCTGTCCCTGTCCTTTTGTATGGGAGTGAATCTTGGATTACCACTACCAAACAAGAAAGTAAAATCCAAGCAGCCGAGATGAAATTTTTAAGAAGAGTAAAAGGCTGCACTGAAATGGACCAGATAAGAAACGAGGATATCCGTGAAAAACTGGAGACCTACTCCATAAGAGAAAAGATATTTAACAACAAGATAGAGTGGAAAGAACATGTAGAAAGAATGGAAGAAACAAGATTACCAAATCAAATCTTCCATTATTTTCCAAGAGGAAGAAGAGATGCCGGACGTCCTCGGAAGAGATGGTCTTAGATCATTAGTGAAGACGGAACAGGCAACTCTTGCCTAAACCAGGAAGTGAAGAAGAAGAAGAAGAGGTAGTGTGATGAGGAGGGATATAAAGGACAATGTGCGGATGGGATCGGGTTACATGAAGCATTGAAAGAAGGAGCAGAAAAGGTACAACCTGGAAGAATAACATTCAAGATCCAATGAGGAAATTTGATGTAACGCATGAAGACACAGAGGACAGAGAACGATGGAGAACTTTAATTAAGGGAAATTTGTGAATGTTTGTTGCAAACTGATGTAAGTCCGTAGTCAATTATGTGTTTTTAAACTTGTGTAAATTATTAGGATTGGTTGGAGAAAACCCTCAATGATGAGGAACATTCCCACAATTATGATAATATGATTACTTTTGAAAATAAATTAAAAAAAAATAATTTTTTGGTGGTGTTAAAGATAGCAAATATGAAAGTACAAAGAACGAGATATGATAGAAAATAGTGAAGATTAGAAAACCATCAAGTTTTTGTGGGAATGGAAACAAAGAGAGACGAACAGACAGGTGAATGGAGAAGACTACATAACAGTGAACTACATGGTATTTATAAGAAGCCAGATATAACAAGAACAGTTAAGTCTCGTAGACTGCGAATGGCAGGACAAGTGATGCGAATGGGGAATGGACTACATGCATGGAAGCTTCTTGTAAGAAAACCAGAGGGAAAACGTCCAGTTGGTAGGCCAAGAATGAGGTGGGAGATTAACATTGACTATGGTTTGAGGGAAGTATATTATACAGGGGATGATTGGAAAACATTAGCTCAGGATGGGGATGTATGGAGAGCTAATGTCCGCGCGGCCATGAGCCTACAGGTTCGATTATGCCAGTGAGTTACTTACATGTTTAACATGGTGAATGGAAGGTAAAGTCACCAGTATCTAAATAAACAAATGCTAAGTTAAAGAATACTCAAAACAACTATCATATAAATTACACATGTTTTGTGTAGTATTTTGTTTAGAGAAGAGATGTATTAAGGTGCGAGAGTTTAATTCATTGTTTTGCTTAATTTTGAAAAGCGCGGAAGCTGCTAATCGGTTTATCCAGTATTGAAAATCCCTTTAATACCATCACGAGCTTCAATACTCGCTTTTCTGAGCAACAACTTTCTGCATTGCTAATGATTTTACGTTCACTACTATTTCAAATCAAATTAACTATTTTTATTTTCTTCACAAATAACCGTACAGTTAGGGAAATAAATTTCCACTCCATGAAAATCTGTAGCTTAGTACAAACTTGCATCCAAATCAAAACGTATTTTACATTGATTTTATAAAATGTATCATATAATAATAATAATAATAATACCCTCATGGGTCCCCATCTAAGGGATATGTGAATGGTTTACGTTTATATAACACTTTGGTTAGACCAGTGTTGGGACCCAGCTCCGTGTGTCTGAAAGGAATTTGCTGACTCAGCTGTTAGTATATGAGAAGCATAGAAGTGTACCTCCTCCCACTCCCCACACTTCACCCCGCAAACACACAGAGCTTGGTCTCGAGCAGTAGTGAAGCATGGACACTAAAAAAGACAACATGAAAGCAGAATAACGGCTTGTGAAATGAGATTCATGCGCAGAACAGCGGGTTACACAAGATAGGATCGGGAAAGGAACACCGATATCTTAAACGAATTGAAGACTACGCTAATTTTGGAATATATTAAACAGTACCAACTAAATTGGAAACTCCATCTTGAAAGAATGAGTTCAAATCGGATCCCCAAAGCTGTTTATAATCATATACCAAGAGGACGAAGATGTCTGGGCCGTCCTATGAAACGCTGGAGGGAAATTTTTCTATAGGGTCGTAACAGGCCTTGGCCTAATACTTGGAAGGAAGGAAGAAGAAGAAGAAGAAGATAATAATAATAATAATAATATTTTTTTTATTATTCCGGCTTTTACAATGATTATACATTTTTCCGGTACCCATGTTCACAGTTAACTACACATTTGAATCAACACATTTTTCCATTCTTGTCTGTTTCATCCATATATCTTCTTCTATTTCCCATTCCCTCTTAGTTTCATTGATTCCCTGAATCCACGTAATATTTGGTCTACCTTTCTTTTTCCTTCCCTGTGGTTCCGAATCCATGATTATCTTAGGTAGTCTTCCTTCTTCCATTCTTCTAATGTGTCCGTACCAATTTGTTTCTTCTTTATAAAATCTAATATTGAATATTGTACCTGCATTTTTTCTTTTATATATGAATTTCTGATTTTATCCTTCCTGGATATTCTTGCAGCACGTCTCCAGTACTCCATTTCAGTGGCGAGCATTTTTTTTTTTTTCATTTGTGCATTTAAAGCCCACACATCAGCTCCATAGGTAATAATGCTTCTGATTATTGTATTAAAAATAGTTTTTTTTTTTGTTTCTTTGAAGATATGTTTGTCCCATACTATTCCATTTAGGGCAGATATAGCATACTTTCCTATATTGATCCTGTTTCTTATCTCTGTTTCTTGTTTTCCATCTTTAGTAATTTTAATTCCCAAATACTTATATTCTTCAGTGTATTTAATTGTCCCTAAATTTTCTTCTTGTATTAAATCTTGAGGAAGATCCCCTATTGTCAATTATCTAGATTTATCCATATTGATCTTTAAACCCCATAAACTATATTCTTGTATTAATTTTCTAGTGACGTATTCTATATCTTCAAATTCTTGAGCCAATAATAATAATAATATTTGTTATATTTAAATTCACCGAATGGTGAAAATTTTGAAAAAAAATAGCAAAAAATGCATTTTTTAAATTTGCTGTTTAATAACTATTATTCTTTAGGACCATTTCATGTAAACATTTTTATTGTGGGAGCAAAATAGAGTCCGTGACGTAAGAGTTTAAATTCACTTGCCAGCGTTACTACTTAAATTTTAATATGTGTTTTTCCGTTTCCGTTTTTTGACTTCATCCAAAATTTCAAATGTTCCTTACGATGCAATTTTTATGCTGTCAAAGTGAAATTTCGTGGTTGGACCTCCCAATATATGCTAATTGAAATCTTCTAAGGAGTTACTAGAGATGACACTGTGTTCTTTTAACTTGAGATGGAAATGCATGACAGTGGATAAATCTTTTTTTTTTCAAAAAAAAGTGACAAATAATCAGTATCCCCATTTATTTATTTTTTGTATAACAACTGTGTTTAATGGAATCATAAAGACTCTGAATCTCAAATTTCATGAGAGATAATTGCAACATAAGGAGCATTTTTTAGAAAATATTAAAAAAATAGATTTAACAGCTCATAATTCTGAAACAATTCACCTTATAAACACCAAACTTCACAGAAAGACTTCTATAAACGCATAATGCACGTGATACAATTTTCAAAACAATTAGATGAAATGTAAAAAATGAAATTCACCATACGTGATATAGCATTTAGTATCTAAATAAATATATGATATAGCATTAGGCATAATATATTAATTTTGCCGTTACAAAAAATTTACGTATAATTTTTATCGATCAAAATAACTTCGGGTGCGTTTATTTTCGTTTTGTTATGAATACGATAAAGAAAAAGCGCGTCAGCACATTGTAGTAGTATCTGAACAGGCAGTAATGTTATCAAGGCCACAGAGACAAACACGTCGTGTGCACGTCTTCATTTGTTTTATGAAATGTATCGGACAGTTGAACGCGTCCCTCGATTAGTGTGGAGCTATATGGCGTCACCTCTTACATTTTCCCTTGTTGTGTTTTAAATAAGTGTTTAGGTGTTTGTTAGTGTTGCGTGGTGTTTTTTCATATTATTTTAAGTGTTTATGAGCGGAGAATTGCTACTGTAGGATACATAGGTGAGTGGAATTGTTTATTTTCATACAATAACCGAACTAAAATGTAAATTCTTCTTAAACTGGTAACTTATGCCTTCTTCTTCGTGGTTTAGGCTTATTTCCTAGCCTGTTCCGGCTCCAAATTGCTGTTCTTTCCATCTTTTCTTTGATCTTCCCAAACTTCTTCTTCCTCGTGGTGAATAGCTGTATGCTGCTTTTGGTATTCTATTCTCAGTCATCCTTGCTAAGTGATCTTTCCAGTTTGTTGTGTATTTCACTATTGTTGTGTTTAATTCCTCTACTTTTAGTTGTTGTCTTATTTCTGTGTTATGATTTTTGTCTGTTCTTTGATATCCTGCTATTGGTCTGAGGAATCTCATTTCAGCAGCTTGTATTCTGGCAGATTGTTGTGTTGTCACTGTCCTTGTTTCGGATCCATAAGTAATAATAGGCACTGCCATTGTCTTGTATAATTTCATTATAGAGTATTTCCTGGCTTTATTTTTCAAAGTTCTTTTAGTGTTCTTGTTATATAATTAAACTTATTTAGTTTGTTATTTATGTCTGTTTCCGCTGTGTATGATATTTCCCAACCTAGGTAGTTATATCTTACCACTTGGTAACTTATGCCATAAAATGAAATAAGATATCCATATTAATAACTGTGTTTGAAATTATAACTATTTATATATCAAATTATTAACTGCATATACACGATACTCAACGTAATGCATTTGTAATGTATAAAGATGTTTAGCGAGGAGATACTAAAGGACAACACGCACACACTATTGAGTAACACTAAGGAATTAGGACTGGAAGTAAATAGCAATAAAACTAAATATATGGTCACATATAGAAATACATTATATAGTGGAAATGGATAGCTAATGACAAATGAGGGAAATTTTGAGGAAGTGGCCGAATTAAATACCTAGGAACAATAATCACAAATAGGAATTAGATGCACAAAGAAATTAAACATAGGCTCAATTCTGGAAATGCGTGCTATTATGCATTACAGGGACTCTTGTCCCAACTCCTTTCAAAAAACGTTAAACTGAAAATATATAAAACTATTATTCTACCAGTTATATTATATGGATGCGAAACACGGACTCTTACTTTAAGGGAGGAATGGACATTACGAGTATTTGAGAATACAGTTCTTAGGAATTTTTTTGGACCAAAGAGAGATGAACAGACAGGTGAATGGAGAAGACAACGCAGCAGTGAACCAATGGTCTTTACAGAAAGTCAGATATAATAAGAACAGTTAAGTCTCTAAAGACAACGATGGGCAGGGCATGTGGCACGAATGAGATCGAAAGACGTGCATTGAAGCTTCTTGTAGGAAAATCAGAGGGAAAACGCCCAGTTGGTAGACCAAGAATGAGGTGGGAGAATAACATTAACTATGGTGAGGGAAGTACATTATACAGGAAATGATTGGAGAACATTAGCTTAGAATAGGGACGTATGGAGAGCTTATGCCTGCATGGCCATGAACCTACGGGTTCGATAGTGTCACTGAGTTAGTTATATAAAGATGTTATAATATATTAAATAACTTACTGATTTCCGTTAAATGTGAGTTCGTAGCCGAAGAGGTTAAAGCATTGTTCTTCGGCCGTGAGTTCGCAGTTTGAAACTTCGCCACTGGAATAAATTTTTGATTGGTCTCCAGGTAACGTAGGTAATGTTGTTGCGTACAGGCCATCGATTCAATTTCCGGTGTTCAATAACCAGATTTTCTTCTAAGACAATTTCACGAGGATGTGGCCGAGTAAAAGGGAAAATAGCTCAGAAAAAATTACCTTAAATTAAACCGGCATAAAAAGTAATGGAGTTACAAGAATATTAATTAGGCCTGAGCATCAATATAAATAGTTCTTAATACTAACAAAGTTTACAATAATAGTAATACCAAGAATAAAATGTTACATGCCAGATGATATCAGCAACGGAATTAGTATAAGACATAATAATACTTACTTACTCACTGGCACTATCGAACCCGTAGGTTCATGGCCGCGCGGACATAAGCTCTCCATACATCCCTATCCTGAGCTAATGCTTTCCAATCATTCCCTGTATAATCTACTTCCCTCAAATCATAGTTAATGTTGTTCTCCCACCTCATTCTTGGTCTACCAACTGGGGGTTTTCCTTCTGGCTTTCCTACAAGAAGTTTCCAGGCACGTCTTTCATTCCCCATACGTGCAACATGTCCTGCCCATCGCAGTCTACGAGACTTAACTTTTCTTATTATATCTGGCTTTCTATAAAGACCATGTAGTTCATTGTTATGTAGTCTTCTCCATTCACCTGTCTGTTCATCTCTCTTTGGTCCAAAAATTTTCCTAACTACTTTATTCTCAAATACTTGTAATCTCCTTTCCTCCCTTAAAGTAAGAGTCCATGTTTCGCACCCATACAATATATCTGGTAGAATAATAGTTTTATATATTTTCAGTTTAACGTTTTTTGAAAGGAGTTGGGACATCAAAAGTCTCTGCAATGCATAATAGCACGCATTTCCAGAATTGAGCCTATGTTTAATTTCTTTGTGCATCTCATTCCTATTTTTGATTATTGTTCCTAGGTATTTGAATTCAAGACATAATAATAATAATAATAATAATAATAATAATAATAATAATAATAATAATAATAATAATAATAATAAGTTATTTATTCTGGCAGAGTTAAGGCCCTCTCTTCCACTCAACAAGTTACATATTTGATAATATACATTATACTAATCGTAAAGAATTAAAAATATATTAAATGTTGCAACGGAAATTTCATGTGCAAACAATATTTTGTACGATGAAAATAACAGTAATAATACTTCTGATAATCTTCTTCTTCTTCTTCACTTCACGGGCTAGGCAAAAATTGCCTGTTCCGCCTCACAGTTGTTCTGTCCATCTTTTCACTACATTCTTTGAACCTCTTGGCTTGTAGTTGAATACTGCTCTTGGTAATCTTGTTACATTCATTCTTTCAACACGTGTAAACCATTTCTCTCTATATTCTCTGATGTTCTCATTCAATGGATATATATTTAACTCTGTTCTCATATCTTCATTTTTATCCGATCCAATCTTGTGCAGCCTTTTGTTCTTCTAAGGAAGTGCATTTCTGCGCTCTGTATTCTACTATGTAATTTTTTGATCATTATCCAAGTTTCGCTCCCATAAAGTAATGCAGGAACTGCCAATGTTTTATAAAACCATTGTCTTTTGTTTGGTCTATATTTTAATAATTTCGTCTTCTTCTTCTTCTTCATCCAGGGATTAAGCCTGTTGGCTCGTTCCGGTTTCATGGAAGCTAGAATTGTTAAAATTGTTCAGACCATCATCTGTGTGGGCGTCCAACATTTCTCCTTCCGCGTGGTCTATAATTCAGCAATATTTTTTTTAATCTTTATTCTAGCATTCTATCAACATGTTCTTTCCAGTCGTTCCTATATTTAATTTTTCGATCTGTAAGTTTAAATATATTTAGTTCCTTTCTTATATCTTCATTTCTTTTCTTATCCAGCAGAGTATATCCTGCTATATTTCTTAAAAATCGCATCTCAGCTGCTTCCAATCTTTGTTCTTGTCTTTTAGTGATCGTCCAACATTCTGATCCATACATCAATACAGGAACAGCCATTACTTTATAAAATATTATTTTTCTTTCTTTTCTTAAAATCCATCTTAAAATTTAAATATAATTTAAAATAAAATAATAGATATGTATTTCTTTCTATAATTTTACTACTCGCTGGTTGAGTGGAAGAGACTCTGCCAGCTAAAATAAAGCATAATAATAATAATAATAATAATAATAATAATAATAATAATTATTATTATTATTATTATTATTTTATATTATATTATATTATATTATATTATATTATATTATATTATATTATATTATATTATATTATATTATATTATATATATTATATTATATTATATTATATTATATTATATTATATTATATTATATATATTTTATATAATAATAATAATTATTATTATTATTAAATGTTATATTGAACCTCAAGAGGCTATGTTTCTATTGGTTAATATTTCGCTTCTCTGAAATTATGTTTTTATATTATTCAATGTTCGAAAATGTATCTAGGAATTTTCTACTGGCAATAATGTGTGCCATAAAAATCTCACTTAGAAATATCTTAAAATCATAAAAGACAACAAACCTCTGGAACAAGTAACATATTTCAATTATTTGGTTTGTAATTTTACTGTAAACACAAAAACTGAAAGAGATATAAATATGAAACTGTCAACATTTCAAATGATATGCGGAACTATACATAAAACATTAAAGAACAAAACAAGAAGAGATACTAGATTGAAGTTTTATAAAACATTGGCAGTTCCTGCATTACTTTATGGCAGTGAAACTTGAGTAATGACCAAGAAAATTAGAAAGTAGAATACAAATCGCAGAAATGAACTTCCTTAGAAGAACAAAAATCTGCACAGGATTGGATCGGATAATGAATGAAGATATAAGAACAGAGTTAAATATATATCCATTGAATGAGAAAATCAGAGAATATAGAGAGAAATGGTTTACACATGTGGAAAGAATGAATGTAACAAGATTACCAAGAGCAGCATTCAACTACAAGCCAAGAGGTTCAAGGAATGTAGGAAGGCCAGTGAAAAGATGGACAGAACAACAGTGAGGCGGAACAGGCAAATTGCCTAGCCCGTGAAGAAGAAGAAGAAGAAGAAGAATTATCTGAACACCCTGAATAAATACCTTTTGTTACTACTATATGAGATGGTTGTCGCGTTTTATTTTTCATTGCAAACTAAAAGCAATTGCATATGTTTTGGGGATACGAAGAAGATGCATGACTGCAGCGAGTCTGAAGAAGGGATTTGCATATATTATGCAAATTACACGCAGATGTTACCCTGACACCAATGTCAATATGCATCCCGCATTACACTGCGAGACAGAAAAACACAAATAATGTTTCTTCTTCTTAGAAATAAAGGAATTTAAGTTCAAGTAATTAATGTTACGAAGTTTTGAACGTTTTCCTATGAAGACTTTTCCCTTAACAGATCCGTCCAATTGAAGTAATTCTTGCTTGAATTGTATATTATTCCTGCTCATGTAATAGGAGTTTCTCAGACTAATAACTACGTAGTGTTCCCCGATTGGTCGAAATTTAATCATAAATAATACGTCACCGCACTTATTAAATCACTTTATATATATTTTTGTTCAATGACACCTGTTTGTAATTCGACATTTCAGGTATTCTCTCCTGGCATTGGCGTATTGTAACCCACTTCTGAGGTTGGGGCGCCTGGAAGGCGGGGTTACGCTGCCCCAATCAATCTCACTTTATATTAGACATTGTTAGTTTTAAATTGAATTTTATTTTATTTGACATTGTACTGGACTCTTATTTATCTTTATTTTTTTTAATTTCAGGATTGTTTCCGTTGTTTACACAGATATCTTCAACCAACATTTTTTTTTCTTCCAGACTTCTCGGTCTTGCGTGCCTGCTTAGGTCATGTTTCTCTTTTTCATGTTGTGTTGAATTGCTTTTATCCACGTTGGCTTTGGTCTACCACGTTTCCCTTTTCCAGGAGGTATCCATTTCCCTACAGAATTGCATTCTGTTATCATCCTTCAATATAGAACTTTAGTAGAAGAGTTTACCTCCTTAAAAGATTTACAATCTTTCACCTTGACCTCAGCCATTCTACTACTTGAAGCGATGATTATTTTCAACTAATCATAAGGATATTGGAACCCTATATTTCATCTTCGGGGCCTGTACTTAATTTGTTTGTGTGTCCCTTCTTCTCATTATATGTCCACACCATCTTAGTTGGATTTTTTCATCTCTTGTACAATATCCTTTTCTACATTCATTATTTCTCTTATTGTATTATTTTTTTTATTTTATCTAATTTTGATATTTTCGTATCTGAGGTTATACATTTTGGTTTTTTAGCATTCTTGTTTTTTTACAATGTATGAGGAGCTGGCCCATAGCAACAACCCCCAACCAGGAGGACCAGAGAGTTTTTTCTGGAGTCCACCATAGATCAGTTGCTTCCACGGCAGCTAAGAGTCTGATCCACCCTTTATTGCCTCATCCGCCTTCTGTACCATACCGTAGGTGTCCTATTGTGCTGCATCCGCCATTGTGGTCTTCACCGTAACCTTGACTAGGGACCCTTACAAGGTACTATCAGCCGGGTCAGCTTAAACTAGATTTTTTAACGGTGTTACACCTCCCCTTCCTTTTTTCTCATCCGGAATTGGGACCGGCAATGGTGGAGTTCTGGACTTTTATTATTATTATTATTATTATTATTATTATTATTATTATTATTATTATATATATATATATATTTATTTATTTATATACAGAATTTTAATGTTTACACATCTTTCTGTGCCTAAAGTTTTATTTTTCTTCTCCACTCGTCTCTCTCCATTCAATCCATGTCCTCTTGCTCTCATTCCAGTTCTTATTTCCTGCATCCACGAGTTTCGAGGTCTACCTCTCCTCCTTCTCCTCCTCCTCATTCCAATGTTTTCCTGGGTAATCTTTTTTCTTGCATTCGTCGTACCTGCCCATACCAATTTAATTGCTTGTATATAATCTACTATTGAATAACCAATATTCATTTTTTCTCTTACGACAGTATTTCTTATTTTTTTTATAATGTTGAACATCTGCTGCTCTCCTCAAGAAATCCATTTCCATCGACACACGTTTTTGTTCTAAGTTTTTGTTGAATTTCCAAACTTCAGCTCCATATGTGACAGTACTTCTCACTATTGAATTATATATTTGTAACTTATTTTTCCTGGTTATATGTCTGTTCCATAAGACTCCATTCATCATTGCTGTTATTGCTCTACCTTTATTTATTCACACACACATTCACAGTATTACGCTGTATTTTACTTTCTGGAATTTTACGTTTTCCCGCCTTTTACTACATTCTTTAATGGCCCCTTCAGTAATAAGTAGCGGATCCACAATGAGAAAACCAGCTGTAACGGCAGGTGGACCCGACATGCTGATCACATGTTACCCCTACACTGGCAGGATGATCGTCTACCTCTGGGATTAACACATGCACATGTATTACTTCCCTGTAATATAAATGGGAGCTTTGGCGCTGGATGTTAGTGCCTTGCAGTTAAAAACTGCAGATTTTTTGAACATGGCCTTTGTACACCACATGCTTCTTTTGGGGAAATTTAGCTCATGCATCTTGGATATTTTCTATAAACTCTGCCTTACAGTTAAAAACGGCAGAACTGTTTACAATTATTTTTATTGATAACTCTAAATCTTATCGTTAGTTACTAAACAAAGAGAAAAAAAAAGGTTGAACAAAAGAAGGAGAAAAAGAGGGTACAAAGTTTTTTCTTCGCGTATTAATATATAGATATATGTATGTACACGCGTGTATGTTTGAATACAAATTAAGGTAGATATTTTATAGGAATAACCCGAAAAGGCAACATTATATGTTGAATGAATCACATTTATGACGTAAGTGACCGATATTATCTTAAATGACCGTGCGGATGCCAAATTGTCAGAAAAAATCTGGAAAGAAGTTAGCTTCGTTTGGGTACCTCGGGAAAACCACGACCAAGTGAAGCCCTCATTCGTGGTGGTAAGACAAATCTAGATTATCTGTGGAATAAGTAGATCTAGAAAATCTCGGAAATTAAATACTTCGCTCTCGCTCGGTTTTTAATCATGTCCTCCCTTCTGTGAAAACCACTTCCCAATCTCGCATTGTGATACACTATTTTGCTCGATAATGGGGTTTGTCGTACTTACAGCAATGGCGACCATGATTGAAAGTTCAACTTCCTATATTACGGGGTTGCCAACCTAAATAACTATACTGTAATATTACATATTACAAACCTCGTGCGGGAAGTAAAACCATTTTCCGTTATGTAGTAGTAGGACTTTATTAGACAAAAAGTAAGATATTTACAATATTATTTACAAATATGGGTCGCACGGGCAGTAAGCCGTACGTGCTGTTGACAGTCCGTTACAATAAAGTAATAATTGCTACTAGTGTGAAGAAAAATAAACAAAAGCAGCAATAACATTACAATTACATAAAGAAAACACAATAAAAATATTACCATTAAATAATAACACAATAGCATTATACACTAAAAACATTAACATTACAATTACATAAAGAAAACACAATAATATTACAATTAAGTAATAACACAATAGCAATAACATTACAATTACATAAAGAAAACACAATAAAAATATTACAATTAAATAATAACACAATAGCATTATACACTAAAAACATTAACCTTACAATTACATAAAGAAAACACATTAATATTACAATTAAATAATAACACAACAGCATTATACACTAATTAATTTATATATAATTGTTAATAATTAATGGTATTGCATTTTGATAACATATATTTATTCATGGATGAGTGTTGTCCTTATTTTTCGCGTTTTGTCCAGAAATTTACCGAGGTTTATCCAATTTTCTGGATTTACCAATAACTCGTAGCATGCCAATCTTTCCCGATTTGAATGTATAAATCTTTCCGGTAATAACTGACGTCTCCAATATTCTAAATCATTACATTTTCCTAATATATGTATCTCATCTTCAAAGTTCCCGCACATTGGACATATTCGCATATCGTGATCGTCGCTAATTTTTAGAAATTTCCATGCCCCTAGCCTAAACCAAGCAAGCCCTGATCTCTCCTTAAATCCTAGGTTGAGTATATACGATTTTTTTCCCCAGACGTGTTTTAGGTCTCTTTGTGAACACAGTGAGCGTTTTCCTGTACATTCGGCGAAGGTATCTTGTTGGTTTACATCTAAGTACCTCCTCCTTATTTTTCTCCACACGTTCTTGCGATTTTCAGTCCCTTTTTCCCATATCCATATACTACGTACAATGTATATACAAAAATATATCCAAAATGTAGTGTTAATATACATTATATAAAAAACAAATCACTGCATTTTAAATGCTCTGAACTTTATTTGAAACAATATAAAACAATAAATGTACTTGTCGCCATTTTATGACTGAATGGCGTCACGGCCTGCTATAGTCTCAACTATATTATTTTGAGCATTTACCGTATAAACATTTCGCACGCTGTTAACATTAGTCAGTTGTTTATAAAGAACGCAAATATTTCCAACAAATGTGTTATTTATTAATTAAATAAAAATAAAATATTTGATTTTCATGTTTATTAAGATATAATTCAGTGAGAGCTGTTTCGGTACACTGTACCTTCATCAGACATGTTAACAAGATGCTATTATTTTACTATTATTTATTATTTTGAAAACTCCATCGCGCAAAAAATAATGTACAACGCACGTTTGTGAAGTGTTTTACAGATTCTCGGAAATTAAAAACCGAGCAATATCGAGGTTTTTAATAATTTTCTCCCAACCTCGCATTGTAACGTACTGTTACCTAACGGACATTTAAATCGTTTGGAATTTTCCTTGCATTATAAAGAGGAGAGTGGGTTTGCAACTGTAGGGTTTCGAACCAGAAGTTTTACACAGTTCTTGGAAATGATGAAGCTCGCAGACAGATTACACGACCAACCGGAGAGTGTCATTAAGTTAGAGATAAAAAAAATCTCTCAGTTCAAACATTGACCGCCGTTGCTTCAGCAATAAAATAATGTGCTTTTACTCTCCGCAAAAATATGGCTTAATGGGATTCGCATCATGGTTCATTTATATTGATTCAGTACTTTAAACAGAGAAACATGAAAAACAGAATGTTTTTACGCTTTGTACGAGAAGATATATTAGTTTATATATAATTCTATCTTCAATTTGTATTCGTGGATAAATTGGTCACAAGAGTGATGTCGTTTAAAAATTCTTCAGTCTATTAACTCTGCCATTCACTTACAATTTACGTACATTCTAGATATGGACTATTTCTGCGAACATTTCAAACATTTCTTAAACTATTTTCTTCTACCAGTGTTCCAACTCTATTTATATATCATTTTCCATGATGGCAAAATTAATTAAAATGGCTATTAATCCCACGCCCCAAAATAGTAGTCAATGACTAATCACGTTTGAATGAATTTCGTTTTACAACCAATGACAGACGTGTTTCATCCCGCTCTTTATCGATTTCTCTGCATCAGCTCCTACTTTTGTGATAAAGAAAACTCCACCTTTTTAATGTTCTGAACAACTCAAAACATTATTTTTCTCCAGCAAATACATTGAATATAGCAAATATTAACAGATTCCTTGATTTTACTAAGTTGTTTACTAAAAATATAATTAATAACCTATAATGTTGATTACAATACACAGTTTGATGTGTTTCATTATTTCTCCACTAGGGTGCATTCGTACAATATTGCGATGTTATTTGGCAATAAATAATATTATAACGTTGCAGCAAATATACATAACCCCACGTTTCTGATTTGTTTTCAAACATTGCCGTTAACATTAAATATATGAATATTTAAAAATAACTATAGTTAAACAATGATTTGTAAGTAAACAGCTTAATTTTATTCGTTAAATAGTCCTAACAAATGCCACTTTTGATTTCCAAATTCTCTAGATAAATTGGAAATCACTCGTGGCATTACTTATTATAAAAAATAATAATAATAATAATAATAACAACAATAATACCTGTAGGGCAAGAGATCCCAAGGAAGAACAAGAAGGCGGCAGAATCAAGAACTATAACTGGCCAAAAAAGCCTAAGCCGTCAAGATTATAATGACAAATATTATTAATAATAATAATAATAATAATAATAATAATAATAATAATAATCATCATCATCCGGTATCATGGCAGCTTTCGCCGTCTTCCGGAAACCAAACACCATTCCTCTCTGTCCATCCATTGATCTTCCTCCAATCCTCTGATATTCATAGCCGCTTGTACCGCTTCTTTCCAAGTTCTCTTCGGTCTTCCTCTCTTCCTTCTTTCCATTAGGATCCATTCCATAACTATTTTAGGTAATCTTTGCTCCGGCATTCCTTTGACATGACCATACCACTGTAATCTTTTCTTTTCTATAATGTCTGTGATGTCCGGTTCGTCTTGTAAACCCATAATTTCCCTTAATTAACTAACTCACTGGCACTATACAATCCTTAGGTTCACGGCCGTGCGGACAAAGCTCTCCATACATCCCAATCCTGAGCTAATGTTTTCCAATCATTCCCTGTAAAATCTACTTCCCTCAAATGAGTCACTAATTTTTTCTGCATCTCATTCCTATTTGTGATTATTGTTCCTAGATACTTTAAATCAGCCACTTTCCTCAAAATTTCCCTCATTTGTCATTAGTTGTCCATTTTCATTATATAACACATTTCTATGTTTGAACATATATTTAGTTTTATTGATACTTACTTCCGGCCTCAATTTCTTAGTGTTACTCAACAGTGTGTGCGTGTTGGCCTTTAGTATCGGCCAATAGTACTACTAACATAAACTAACAGCTTATTAATACCATTGAGTTGTAGGACTTCTTCATTTTCTAAAGATTTAATGGCGTGCACTTGTACAAAATTAAATAGTAGATGACATAGTGCATCTCCTTGCTTTAACCGATTGTGAATTTCAAAAGTACCCGAAAATTGTTTGCCTACAAGCACCCTACTATTTGTGCCATTTAGACATATTCGTATAAGTCCAAGTTTCTAGGAATTCCGAACTCCAACAGGATAATATATAACTTTTCCCCCTTAATTGAATCGTATGTCTTTTTTTAAAGTCTACGTATAGTTGATGTACAGTACCATTATATTCCCATTTATTTTCTAAAATCTGTCTTATACTAAAAATCTGATCTGTTGTAGACCTGTTTCATGTAAATCCATTTTGATGATCTCCTAGAATGTCAATATAAGGAGTAAGTCTGCTTACTAATATATTCGTTAAAATTTTGTACGAAGTTGAAAGTAATGAGATGCCCCTGTAGTTGTTGCAATCAGTTTTTTTTCTCCTTTCTTATCGATTGGTACGATAATCGATTCTTTCCCTTCATCTGGAAGAGCTTCTTTATCCAAAAAAATCTGAGCAACCGGCATATTCTGTCCATCAATTGTTCTCCCCCTGATTTTATCAGTTCTGTTAGGATCTTATCTGAACCTGATGCTTTATACATCTTCAATTTTTCTGTCGCCATTTCAACCTCTAATGCACTTGAGCGAATTAACTACATGACTGATTTAATGTGGAACTGCTCGCATCATTTTGGAACCCCAAAGTGTTTTCCAACAAGTTTGTTTAATTTAGGCTTAAAATGACAACAGTAGTAATGGAATAAGAACACTTTGTCCAATGTTGGAAGCCATAAGTGGACTAAGCAACCGGCGAGAGTTTGTGTAGCTGTGAAGTGCTACTATGGATGCGGTCTACAACATTCTCATGAAGAATTTAACAGTTCTGCAAATAATCGATGAGGAGTGCAGCCGGGGTACTCCAACAGCGTCAAGCATCAACCTGTTGGATCTACCTCCACTGTTTGCTATTTTGAAGTTTACAGCAACTGGACTAGTTATACTTCTGATGTGTTCACTTGTTTTTTTAATTATTTATTTAATACTAATTTTTAAAATTAAATGTTGGTAACATTGCGCTATACAATGGAAATGGACAGCTAATGACAAGTGAGGGAAATTTTGAGGAAGTGGATGAATTCAAATGCCTAGGAACAATAACAATAATTGCAAAGCTTATATTTTTAATCAGAAATAATGATTGATAAAGGAGGTACAATGATCGATAATACATCAGAAATTAATCAAGGGGTCAGACAAGGATGCCCGCTATCTCCGGCACTCTTTAGTATATTTATAGACGAGATCATTGTACAATGGCAATCAAATTTAACCACAGAGTTTAAAGTTGGCGGTACGATTCTAAATACCATACTGTTTGCAGACGATCAGACAATCCTTAGCTCTTCAGAAGACAATTTACAAATAGCAGCATATAAATTAAACTAAATAGCAAATAAATTCAATATGACAATCTCTGAAAGTAAATCGAAAGTAATGGCATTCAACGGGAAAGACCACATGAGGTGTAAAATCAGTATTAATAACAGTATAATTCAACAGGTGAACAATTTTAATTATTTAGGATGCAACGTATCATACTGCCAGAAGGAAGATATTAATATTAAATTAAATAGATTTTACAGAATGTGTGGCGCTATAAGACGGACACTGGAAAATAAAACTTTGAGGAGCACACAACTAAAATTTTACAAAATTATGGCAATGCCTGTTTTAACATATGCAAGTGAAAATTGGACTCTTAACCGTTCAGACAGAAGGAAAATAGAAACTGCAGAAATGAAGTTCTTACGTTCAGTAGCAGATCTGACAATTTTGGACAAGAAAAGAAGTGAGGATATTAGGAAGGACTTAAATATTTTCAATTTAACAAATAGAATTGACAACATGAGAAACAACTGGTATGAACATGTCAAGAGAATGCCTACAGATAGAATCCCTCAGCTGTTACTAAAGTACAAACCAATAGGACATAGAAATGTTGGACGCCCATTTACTAGGTGGGAGGATTCATTAAATCCCACTTGATGTGAAAACAGGTCAAAAGGCCTAATTTCATGAAGCAGAAGAATAAGGAACAATAATCATGAACAGGAATGAGATGCACAAAGAAATTAAACATAGGCTCAATTCTGAAAATGCGTGCTATTATGTATTACAGGGACTTTTGATGTCCCAACTCCTTTCAAAAAACGTTAAACTGAAAATGTATAAAACTATTATTCTACCAGTTATATTATATGGGTGCGAAACATGGACTCTTACTTTAAGGGAGGAAAGGAGTTTACAAGTATTTGAGAATAAAGTTCTTAGGAAAATTTTTGGACCAAAGAGAGATGAACAGACAGGTGAATGGAGAAGACTACTAAACAGTGAACTGCATGGTCTTTATAGGAAGCCAGATATAATAAGAACAGGTAAGTCTCTTACTCTGCGATGGGCAGGACATGTGGCACGGATGGGGAATGAAAGACATTAATGTAAGCGTCTTGTAGGAAAACCAGAAGGAAAACGTCAGTTCGTAGACCAAGAGTAAGGTGGGAGAATAACATTAACTATGGTTTGAGGGAAGTAGATTATACAGGGAATGATTGGCGAACATTAGCTCAGGATAGGATGTATGGAGAGTTTATGTCCGCGCGGCCATGAACCGGCGGGTTCGATAGTGCCAGTGAGTTAGTTATTAGCAATATTGTTTCCAACTGCGGAACTAGAACTATTTTAACGGTTCCAAAGTTCTGATCCCTCTAAGCGAAACCCAAATTTCAGATTATCACGGCACCCACATTATAACTGCTACAGTAGCAAATGAAACGGTCGAGTTTAATTCAAGAGATAGTGCATAACCTAAATTAAAACTATAATGTAACATTTTAAAATTATCTTATAGGTAGGTCTCCTCATCGTATGTAAAGTGTTAATTCTCTGTAGGCCTTTCGAGACTGGTCCCATCATCAGAGGAAGGAGCAGCAGATAGGTATTTATCTACTGCTCCCGAATGCAATACTTATAAACTAATGATAATTTTATACAGAGGATTGAATGTATTGGGTGTGTTCTCGTTTAAAAAGCAGGCCGTTGATGGTTTCTTTTAAAATTTTGATTTATTCCAATACGTTTATTTTTGATGGGTTACTCTCATGTCCGAATATTGTAAGTAACGCGTCGACCGTGAAATCCTGAGAAAAAATATATATATACATCAATGCATAGTAATTCAGCCCGAGGACAGGTCTTTCACTGCAATCATAGCATTTTCACGCTATGCTTTGCAGCTTTACTAGGGAATTGTAAGTGTGGTAGCTTACCGTTGCTTTCCACACCGATGAAGGATGGTGATGATAATGATAAGGATGATGATGGCCGGATGATTTTTTGGGGACAGTTGGGCCGTAAGCTTCCTTATATTTGTCTTACAGGAGCCTGTCCCGACCGTGAATCGAACCCGCAAACCCGCTGCGTGACAAGGCAGATTCTTCTCGAGAGTCTCTTGTATTTTTCTATCAAACATTTCGTTATATAACTTGAACAATTATAGAAGCCATCCATTAGATTTCATGGTAGGACAGAACTTATCAGCAGCTATACTTGTATATAATATACCTACATTAATGACATTTAGTGACGTACATTACACGGGCACAATAGTGCATAAAGGCAACCTCGCTGCCTTCAGCCTCTTCTCGAGGTAATTTTCACAAAGTAACAACTTCTTAGAAAATTTGAAGTTGAAATATAATAGTTCCGACGGCCAGTAGCCGGTGGTTAAAAATAACGTGATATTTTGTGAGGGTCCAATAGTTTCTCGCGGAACAAATGTGTTTGAAATGTAAAAAAGTCTTTAGAAAGTAAAACTAGATAGTGTTTTTAAAAGAAGTTGGAATTGAGACTAGACTCTGAGGATTCTTGAATTGTAGAAACGGTATAAATGCAGTCAAAAGAAGGTAAAGTTGCAAAAAACCCCGTTAAGATCTAAAACAGGTCCAAGAGTCAAAAAAACGTCGAAAAAAAAGTATTTATAATTTTTTTATTCAATGACCCAGGTTGTCATTTCGACATATCTGGTCTTCTCTCGTGGCATTGGCTTAATTGTAACCCCGCCTGAGGTTGGGGCGCCTAGAAGGCGGAGTTATGTTACGCGGATATATGATGGGTGATAAATGATAATGAAGCTCATCGCCGTTTACATTAAATATATAAATATTTTAAAATAACTATAGTTAAATAATGATTCGTGAGTAAACAGCGTAATTTTATTCGTTAAATAGTCCTAACAATTGTGACTCTTGATTTACAAATTCTCTGGATAAATTCATTCCTCACTTCGTGAGTCGTGAATTTATCGATAATTAGGAAATCACTCGTGGCATTACTTATGATAAACAGAAGTGGATAGATATCGAGGTGAAACACGACTGTGATTGGTTGTAAAGCATAATACATTGAAACGTGATTGGTCATTGGCTCCCGATTGGGGCATCAGTTATTGAACTTATTTGAGGAAATATGCTGAATTTTCATCATGAACCATTATTGAAGTTCTTGTGAAAAATATGCGGCATTTAAATTAATTCCACTATTAAAATCTTAATGTATCCAACATGTAGTCCACGTTTGCTTAATTATTTGCAGTGACATTTGAACAAATACCAGGAACTTGAGTTAAGTATGAAATGAAGACAGATGCATGTGACTGCATTATTCTTGTGTCTCTGTTTGTCAATGCAAGTCTATTCATTGCTGAGGTGAGCAGATTTCACAATGAGGTTGGTAGAATGTTCACGTATTGATGAGGTCCACAGTTCAACATCTGACAAGAACAAGTGACAGCAGCTGCCATTGTTTCCTACAAACTGAATACACTCCTCATATCGAAGTGGAAATATATATTTTAAGAAAGAAGAAATATTTAGTACAAAAAAAAATTACATGTTTTACTTTATCATGTTTCGTTCTTGGCTGTGAGTGTAAAAATGAATTAAGTATTTAAAAAGTGTATTTTCTCTAGACGTAATAATAATAATAATAATAATAATAATAATAATAATCATAATCATATTAAAGTCCACCGCTGTGGTCTCGAGGTAGCGTGCTGTCTTGTCACGCAGCGGGCCCGGGTTCGATCCTCAGTCGGGATAGTTTTTCTGGGTGAGGTTTTCATCGGGGTTTTTCCTCACCTGTAAGACAAATGTCAGGAAAACTTTAAGGCCGAAATGGTCCCCGAAATCATATGGCCATCGCAGTCATCATCATTCATATTCATCTTAGGTTAAGGTTAGAATTAGGGACTCTCCTGGCGAACCATTATCATCACCACCCATCATATCATCGGGGAAACGTAACCCTGCCTTCCAGGCGCCCGAACCTCAGAAGTGGGTTACAAGTACGCCATGCCAGGAGAGAACACCAGGAATGTCGAGAGACAACCTGGGGCATTTGAAAATATATTATATATATATATATATATATATATATATATATATATATATATAAAGAATTAAAAATAATAACGATAATTTGTATTGTATTGTAAGTCTGTTTTCCCTTTACAGAGATTTAGGCGCCCTCCCCCTACAGGAAAGAATTTGAACCATACTAATTTAATTACACTTGTTTTCGTATAGATGTCATTTTGAGTTGTCCATGGTCAGCGTTCCACCTCATACTGACATATAGGAAACCAAGGTAGTACTAGGACGGGAAAATTCGGTAAATTTTGCTTAGAGGCATTTTCGTTCAGGCTTAAGGATCTTTTACGAGCCTAAAAATCTTCAGACTCGGGACCCATATAAAATCTGTCCCGGAGGACTTGCTCCTTGGATTTTTCCATCCTAAAAAAATCCATCGATCCCGGCCGGCTTTGAACCCGCGACCCTTGGGACCAGAGCAAGGAGCATAACCACTAGTCCACCGCGGCCGACTATTTAATAATGATAATAATAATAATAATAGTAATTAACATAATAGTGAAGAAAATGACCATAATGACAAAAATATGATTATTTGTATTATTATTATATTATTATTATTATTATTATTATTGTTATTATTATTATTATTGTTATTATTATTATTATTATTATTATTATTATTATTATTATTATTATTATTATTTATTATTATTATTATTATTATTATTATTATTATTATTATTATTATTGTCATAATAGAAAGTGAAGCTAGTAGATGTTATGTACAAGGATGCACGTGTTTTTACTGTGTCGAGATCTTGTCTTCGCTATCGGTCCAATTCTTCTTCCTCTACAATTCAGTAATCGTACATCAAATCCGCATGCACGTCAGCAATTTTGGCTCCATTAATCTGGGAACGTAGAGAAATGTGGCTGCTATTTCTATCGCTGATAATGTTCTTTTTTTTCATTACAAACTTAGGGAGAAATGAATCTGCAAAATCAAGTTCCTTGCCAGCCAATGCTACACAAGTTTTAGGAAACTTGACAAAAAACTGTTTTATCATGTAGGATGCATGGACTCGAGTTTTATACATTTCAAATTAAACCGAAGAGGAAAGAAAGATTATCCTGTCTTCGATATAATATTTTTCATTTTTCTATAAATGTATTTTTTTCTTATGTACGTATAATTGAATAGTCGCCCCGAAAACAGATCTTACCCACAAACTACTGATATTTGGAAAAACGAATAATGTTGATTTTCAGGCTATTACCTTTATTATATCATATACTTCTTAATCTCTCATCCTATTGGATACATATACAGACAATTTCAATGCAAAATAACTTGCTAATAACTAAATATTAACAATTTAATACAGAATTGAGTGCAAAATTGATCTATCTCTATAGAGTGGAAAAATGATCTAACACATATTTAAGTAAAAATGCTGTAATAAGAAATAAAAAATACATATTGAACACTGATTCAGTTAGAAAAATTTCTAATTCAATCAGTTTTCAGTATTTATTTTCCATTTAATGTTATCTCGTTACATTCTATGTGCCTTTCTTATTTTCACTCAGTTTCTCTAAGATTCTGGTAAGAATTCACAAACTGTGGTGGAATTAATTTGCACATGTGCAACAATTTTTTTTATGAAGTTATTAATACCTTGACTGCTTCCGCCATTTTGTTACATACAGATCACTATTCGCTTGAAAGCCAACTTTTAAAAATAAATAAAACCGGTCTGGAAGAGAGTATGGATAGTTTTACATGCACCATGTCGTGATACTCTCCGGATAGATCATTAATCCACTGCAAATTCAACTTTCCAATTTTTGTTGGTTACATCTCTTTTGTCCACGGCTGTGGTCTCGAGGTAGCGTGCAGCCTTGTCACGCAGCGGGCCCGGGTTTTGATTCCCGGTCGGGACAAGCTCCTCTATGAGATTTTATTCGGGGTTTTTCCTCGCCTGTAAGACAAATGTCAGGAAGCTTAGGGCCCAACGGTCCCCGTAAATCATCCGGCCATCATCATCATCCTTCGCCGGTGTGGAAAGCAAACGGGAAGCTACCACACCTATAATTCCCTAGTAAAGCTGCAAAGCATAGCATGAAAATGTTATTATTGCAGTGAAAGACCTGTCTTCGGGCAGAATTACTATGGATGAGATCTGTTTTCAATTGATGCATTGAGAAGTTAAAGGGGATAACAACTAAATGCATGTATCCGCTTTAACGTTAATTGTTTTGAATAGCCTGTAATTTGAAACTGTGACATTACAGTTACATAGAAGTGAAACCAGAGACTCGCAAAATTTGTTAATAACGTATCGACCACATTTTAAGTGGTTTTCAATTGTTTGTGTCATGGTATAATAGTATATTACGATGCGAGGTTGGGAAGTGGTTTTTACAGAAGCGAGGAATGAATTTAAAACCGAGCGATAGCGAGGTTTTTAATTTCCGAGATTCTGTAAAACATTTAACAAACGTGCGTTGTACTTTATTTATTGCACGATGGTGTTTTCAAATTAATAAATAATAGTAAAATAATATCTTTGTTCGAAATATTTGCGTTCATTATAATCAATTGACTAACCTTAACAGTGTGGGCAATGTTTACTAGTTGAGACTAGAGCAGGTCGTGGCACCAATCAGTCATAAAATGGCAGCAAGTACGAATTTGTTTTATATATTTTCAAATAATGTTCAATTAATTTAAAATGCAGTGATTTGTTTCGTATAATGTATATTAACACTATCTTTTGGATATATTTTATATATACATTGTACGTAGTTTACATAAAGGACAGTGGTTTTACTTCCCGCACGAGGTTTGTAATGTGTAATATTATAGTATAGTTATTTAGGTTGGCAACCCCGAAATGTAGGAAGTTGAACTTTTATTCCTGGTCACTATTGCTGTAAGAACGACAGAACAGGACAGGATAACTGAAAAGAAGTACATTTCCATGGTTGGCCTCTCTTATACTGGTTCAACTTACTCATCAGTCTAAAAGATAACGATATAGATCGTTTCCCAACCTGTGGTTCGCGAACCCCATATTTCCAGGGGTTCACCAAAACTTTTCCGTAGTTGTGGGTTTCGAGGTTAGACCTATTGTAGTTTGCTTCATTTCTGCGGCATTGCCATTATATAATAGTAATAATAATAATAATAATAATATATTATTATTATTGTTGTTGTTTTAAAATTAAATGAACCCTCTAATGCCCCTTGTTACATTATGTATACCCCTATTTATGCGAAAAGTAGTTTTCTTCATGTGCCTATTTAAAAAATAAACCAACAGAAACAGACTTTGTGGTGAAAATGATGAGACTTTATTTAACTTGTGTGGTTCCTGACTTCAAAGCTCTGTGACATGGAAAGCAGACGCAACCTTCTCACTCAATTCCAAGGAAGACGTGAGTAATTACAATGACTATTTAACTGATGCCCCAAATGGGAGTCAATGACCAATCACATTTCAATGATTTTTTTATTTACAGCCAATCATAGTCGTGTTTCGCCTAGAATTTACCAACTAAAGTTTATCATAATAAAGAAAGCACTTCCTTTTTAACATTCTGAATAGGTCACAGTATTATTTTGCAGTGACTGATTAAAAGAAACCACTGTTTGCACTTTCTTAAATGTATTTTTTCCCAGAAAAATATAATTGTCATATTTATATCATAGGACATCAGAAATTAATTAATATAGAGTTTGGTGTGTTTCATTTTTTCTCCACTAGAGTGCATTCTTTCAATATTGCGTTCCTTTGGCAATAAATAATATGATCTGGTTGCAGTGATGAACAAAAGAACAAATCAAGTGTACCAGTAGTTTCTCGTTTGTTTTCAAACATCGCCGTTTACATTAAATATATAAATATTTTAAAATAACTATATTTAAATAATGATTTGTGAGTAAACAGCTTAATTTTATTCGTTAAATAGTCCTAACAAATGCCACTCTTGATTTCCAAATTCTCTAGATAAATTCACTCCTCACTCCTCACTTCGCGAGTCGTGAATTTATCGATAATTTGGAAATCACTCGTGGCATTACTTATGATAAACTTGTATTTGTTATTGCAACACGTTGTGTAACTTTTAAGCCGTAACTAGAGTAACTTTAGGTTTTAACCGTTAAGGGTTAAGTTAATTTAAGGTTATTAAACATTTTGCTTGGAATTAAATTTTATGCACGTTTATTGTCATGGAAGCTTCTTGTAAGAAAACCAGAGGGTAAACTCACAGTTAGTAGACCAAGCATGAGGTGGGAGAATAACATTATCCAAAATTTGAGGGAAATAGATTATACAGGAGATGATTGGAAAACATTAGCTCATGATAGGGAAGTATGGAGAGCTTATGTGCACGCGGCCTTGAACCTACGGGTTCGATAGAGCCAGTGAGTTAGCATGTCTACTGTATGTATATTTAAAAGTCAGTGGTTCACCCAACTCATTCGAAAAAGGTTGGGAACCGCTGCTGTAGATAATGTAGCTGAGAGACGCAGTACGTTATAAATGTAAATTTTGTTTTATCCAAATAAAGTGATGTTTGCAGGGGAAGTTGACCAGACGATACGATAAACATGAAGGATATAATATCCTGTAGCAGAGGTTTTCCAATAAACGTACATCCGGTCGCCATGTCAGCTCGTTACCACAGACATTCGTAACAATATTAAACGCTATCCTCACATCGCAAACATGGCGGCGCATTTTATTCAATCATTATTAATCATCTTCAAAACTCTAAGTCAAATAACACTATGATTTTTGTCTCATGAGTACCAATAGTTGTACTTAATGCAGTTTTTTCAAATATGTATTCGGAATTTCTCCGTCACCCACAGTTTTTATTTCAATTCCAATTAATGGATTTAAATAATTATTTACAAATGAGATTCCTCCGATCACTAACTGGAGTAACATTAAGGGATAGAATGAAAAGTGATGAGATAAGGATGCAGTGGAATAGTAGGGAAATGGTTGAACATATACAAAATTATCAGATTAAATGGTTCCAACACGTCCAGAGAATGTCAAATTCCCGTTTACCTAAGATGATTTACCACCTCAACCCTAAGGCAAAAGAGACCTCGGAAGACCCTTCAACCGATGGAAAGATCAGTTTTTGTAGTCGCAGAACGGGCATCATCACCCAATACTGCATTCGGAAGAAGAAAAAGAAATAATTATTTTTTTAATAAACTTTTTTTGTCCAATTATTATCTTGGCGCAGTGAGCGATGAGCACGGGGAACACTTTCATCAGGAGATTTCAGCTAAGGAAAAGAGATATCAAGGCAAATGGAATCCTAATATGCTGGCCGATTATTGTTGGACCATCTAGAGGGATGTTCCACAGGCGAAATATAGCAGAAAATCGTAATTTCATACTTTCTAGGTGAGTTCGAATATTGTGTAGTTACGAATGTAGAAAATATTAAAGTGTTTGAAATTATAAATGCCTGTCTCTCGGAAACTTTGCGTGAGGAAGAAAACCCGATATCATATTTGAATTCAGGAGAAAAATACTATCAGGATCACATATATTTCTTTTTGAGACAAAAAAAGTTTATTTTTTGTTGCTCAGTGTAATCTGTATTCTAATCCACAACAAAGTATTTTTATATTTGTATTTTCTACTTCTTCTTCTTCTTCCGAATGCAGTATTGGGTGATGATGCCCGTTCTGCGACTACAAAAACTAATCTTTCCATCGGTTGAAGGGTATTCCGAGGTGTCTTTTGCCTTAGGGTTGAGGTGGTAAATCATCTTTGGTAAACGGGAATTTGACATTCTCTGGACGTGTTGGAACCATTTAATCTGATAATTTTGTATATGTTCAACCATTTCCCTACTATTCCACTGCATCCTTATCTCATCACTTTTCATTCTATCCCTTAATGTTACTCCAGTTAGTGATCGGAGGAATCTCATTTGTGGACTATTAATGCGGGATTTATCTTTTGCTCGAAGTGTCCAGCATTCACTTCGCGTATAGTAAGGCAGGTTTGGCTATGGCATTTATGAATCTCAATTGGTTTCTTCCCATCATTTGTTTTTCCAAAAATTTCTCCTAATTACACCATTTAATCTGTTATATTTTTCTAAATTTGTTTCCACATCTTTTTGATTATGAAACTGTGATATATTATTACCTAAATAATTGAAGTGTGTTACTTGTTCTATTGGTTTATTATTTATTATTATTTTTACTCTCGAAAATCCCTTTCCAGTGATTGCCATGGATTTGTTTTTATTTTCAGATATTTTCATGTTGTATTTTTCCAGGGTATTCTGCAATTTAAACACTGATCTCTGCAAATCATCTTCATTCTCCGCTAGAAGTACTTGATGATCTGCGAAGATTATTGTTTGTATTTGATTTCTATTTTCTACTTTTTTTCAATTAAATCGGAATTGTAATTATCATTAATGTTTTTCCTTAATAATTCATAATGTTCTGCCTAAGAGCAGGTCTTTCACTACAAACTCAGCATTCTCCATTCTTTCCTTAACTCAGCTTTCCTTTCTGTATCCGCATACAAAACCATTTATTTTAATATTGTCTCTCATCTGATGTCTTTTTCTGTCTCTAACTTTCTTTCCGTTGACCATTTCTTCTAGGGCATCCTTCAGCAGGCAGTTTCTTCTTAGCCAGTGGCCAATCCAATTTATTTCCCTCTTCCTTATAATTCCTTTAATTGACTCATAAGAAAATGCAGTTGTTACTTTCTGCTTAATTTTACATAATTTTGCTGCAAGTTTATCAGCTCTTTCATTCCCTTGTATTGCACAATGGGCCGGAATCCATTGTAAGACCATATGTTTACCAGGTTTCTCAGTAGTCTGAATCATGTTTTGTCTTCTTCTTCTTCTTCTTCACGGTTTAGGCTTATTTACTAGCCTGTTTCGGCTCCAAATTGCTGCTCTTTCCATCTTTTCTTTGGTCTTCCCAAACTTCTTCTTCCTCGCGGTGAATAGCTGTATGCTGCTTTTGGTATTCTATTCTCAGTCATCCTTGCCAAGTGTTCTTTCCAGTTCGTTCTGTATTTCTCTATTGTTGTGTTTAATTCCTCTACTTTTAGTTCTTGTCTTATTTCTCTGTTATGTTTTTTGTCTGTTCTTTGATATCATGCTATTGGTCTGAGGAATCTCATTTCAGCAGCTTGTATTCTGGCAGATTATTGTGTTGTCACTGTCCATGTTTCGGATCCATAAGTAATAATAGGAACTGCCATTGTCTTGTATAATTTCATTATAGAGTCTTTCCTGGCTTTATTTTTCAAAGTTCTTTTTAGTGTTCCTGTTATATAATTAAACTTATTTAGTTTGTTATTTATATCTGTTTCCTCTGTGTACGATATTTCGCAACCTGGGAAGTTATATCTTATCACTTGTTCTTTTGGTTTATTTTCTAATATTATGTTTGGCCGAACTGGATGAGTGCAGTTGAAGGCCATTGTTTTTTTTATTTTTTGTGAGGATATTTCCATGTTGTATTTTTTTTTATATTTAATTTAGTTTATATAGCATTCTTTGTAGTTCATCCTCTGTTTTGTATTTCTGATATTTTCCCCATTTTTGCACGCATGGTTAATGCTATGGTCTGAATCGCGGCTTTGCAATCTCAGAGAATGACAATTTTTTGCAATGTTGTAGCCAATTAAATTTTTTTTAAGCGAGAGATTAATAGCTTCAATTACACCATCAAAATTAGTTGTATTTCTTCCAGCGTGTTTATAAAAGGAGTATAATTGGCATGTTCCACTCTCATCTGCATAGATTTGTGTCCAGTTTTCAGAAGGGTAATTTGTATGTGTAGTTTCTAATGCGAAAACCTTTGCCTCATCAGGGGATATATATATGTTTTATTAATAGGAGCATTTAAGTTTAAATTGTGTTCAATTTACGTATAAATGTAGCCTATGTATGAATGCAGAAAACGAAATCTTGAATTTATATTTCGTGAGAACTATAGGATGTATTTAGACCCTTTCTTCATGAAGCGAAGCAAACATGGATATAATTTTCACATACGTATCTTCCTATTTCGGATGCGGTATTGATTTTGAATTATATTTATTTTAACGAAATTGTCAGAAAATGGCAAGTAACTTTAAATTCGAATAATAAAATCCGTGTTGACGCACTCATATTTGCTGATGATCAGACTGCAATGGTTTCTTCAGAGATTGACTTACAAAGATCAATTTTTAAATTAAATGATATTGCACTAGATTACAACCCAGAAATTTCATCAACAAAAACTAAAGTAATGTCCCAGTGTGGGAAAGAAATGGAGAGAACAATTATAGTACTAAATGCCAAAAGGCTAGAACAAGTAAAAGATTTCAATTATCTAGGTGTATCTTTAGGTTGTAATAGAGAAAAATACATAAATAATAAATTACAAATATTTCAATATTTATGTGGCACCCTTAAAAGAACACTGGGAAGGAATGTAACAAAAGAAACACATTTAAAATTTTATAAAGTATTGGCTGTACATGCAATATATTATGGCACAGAAATATGGACTTTGAATAAATAGTCAATTAAAAGAATTAGAAGCAGCAGAAATAAAATATTTACGATTTGTGGTAGGATTTACTTTAATGGATAAAAAATGGACTGAATATATCCGCAAAGAACTATAAATATTCGGTTTGACAGATAAAATAGAAGAGTAAATAGGAGAAAATGGTATGAACATGTCTGCGGAATGGATACCAACAGATTGCCTAGAAAAAGTCTGAACTATCAACCAAGAGGAGGAAAAAGAGATCGGGGACGCCCACGAAAGGGATGGACACAGCATCTATAATACTTGGAGCCGGAACGAACCAAAAGGTTTGAATCCTTGCATGCAAGTAGAAGAAGAAGAAGATATATTTTGAGTCTAACTTTAAAGGGAAGTGCTGTTCATTAAAAATAATGTGGAGGTTGTTTCTGTATATATTTGAATGTAGGTAAGAGAGTAGGTTAAAGTTTAAATGGGAATTTAATTGAAAACTTGATAATTTGAATAGACTGGTGTGAAGTTGGTTGCTAAGTTCTTGACAGAACCACTTGTTTCGAATTGGTTGAGCATGAGGTAAGGGCTTTTATTTGGTCTAAATTCGATACATCACCCCCTAATTTTATTGACTAACGAACCAGTTAGGGAGTTGTTCAGTTCCAAACTACGTGCAGAGAATGTATTTAGTGTAGACGAAAACTGGAACCTCATGCGCAAAAGTTTCATCTGTATTTCTATTGTCTGGTAAAAATTGTATAACTAGAAGCTTATAGTCTTAACAATTTAACAAAAACACAAAACACTAGCACTTACTGAAACACGAAACGACTCTTAACTGTAACTTGCTGGCACTATCGAACCCGTAGGTTCATGGCCGCGCGGACATAATCTCTCCATACATCGCTATCCTGAGCTAATGTTTTCCAATAATAATTCCCTGTATAGATAATCTACTTCCCTCAAATCATAGTTAATGTTATTCTCTCACCTCATTCTTGGTCTACCCTCTCGTTTTCCTTCAAGAAACTTCCACGCACGTGTTTGAATCCCCTACGTGTCACATGTCCTGCCCATCGCAGTCTACGAGACTTAACTTCTTCTTCTTCTTCCTCTTCCTTTCCAGGATTAGGTCAATGCGACCTGTTCCGGTCTCAAGTCCATCGTTTCCTTGGCCGTCCGAAAGATCTTTTTCCATGTGGTTTGTAGGTGTTGATCTTTTTGGGTAATCTTGTATTGTCCACTCTGTCTAAATGTTCTTTCCATTGGTATTTGTGCTCTTCTAGTTTATCGAGTATTGAAAATATATCCAGTTCATTTCTTATTGATTCATTGTGTAATCTATCCATGCGTGTACATCCTTTTACGGATCTTAAAAATTTCATTTCAGTGGCTTGAATGTGTGAGATCTGAAAATTTTGACTTATTCCTTCACGAAATTTCATTCAATCTTAACTACTCTTCACAAAGAGTTTAAAACATTAAAAACATTAATAAAGGAAGAACATTTATTTTCATGTCATTATTTTCAATCATTTTTTCAAGACTTAACTGTTCTTATTATATCTGGCTTCCTATACATATCATGTAGCTCACTGTTATGTAATTTTCTCCATTCACCTGTCTGTTTATCTCTTTTTGGCCCAAAAATGTTCCTAAGAACTTTATTCTCAAATACTCGTAATCTCCTTCCCTCCCTTAAAGTAAGAGTCCATGTTTCGCATCCATATAATATAACTGGTAGAATAACAGTTTTATATATTTTCAGTTTAACGTTTTTTTCAAAGGAGTTGGGACGACAAGAGTCTCTGCAATGCATAATAGCACGCATTTTCAGAATTGAGCCTATGTTTAATTTCTTTGTGCATCTCATTCCTGTTTGTGATTAATGTCCTAGGTATATGAATTCATCCACTTCCTCAACATTTCCCTCATTTGTCATTAGCTGTCCATTTCCATTATATAATGAATTTCTATGTGTGACCATATATTTAGTTTTATTAATATTTACTTCCAGTTCCAATTTCTTAGTGTTACCCAACAGAGTGTGCGTGTTGGCCCTTAGTATTTCCTCGCTATCGATCAATAATACATCATAAAAAAAATGGTACAAAAAATCAATAAAGTATATATCATTGTTGATAAGTTGTCGCTTCTGGTTTAGAAGTTCGCGGTTTTAAACTCTTTCGAAACCGATCGATTTTTAATGGCGTCGAGTTACGTCACGACTAGGTTCATATACCGTTGATTTACAGGATGTGAAGAACCTCAAGCCTGAAACAATGGATTTTAGAGTAAAATATATCGACCTTTTCGCGCCCAAATTGAATTTTAATACGAATTAGTTGAATTGTTAAAGCGCGTTGAATATTAAATAAAAAAAATTATAACTAAGATATTGGGTCTGTGTGTTCTTACCTCTTATGTTTTTCTTTGTTGAACATGTGTTTCAGGACTTCTGAGCTCCATCTTCAGCGATTACAGACTGATTTTTCTCAAGGAGTCAAGAATCATGGCCGACAACTTGAGATAAATCAAGTCTATAATCGCTGAAGATGAAGCTCAGAAGCCTTGAAACATACTTACTTACTTACTCACTGGCACTATCGAACCCGTAGGTTCATGGCCGCCCGGACATAAGCTCTCCATATATCCCTATCCTGAGCTAATGCTTTCGAATCATTCCCTGTGTAGTCTACTTCCCTCAAATCATTGGCATGGGTTCCATGAAGTAGTGCCCGCCCGGAGAACCGAATGGGGGACTATAATAATAATAACAATAATAATACTTTATTTATTCTGGCAGAGTTAAGGCCATAAGGCCTTCTCTTCCACTCAACCAGCACAAATACAAATAAATATTTGACAAATATAGATATACACTATACTAATTATAAACAGTTAAAGATACATTAAATATAGCAATGTAAATGTCATGTACAAACAACATTTTATAGGGTAATAACAATAATGATACGATAATAATAATAATAATAATAATAATAATAATATAAATATGATACATTATACGGGAAACACCAATTAATATATATACCTTACACTGGGTAATAATGAAGTCGAGTTTAGAGCAAATATAAATTTAGATTTCTTTTAAAAGATGCCAATGACCTCCGGAAAATTTTACCCCAGTTGAACCCATGTCCGCATTTCTTGACGGTTGTATTTTTACGGTGAAAGATCGTCACTCCTTCGACCAAGATACTTTTTTCGTCTGGCTTATCACCTTCGACCAGTCCGGCATGGGTAACCCTATCGGCAGCAATGCTACCGCCGGCATAGCTCGCGGGATCATTTAAGCACGCAAGCCACTCCACCACGACAAGGTAAAGATACCATGGAGGTAAGAATAGAGAGACCAAATATCTTGATTATTAAATGAACTACTTAATGTTACTTCGTGTTGTATTAAAAGAAAGGTTGGTTGAGATGAGGAGCCACGCCTACAGGGATCAGAGAACGTGTTTGTATTCATTACATGGAATTAGCTTAAGTTTAATATCTCTTAATCCAGTGTTATAAAATTTTAGATTAAGACATTAAAAGTTAGTTTATATTCGGGATATGAAACTGTGCAAGTTTAACTGCGTGCGATCCACGATTGCATGTTAATGTGGTCATCAGATGCTGTGGTGTTTACACTCTCTGCCTTATAGCCTTTCCATAAACTTATTTATGAATATTTATTAAAGTTTTCTTCGTTATTTGAAATGCAATAAAAGTCTCTTTAATTACTTAAATTTCTTGTTATTAAAGGGAGCTGTTCAATAAAAAATGCTTATGATTTTTAAACGCATAATTTAACAGCAAAATGTTTGATTTTACGGTATTTTTGCGCGATAGTGCGTATTGTCGTACTTACAGCAATGGCGACCATAATCGAAAGTTCAATTTTCTAAATTTCGTAGTTGCCAATCGAAATAACTATACTGTAATATTACAAATTACCTACCTAGTGTGGAAAGTAAAACCACCGTCCTTTATGTATATTACGTACAATGTATCATATATATACAAAAATATGTTCAATAGGCACTGTTAATATATATTCAAGATTTTTAAAATATATTAATCTACATTATACGAAACAAATAACTGCATTTTAAATGAACTGAACTTTATTTGAAACAATATGAAACTATAAATACGTACCTGCCGCCATTTTATGACCGATTGGTATCACGACCTGCTGTAGTTTCAGCTAAATTATTTTCGATATTTAACGTATAAACAACATTGGCCAGTCTGTTAACGTTAGTTAGTTGTTTATAATGAACGCAAATGTGTCCAACAAAGATCTTACTATTTTACTATTATTTATTATTTTGAAAACAACATCCTGCAGAAAATAATGCACAACGCACATTTCTTTAGTGTTTTACAGGATTTCGGAAATTAAAAAACTGGCTATCGCTCGGCTTTTAAACATTTTCCTCACTTCTCTAAACTCCACTTCCCAACCGCATTGTAATATACTATTACGATATTTGTTAGCTTAACCCCTTAAATTGACTAAACACTAATTTCTCATGTCAGATATTTAAATGTGGCGGACCGCAGTGAAAACGAAATATTCTTGCATAACAGTTATTATTAGGTTTATTGCTTAATTATACACACGTTGAAGTAATTTGTATTTGTTCGTTTTCTTCTGTTTTAATAACATAAACACGTTATTGCTTACAAAACAATAAGTTTGTTTGGGAAGTGGTGAGATTCGATTCTGGAAACTATACAGAAATTACTTAGGACTGGAATCATGTCTTGTGTGCATGTTGAATAATCGATTATGCTACCTCTATTTTTATTAATAAATGTCAGTTCTCCATTTTTATCTTCCCCATATTTCCCATTCAAAATTTCAAGTTCAAATGCATCGCAAAAAGCTAACAATTGGTTTCCTTCTGAATTTATAATCTTATGTTTGCTTCTCCTACCCTCACCTCGTGTTTCATTATCATCTGATTTTATAGTGATATTTTCCTCCCCAATCCTACAGTTAAAGTCCCCTAAAATTATTATCCCCGCTTCCGGAAACCTATCTTTTATTTCTGCCAACCAGTCAGACAATTCAACGAAAAAATTTGGATTGGCAATTGTAACGGACTGTCAACAGCACGTACGGCTTACTGTCCGTGCGACCCATATTTGTAAATAATATTGTAAATATCTTACTTTTTGTCTAATAAAGTCCTACTACTACAGAACAAATATAAAACATAGTTATTGTAACTATGATTCTTTAGGATCATTTTCTTGTAATTGTTTTTATTGTAGGAGCAAAACTGAGTCCGTGACGTAAGAGTTTACATCCCTTGTCAGCATTACGACCTAAACTTTAATATGTGTTTTTTTTCTGTTTCCATTTGTCTTGACTTTTTCCAAAACTTAAAATGCTCCTTACGATGCAATTTTTATGCCATCAAAGTGAAATTTTGTGGTTAGATTCTGCAATATATGCTAATTCAAATTTGCTATGCAGTTACTCGTCTAAGACACGTGTGTTCTTTTAAATTGAGATGGAAATGCATGAGAGTGGGTAATTTAAAAAAATTAAAGTAAGCAGTAAGCTCCCTTTATTATTATTTGTTTTTTTGCATAGCAAATGTGTTTAGTGGAATCATAAAGACTCTGAATATCAAATTTATTGGGATAATATTTAAAAATGCATCGTAAGGAGCATTTTTTTACAAAATTTAAAAAAAATAGTTTTAAAACATCATAGTTGTGAAACTATTCTACTTATAAACACCACATTTCACATAAACATATCTATCAGCACATAATGTATGTGGTAAGAATTTCTAAACAATCAGATGAAAACAAAGAAAAATTGAAATTCGCCAGTCGTTCAGCTTAAATAAAATTACATAAAATAATGTGAATGTATTTAAATTAAAGAGCAATGGCGAGTTAATATAGCTAGAAATTAATTTAATATTACACCTACAAAAATTAGACTACAATAAGTAACTACCTCACTGGCACTATTAAACCCGTAAGTTCATGGCCGAGCGGACATAAGCTCTCCATACACCCCGATACTGAGCTAATGTTTTCCAATAATTCTCTGTAAAATCTACTTCCCTAAAATCATGGTTAATGGTCTCTCAACTGGGCGTATTCCCTCTGTTTTTTCTACAAGAAGCTTCCATTCACGCCTTTCATTCTCCATTCGTGCCACATGTCCTGCCTATCGCAATCTACGAGACTTAACTGTTCATATTATATCTGGCTTCTTTCAAAGACCTTGTAGTTCACTGTTATGTAGTCTTCTCCATTCACCTGTCTATTTATCTCTCTTTGGTCCTAAAATTTTGCTAAGAACTTTATTCTCCAATATTCGTAATCTCCTTTCCTCCCTTAAAGTAAGAGTCCATGTTTCGCACCCATATAATATAACTGGTAGAATAACAGTTTTATATATTTTTCAGTGTAACGTTTTTTGAAAGGAGTTGGGACATCAAGAGTCTGCAATGCATAATAGCACGCATTTCCAGAATTGAGCCGATGTTTAATTTCTTTGTGCATCTCATTCCTATTTGTGATTATTGTTCCTAGGTATTTGAATTCAGCCACTTCTTCAAAATTTCCCTCATTTGTCATTAGCTGTCCATTTCCATTATATAATTTATTTCTATGTGTGACCATATATTTAATTTTATTGATATTTACTTCCAGTCCCAATTTCTTAGTGTTACTCAATATTGTGCGTATTGGCCTTTATCAAACAAAAATTATGAGTTAAAAAAGTGATTATTGCTGTATAGGAAAAGCTGTATTCATCGATTGGATGTGGTAAACTAATCTCTAATGATTGTTGCGTTTAAATGAGTCTCGTGCTGTGGTACATTACATCGCACCATTGTGTACTGAGCTTAAATAGGGACAGGAGTTTACAGCGATGTTAAGATTAGATGAAAATATCGTTTCATTACTGAGAAACGCTTTGAGAAGAGAGAATGTTTTCCAGTATTAAGTTCAGCTTAGCTTTTAGAAGGAAACAACGTTTTAATTCTCATTTTTATTATTATTTTGTACAACAAAATGACCGCACTACGTTGACATTACGTTCCAGTTGACATAACGTGCAACTTGTTCGTAGCTGGATCGCTTAAAAACAAGAAACATTCCGTTGTTTTTGTTCAAATTGTCGTTAAACAGTATTTAAGCTTTTTTTCTGAACCGAATAAAACTATAATAAAAGAACAAACTTTAGGACATACTACTCGTAGATGTTTCCTCGCATCTAATAGAATGTTTTAAGTTTTATAAGATTCATGTGTGTTCCGTTGAGGTTTATTCAAAATTAATATAAAATTATGGAATATTCACATGAAAGGTCCGTCTCCTCAACTTAATTAATTATTTAACTGTAGCGCTTTCGGGACTTGTCCCATCATCGGCAGGATTCAAAACTGCTGTTTCACTGAAGATCTGGTAGAGGGGGTTGCATGTATTGGGTTCGTTTTCGTTTATCAGCCTGTCGTTGTTGTGAGCTGCTTTCATCATTTCCATCTCTTCGAGTACGTTTATCTTCGCTGGATTATTTTCTCTGTGCATTACTGTTAGGGTGTTTTCAATATTTAACATGCGATGTCCTTCATGGATAACGTGTTTTGCATAGCTTGATTTCCCTTCTGCTTGAATGATGTCTCGAAAATGTTGAGTTTTAACATCAGATTCAAAGAACATTTTCCAGACTTCATTCACGCAGAAGGGAAATCAAGCTATGCAAAACACGTTATCCATGAAGGACATCGCATGTTAAATATTGAAAACACCCTAACAGTAATGCACAGACAAAATAATCCAGCGAAGATAAACGTACTCGAAGAGATGGAAATCATGAAAGCAGCTCACAACGACAGCCTGATGAACGAAAACAAACCCAATACATGCAACCCCCTCTACCAGATCTTCAGTGAAACACCAGTTTTGAATCCTGCCGATGATGTGACAAGTCCCGAAAGCGCTACAGTTAAATGATTAATTAAGTTGAGGAGACGGACCTTTCAGGTGAATATTCCATAATTTCATATTAAGAATGTTTTAAGTTTGGATATTATTGTTTCCTCTCTTGATATAATGAGTAAACCCTTGTTACGTAATAATAATATCAAGTAGAATTAAAATAGAATACATATGATTGATGATAAATGCTACGCGATCATCAATATGGATTTAGAAGACATAGATCTACAACAAATCAGATTTTTAGCATAAGACAGATTTTAGAAAAGAAATGGGAATATAATGGCACTGTACATCACCTATCGTAGAATTCAAAAATACATACCCATTCAATTAAGTGGAAGAATTTATATAAGATTTAAGATTTAAGATTTAAGATTTATTTAGCCTGGTGGAGTTAAGGCCATGTGGCCTTCTCTTCCACTCACCAGGACAAACATATATTACATAAGAATATAACAATGTTAATTAACTCTAATATTAAACACTAAGTAAAAATTTGATCAAAAGATAATATCTAATATACATATTACGAGCGAGAATACAACCAGTTAATAGGAGGGAAAAGGAAGACGCAAACTAATAATAAAATGTATACAAGCAAGACATATTAAATTGTCCCTGTCTAGTGTATATAAAAAACAGTAAAATAATGAGATATAGAAAACTAATTTTACGATTATATAGTATCCTGCTAGAGTTCGACATACCTAAAAAGTTAGTTAGAATGTCTCTAAATGGCACAAAGAGTAGGGTATGTGTAGGCAAACAATTTTCGGATACTTTTGAAATCCACAATGGTTTAAAACAAGGAGATGCACTATCTCCTCTACTATTTAATTTTGTACTAGAGCATGCCTTAAATCTTTGGAGGTGAAGAAAGTTTACAACTCAATGGTATTAATAAGCTGTTAGTTTATGCTGATGATGTAGTACTACTGGCCGATAGCGAGGAGATACCAAAGGCCAACACGCCCACACTATTAAGTCACACTAAGAATTGGGACTGAAAGTAAACATCAATAAAACTAAATATATGTTCACACATAGAAATGCGTTTTGTAACTCATGACAAATTAAGGGAATTTGAAGAAGTGGCTGATTTAAAGTATCTAGGAACAATAATCACAAATAGAAATGAGATGCACAAATAAATTAAACATAGGCTCAATTCTGGAAATGCGTGCTATTATGCATTACAGGGACTCTTGTCGTCCCAACTCCTTTCAAAAAACGTTAGACTAAAAATATATAAAATTATTATTATGCGAAACATGGACTCTTACTTTAAGGGAGGAAAGAATAGGCCCATTGCGAGTATATGAGAATAAAGGTCTTACGAAAATGTTTGGTCCGAAAAGAGATGAACAGACAAGTGAATGGAGAAAACAACATAATAGTGAGCTATATGATATTATAGGATGCCAGATATAATGTGTACAGTTAAGTATCGTAGGCTGCGATTGGCAGGACATGTGGCACGTATGGAGGATGAAAGAAGTGCATTGAAGCTTCTTTTTGGAAAACCAGAGGAAAAACGACCAGTTGGTAGATCAAGAATGAGGTGGGAGAATAACATCATCCATGATTTGGGGGAAGTAGATTATACAGAGGAAGATTGGAAAACATTAGCTCAAGATAGGGATGTATGGAAAGCTAATATCCGCGCGGCCGTGAACCTATGGGTTCGATAGAGCCAGTTAGTTATTTCTCAAAATTTTATTTAACCAGTGCATGAAATTGGTTGATTAATACTTCGCCATTGCAGTCGAAAGTTGCGAGTTCGAATCCACACTATGTCGGAAAATTACAAGTTTATAGAATTCAGAGTACATAAAGATTGTATCTTGTGTTGACTTTTCAAAAAATGCATGACCATATGCAATTCAAAACGATTGCAAATGAATAGAAATAAAAATTGAATTCAATATGCGTTGCCTAAGGTGATATAATGTCATGTTATTTGATTCACTGATTTCACTGTAACAGATGGCCATGACAAGTAAAAAAAAACTGAATTGTTGTGGTTTAGCTACCCATTTATAATAATTGAATTTAATTTCAAGTTTGCAAATTTAAAATTGATACTGAAGTATTAACTCTTATATTGCAAAAGCACTCATTTCATTATTTAAATGTGTCTGATCGCAGTGAAAACAAAGTCGTGCGTAACAGTTTTATTACTCTATTTTATAATTCAATACAAATTTATACTCATTCATTTTGTACTGTTTATATTTAAAAGAATATAGTTACGTATGCATAAGTTTCGCCGATTATGTCTTTGCTAGCAGAAGAAAGAAAACTAGAAAATAAACTATTTTAAAATTTTACAAATTATTGCCAGTTCCATCTCTTATCTATGGTTGTGAAACCTGGACATTTAACAAAGGCAGATAGTAAACAAATAGAGGCTGCTGAAATGAAGATGTTGAGAGCAATAGCAGGATACCAAAGGACCGATAAAAAGAAAAACGAAGATATAAGAACAAAACTTAATATATTTAATCTCTGTGAAAGAATAAAATACAATCAAAATGCTAATATTCAGCACGTATTACGAATGAATGAACAGCGCATACCAAGAAGAATGTCTAATTATAAAGCAAAAGGTAGAAGATTGTTGGGAAGACCATTGAAGAGATGTTAGGATCAATTCGACCTATAATGAGATCGGAACAGGCCATTGGGCTTAATCCTTGTTGTTGCTGATGACATGGCTTTGCTAGCAGAAGATGCAATGACACTGAGGAACATGCTGATGGAGCTAAATGACAAGTGCGAGGATTATGGGATGAAGATAAATATAAATAAGACGAAGACCGTGATTATAGGAAGGAAACCAAGGAAGATAAACATGAGGATTAAAGATGAGGCCATTGAGCAAGTGGAGAGCTTCAAATACTTGGGTTGTACTATCAGTAGTAACATGAACTGCAGTCAAGAAGTAAAGCAGAGGATAGCAATGGCAAAAGAAGCTTTCAACAAGAAGATAAGCATTTTCTTCGGACATTTGGCAAAATAATTACGGAAGAGGCTAGTGAAGTGCTTTATGTGGAGTGTAGCATTGTGTGGTGCAGAGATTTGGACATTACGACGGAATGAGGAAAAGCGACTGGAAGCTTCTGAGATGTGGATACGGAGAAGGATGGAACGTATGAAATGGACAGACAAAATAAGAAATAAAGATGTGCTAGACAGAGTGGGTAAAGGAAGAACGATGCTGGAACTCATAAAGAAGAAAAGAAACTGGATTGGCCACTGGCTAAGAAGAAACTGCCTGCTGACGGATGTCCTAGAAGGAATGGTCAACGGAAAGAAAGGTGCAGAAAAAAATCAGATGATAGACAATATTAAAATAAATGGTTTGTATGCGGATACAAATTAAGGAAAGCTGAGTTAAGAAAAGAGTGGAGAATGCTGAGTTTGCAGTGAAAGACCTGCTCTTGGGCAGAACGTATGTATTTATGTATGTATTGTTATTTAACGACTAGTTACTTAAACTAATTTTATAGCGTGTTGTTTACAGTATTTTATCTACGTTGAGAGTATTTTTCTATATATTTATTTATTTATTGCGGAAACGACATGTTTACAGAAAGAGTCAGGTGGGCTTTGGAGAAAAAATACATGATAAATCAACAAACACTGTTATATTCTGCAGTTTTAGGTGCTAGTGTCTTATGTGAATTTAAAGTAAAAATGAGCGGTGTGAAAGTGATTTTCACGGTTCATCAAGAAAACATTTTAAAAGCAGTCCAAGATCCAACTATTAACGTACTTCCAGAAAAGTCAAGGAAAGCTTATATATGTAGGCTTACTTATAGAAATCATCATTAAAGTGAATTTTAAATTTTGTTGGACCTGTGTTTTATGTTTTGATAGCGAGTTTTGTGTTTTGTTAGAAAATGAAGTACAGGTTTTGTTGCCTACTAACTACGTCACCGATTGTTATAATAGTAGATAAGTAAATTAAGACAGTGTACCTTATAGGGTTGTATTGCCAAACATAAAGTCCGATTTTATAGTCTAGCAATATATTATATGGATACGAAACATGGACTCTTATTTTAAGGGAGGAAAGAAGATTACAGTGTTTGAGAATAAAGTTCTTAGGAATTTTTTTGGGTCAAAAAGAGTTGAACAGACATGTGAATGGAGAAGACTACATAATAGTGAGCTAAAAGATATGTATAGGAAGCCAGATATAATAAGAACAGTTAAGTATCATGAACTGTGTTGGGCAGGACATGTGTCACGTAGGGTGCATGGAAGTTTCTTGTAGGAAAGCCAGAGGGAAAGTGCCCAGTTGGTAGATCAAGAATGAGGTGGGAGAATAACATTATACATGATTTGAGGGAATTAGATTATATAGGGGATGATTGGAAAATATTAGCTCAGGATATGGTTGTCCGCGCGGCCATGAACCTACAGGTTCGATAGTGTCAGTGAGTTAGTTAAGTCTAAGATAATAAGAAGCGTCTTTAAATAAAATCCTGGCTAGCTGTGTCTGCTATTGTTAAATAATCTGCAGTACTTGGTAAGGTAATGTAGGGGATTCCAATATTACCTGCGTCACACGAGAAAAATGCCTCCACACGTATTTATATACTCAGAGTCTATGTAATGGTTTGGCGGTCTGTATTGCATATATTTGGTAGCGTGTTTCCTTGTATATTATTAACATAATGCTTCTATTGGATGGAATTCAAGCCTCCAGTTTCCGCCCTCTTGAGGGGGTGAGGGTAAGTCTACAAGGAAGGTTTTTTTTATTACCTCGGTTTTGTAATTTTATATATGCAGCATTCAGAGTGAGTCGAGAATACTCTATAAATCACTTACCTTTATCATGAGTGACAATAGTTTTCGGCTCCAACACCAAACATAAAGACACAATAAGCTTATGTGAATATTGAAAATCATTTATACAGGGTGATACATCATTACTATTACAAACTTCTGGGAATATGATAATTTCAAAATTAAAACTAAAGTAATGGCGTTCCATGGAAAGCACCCAGTGAGAACAAAAATAGTAATAGAAGATAAAGTGTTGGAACAGGTTTCACACTTCCAGTATTTGGCTGCGATATAACTTATGAAGAAGAACAAGATATAAATAAGAAAATGCAGAAATTTCAACACATTTGTGGAACAATCAGACGAACACTGAGGAACAAAGTAAGAAAGGAGACGCAGCTAAGATTTTACTCAACGATGCCGCTACCAGTGGCGATGTATGGAAGTGAGGTCTGCGTCCTGAAGGGAAATTCAGGCAGCGGAAATGAGCTTCCTACGGGCTGTGAAAAGTTGTACAAGAGAAGAACATATTAGAAATGAGAATATTGGAGAGGAACTAAAAGTACAACCACTTCTTTAACAAATAGAAGAACAAGGACAATTGGATAGAACATCTGCAAAGAATGAGTAAGTAACAGCCAATACTAATAAAATTCATTGTTAAAACCGTTGGGGTGGAGAATCGTAAAAAAAATAAGTTAAAATATACCTTCTTAGATAAGATTCGTCGTCCTCAACTTATAAAATATATATTCTTTATGCCTGTAGGCCTTTCAGAATATCCGTTCCATCTTCAGCAGGTCCCTATTCGCTACAACATCCAGTATGATGGTTGATGCTGCTAGTCCTAATGTGGTGTTGTCGTGACAAGTCAACCATCATACTGGATGTTGTAGCGAAGAGGGACTGCTGAAGATGGAACGGATGTTCTGAAAGGCCTACAGGCATAAAGAATACATCTTTTATAAGTTGAAGACGACGGATCTTATCTAAGAAGGTATAGTTTAACTTATTTTATGACTAGTATATGATACCAAAAAGGCGCTGATGTATAATCCTGGAGGACGAAGATCGGTAGGAAGACAAAGAAATCTCTAGGCTGAACAGATGTGTACATCGGGACACCTGATACGTGAAGGATGATGATGATTAACTTCTGGAGGTTGTAGAGGGAACTTGATGGTTGTATTTTTATGGTGAAAGATCGTCACTCTTTCGGCCAAGGTATTTTTTTCGTCTAACTTAACGTTTTCGTCCGGTATGGGTAACTCTTTGGGCAGCAGTGCTACCGCCGACATAGCTCTAGGAGTCATTTAAGCTCGCAAACCACTCCATCACGACAAGGTAAAGACACCATGGAGTGAAAACTATGTACCAGAAATGACTGTTTAACTCATGCCCTAAATGGGAGTCAATGACCAATCACGTTTCGATGAATTTTGTTTTACAACCAATGACAGTCGTGTTTCACCTCGCTTTATCGAATTCTGTTTATCAAAATAAGGAAAGTTGCCACCTTTTTGATATTCTGAATAGGTCAGAGCATTATTTTGCAGTGACTGACTCTCCAAGAAATACGTTGAATATAGCAAATAATGAACATATTCCTTCGAACTACACATTTTATAATTATGTTTTGAATAATTGTATTTTTTAAATAATAGTTTTGCAGAGTTTTTTTTCCTAAAAACAATAATTAATAACCAATGATGTTGATTATAATACGCAGTTTGCATTCTTACAATATTGCGATCCTATTTGGCAATAAATAATATGACTAAGTTGCAGTGGAAGAACAAACAAAACATCCAAACATTTCTCATTTGTTTTCAAACATCGCCGCTTACATGAAGTATAAGATATAAATATTTTAAAATAACTATATTTAAATAATGATTTGTGAGTAAACAGCTTAATTTTATTCGTTAAATAGTCCTAACAAATGCCACTCTTGAATTCCAAATTCTCTAGATAGATTGGAAATAGCTTGTGGCATTACTTATACTCTTATCTTAATAATGGTGTATTTATACTTAAAAGTTATAGGAATGTACAGTTAGTGTTAAAAATATGTCGGTAAGTAAAACTGTTGACAGATTGTTCCGGGATCCTACTGTCTGTGTGTGTTATGATAAACTAGGCTGGTGGTTAACTCTCTCATCACAAACCGCCTCCCGCTGCTGCGATGTTAAGTCACGCTCTGCTACCTAACAATGTCGCTAATCTTGTGCCAGGGACACGCGAACCACTCCTGGCTCTAATCAACACCTCTGCCATAACTCAACCGAAGCAATATCTAAGTTAATTGAAAATTCTATCACGTCTAATAGTTAGATACCACACTATAGTATATAAAGACCCATTCTTCCACTGAGAAACGATAGATAGATCATCGGTTGATTAATGTCTTTGACATCGTCCGATTCCCAATAGTCAATTTTGTCGGTCCATCCATCTCCTGGTTGTAGATGTTTCTCCTTCATGTATAAATATATTCCCTGACTCCAGGAGGTTTTATGTCTCTTCCTCTGCTTCGTCTTCCCTCAGGTTTCCATTCCAAAACACATTTTGGTAGCCGATCCTCTTCCATTCGCTGGACATGTCCGTACCATCTTAATTGCTGAGTTTTAATATAATCTAAAATAGTTTCTTCAATCTTCATTTTCTACCTCATTACTGAGTTTTTCATTTTCACTAAGGGCATATCAGCCTCCTAGCATTAGTGAAAGCAACTCATCTAAGAATGGACACCTGAAAAAAAAATCTGGTCCTCCAGGTTGGGGGTTGCTGCGGTTGACCAGCTCCCTCCCATAAAAATACCACGCTAAGAAACTTAATAGAGAAAACCAGTCAGAATAAAAGGAAGACGAATCAAGGTACGGGAAAGAACTCTGCTAATTGGAACATGGCAAGTACCAGGATAAGAAATTAAACGGAGGAAATTCATAAACAGATAAAACTATAATTTGGAAATAACCAAAAAATAGTTAATGGTGGATCTGCAAAAGCAATGTTGAGTGGAATTTTGTGGGATAAACAGATATTCTGAGAATTTAAATTCATGTTTATAAATCAATAATAAGAAGTATGTTCTTTTAGGAAAACCAGAGGGAAAACGCGCAGTTGGTAGACCAAAAATGAGGTGGGAGAACATATAACATTAATCATGATTTGAAGGAAGTAGATTATACAGGGAATGATTGGAAAACATTTGCTCAGGATAGGGATGCATGGAGAGCTTATGTTAATGACGTATGAGTAGAAACGTGGACTATTTTCTTTATATCTTCGCTTTTCCATTCTTTTTAAATGTTTTAACAAATTTAGTAAATGTATTTAGTAAACTCAGGAAATCATTTAGATAAAATGAAAGTGGATTTTTTGACCAGAGACCGTGAGTAATTTACTAAGTTAGTTGGGTACAACAATAGCAGAAGTTGTTGGTTGTCTGATAGCAGTAACGTGCTCTGATGTAAATAAGGCATGAAGCCATCAATCACTGGCCAGTCCCTGGCGTCACCATGTTTTACTTATTATGTCAGGCTGGCAGTCCCAAGGATCGCAACTGGAAAGCGTGAAATTTCACACAAGGTGTTTCCTAAACTTTTACTCCTGTTCCATTGTATCTAAATATTTTATGTAGAAAATACCTATTTTATTTGTATAAAACAATGTGCAGTAATGATTTTTATCTCGTCATATTCGTATTAAATTCCATTTTGTATTTTCTGGCATTTGTATTAAATGATGTAAAGATCTTTGTAAATTATCTTCAGATTCTGAAATAACGTCATCGTCTGTTTAACATATCGAATGGAATCTTTGAACACAAGACAAAAAATAACTTTATAAACCAAACGTGGTGGTATGTTTTGATTAATTTATGGTTGGCAATATCAAAATAACCTGTAAGATGAAAATTAGAAGTGGAAAGAAAAATTATAAAACAAGTATCAGAATTTAATTATTTAGGTGTATTAATAACAAACACTAAAAATTTAACAGAGGAAGTAAAGAAACAAACTGATAAAGCAGTACAAATATCAGGATATATCCATCCAGCCATCCATAGTAATTCTGCCCGAAGGCACGTCTTTCACTGCAATCGTAGCATTTTCATGCTATGCTTTGCAGCTTCACTAGGGAATTATATGTGTGGTAGCTTGCCGTTGCTTTCCACACCGGTGAAGGATGATGATGGTAATGATAATGATGGCCGGATGATTTTCGGGGACCTTTGGGTCCCTAAGCTTCCTGACATTTGTCTTATAGGTGAGCAAAGAAATTGAAACAAAACCTCACCCAAGAGCCTGTCTCGACCGAGAATTGAACCCGGTCCCGCTGCGTGACGAGGCAGCACGCTACCTTGAGACCACAGCGGTGGACTATCAGGATATATGAAAGATTTAATTTGGCGCAACAAACATATGTCAATAGTTCGACAGTCATCGTATATGGAGCAGAAACTAGTGCTCATGCAACAAAAACTAAACAAATAATACGACATGTGAAATAAAGATCTAAGAACTATTCAAGGGAAAACATTATTTATTTGATAAGGTACACAACACAGGAATTAGGGACAAATCTCATATTCAAGACATAACCAAATTTATTATAGATAGACGAAACTACTGGAAAGGTCATATAGAAAGAATGGAAGACAACCTACTTGACAAAAATACCTAAAGGAGATAGACGAATGGACGGGAGAAGAACAAGAGGAAGACCAGCCACGTGATGAATAGACAGTGCATGCACATCCAATACGTCTTCCTCCGAGGAGTGATTTTGGAAATAAACAGGATGAAAATCCTACAAATTATGAATAATAATAAGAAGAAGAAATTTTGGAAATACATTATATTATGCATTACAGGGACACTTGTCCCAACTCCTCAAAAAAAGCTACTTCCTCAAAATTTCTCTCATTTTTCATTAGCTGTCCATTTCCATTATCTAATGTATTTCTATATGTGACCATATATTTAGTTTTATTGTTATTTACATCCAGTCCCAATTTCTTAGTGTTACTGAATAGTGTTTGCGTGTTGGCCTTTAGTATCTCTACGCGGAGCCAATCTAAGAAACAAACCGACTTACGAATCACTCTGGTTCTTAGCTCGGTATCTCCAGTGAAGTACGCCGTTGACCAGAGACGGAAAGTTCAAACTTGGGTATGTAAAGTTTTTGTATTGGAAAAGGAGAAGAAGAAGAAAGTCTGTAGAGTAGTAATAAGAGAAACAAACAAACTGAACAAATATCGGGGAAACTTGGAGCACTTCTTGACATCTCGCAACAGGTTCCCCTTGCGAAACACTGCAAGACTAAAAATTTATTCCAAGCCTCTCTGCGTTGCCTCTCATATTGAGCCAGAAAAAAGTATGAAGTCAAATATTAATAATACAAGCTCAAGGAGGATAGGCATAGGGTGAAACAAAATAAAGTATAACAATTTTGCAACTATATTGTCATAAGTAAAGCCACAGAAAATCGGAAAAATCTACAAATTGATGACATAAAAATTAACGCAGTAGAATCATTTAAAAACTTAGGTACCAAAGTAAACGAACATAATGCATTAGAAGAGGAAATTAAGGAAAGATTGGTAAATGGGAATGAAGCATATTTTGCAACTAGAACCTTATTTAAAAGCAAATTAATATCACGAACAGTAAAAATAAGGTTATATAAAACACTCATTAGACCAGTCGTTACAAATGCTAGTGAAACTTGGGTCCTAAAAGCAACAATAAAACGATTAATTTAAAGGAAAATTTTAAGAAGAATATTTGGACCAAATAGAGGAAATGATAACTGTTGGAGAATCAAATCAAATAACGAGCTAAACAAATTAATAAAACATCAGCATATAGTAAACCATATAATATCTCTCAGAATTAGTTGGCTGGGACATTTGATAAGAATGGATGATCAGAAACTGGTCAAGAAACTCTATAAATGGAAACCTGTAGGAGGCAGAGTAATGGAAGACCGAAGGTCACATGGGAGGATGACACAATGAACGATCTAAAGAAAATGAAAGTGAGTAACTTGAATTAGGCAAGAGACAAGATTGGAATGAAGGAGGATTGTTGAGATGCCAAAATTTTAACATTTGAAGTTGTCGCGCCTTAAGATAATGATGGTGATTAGAGCGAGGAATTATATGAAATTTCAAGTTTTAAACTATTAGTCACAGAACACTGAGACGAAGTATCTTTACATTTTATGATGTGCAGAATCAAATAACACCAACAAAAAATTTCATAATCGTAATATTTTGGCAAAATGTTCATATTTTAATGAAAATTTCATACGCCTTCATATTTTTCAACTTTCAAATTCTGTATTTTTACTACAAATGTTCTAGAATTCGTTAAAAATGTATCTGAAAACTGTAATTCTGAAATGTTTGACAATATAATACAGTAAACAAGTAAAAATTCCTCTGTATCCCATCCTGAACTTGTTGGATGGATTTGATAAAAATAACGAATTGGATGAGAGACATGAATGACCCACTTAGATGGAAGCTTTTGTCCGAAACTCGATCCCCAGAACAAGAACATGAACCAAGACTAATAAATAGAACAACAATGTTAGAATAATAACTACCTACCCTTCTCTAGTCGGGTAGCAGCCAGTTTCTCTTGCTACCTAAGTGCAGTCCTAACTTTGTGAGTATAGCATTTGAAATGTAGGATAGACTGTCCCTGCTAAGCTAGAAGCACTGCTGGAAGAATGTCTTATTTCACACTTTCAGAAATTAGTAGAGTTCTTGCAAGTAAGGCCAACATTATTCTCACTTACATCAAACATAGCGATAAACGTATAACATCGTGTGATGTGCAGCATTCTTTTTCGTCATACAAATCAATTCTGACAAAAATGCATTATAGTTTGATATCACAGAATATAGAAAAAGCTTCGAACTGTATAATATAATATTAACAGAATTCATCTTTTGTTTCTTATTTCATATCTTCTAGAAATTCCAGCTGAACCCAAAATGCAAGTAGATCCATTATATATTATGTAATCAGCAAATAAAGTTCTCAATTAAAATTTAAAGGTGTAAGAATTTTGTTTCCATTTTAAATGAAAATGTTAATAAAGGAAGTGAAGTTTAAAGAAATGAAGGTAATACAAACACTGTGAAACCAGCAATATAATCTTACTAATTAAGGGAAGAGCACTACAGTATATCTATATGATTTGAAAAACTACAGGAATAATTTTTTTTCGATGTCTTGTGCCTTGATTTCCTTCCAAAACTTTTTTAACTTTGTCTTATTTTTAACTCTACTATATACCACGTAGTCCACCGCTGTGGTCTCGAGGTAGCGTGCTGCCTTGTCACGCCCAGGTTCGATCCCCGGTCGGGGCAGTTTTTCTAGATGAGGTTTTTATCGGGGTTTTTCCTCGCCTGTAAGACAAATGACAGGAAAACTTCAAGGCCGAAACGGTCCCCGTAATCATATGGCCATCATCATCATCCTTCACCGGTGTGGAAAGCAACGGGAAGCTACCACATCTACAATTCCCTAGTAAAGCTGCAAGCATAGCATGCAAATGCTATGATTGCAGTAAGGACCTGCTTTCGGCCAGAATTACTATGGATGGATATACCACGTGATTGTTTGTCTGCCTGGATAGTAACAATATGAAAGAATGTTTGTGAATTCGTTGTAAACGTTTTGTTGTTTTGTTTCAGTGCCACCCGAGCGTTTGGTGATAGTAGACGAGGAAGGTGTAGAGAGGACATCGGTGGTCGGCCCTTATTCTGAAGGGGCAGATCTCGCCCTTCGCTGCGATGTCTACGGTGGTGAGTGACTCTAACATAAATTATGCATAGCTCTTTGGGATACAAAATGCTTCTGCATATTTAACCAAGTTGTTCGCCCAAACAAACCTCCACCTGCACAAGTAACGTCCCACCTCGCACACTATTTCCTTAATTCCGATGTCAAATGTTTCACGTGTGTCTTTCAGCTACGTCAAGGGAAATTAGATCCTTCTTTGTCAACATATTTACTTGTTTTAAATTTTCAATTGGTGCAACTTAGTTTCCCATACCAGTTCGTTTAAATAGACCTACAGTAGAGGAACTTCGGGTAATGTGGACCCCTATTTTAAATTTGTTGTTTTCTTCTTTTAAAACAATCATATGTAGCCGAGCGGTTAAGGCAGGAAGCCTTGGCGCAGAGCTACGGGACTTGCGCTGGTTCGAGTCTCCATGGGGGAAGAAATTTTCTCATGGTATTTCGGTCAGTATAGGACCGGTGCCCACCCAGCATCGTTAGGCATTTGGGTAGCTACAATAAGTAGCGGCTTCAGGTTGAAAAAAATCAGCTATAACGGCTGGGGGGACTCGACATGCTGATCACATGTCACCCCTACACTGGCTGATGATTATCTACATCTGTGATTGACACATGTGGATGTGACGCAAGCAGCCGGCTGGTTGGCTAAGTGCCTTGTAGGCCTGTCGCGCCACGAGTAAGAGATATAATAATAATAATAATAATAATAATAATAATAATAATGCTTTATTTTAGCTGGCAGAATTAAGGCCATAAGGCCTTCTCTTCCACTCAACCAGCGAATAGTAGAATTATACAAAAATTACATCCGATTGAGGGTCTTTCCACTTTTCAGCGGTTGCCCTTTTACCAGCCGGCTGCTGGCCCTTCACATCCACATGTGTCAATCACAGAGGTAGATGATCAACAGCCAGTGTAGGGGTGACATGTGGTTAGCATGTCGAGTCCCCCAGCCGTTATAGCTGGTTCCTCAACCTGGAGCCGCTACTTACTGTAGCTACCCAATTGCCTCACGATGCTGGGTGGGCACCGGTCCCATACTGGCCGAAATACCATGAGAAAATTTCCCCATGGAGACTCGAACCAGCGCAAGTCCCGTAGCTCTGCGCCAAGGCTTGCTACCTTAACCGCTCGGCTACGGCGCGGGACCAAAAATTACATACATATTACAATTTTAAGATATTATTAAAATACAGACTAAACAAAATACAATGATGATGTGATCTAAAACTAACAAAAACATAGAATATAATAAAATTAAAATGATATAAAATAAAGTAAGTAGCTTCCTAGATGATTATTAATGGAATGCTCTATATAGTTGTTATGCAGTTAATATAACATATTCTGCCTTTAGTTCTTCGAATTAAATAACACAATTGATTTTGACTTAATTTCCACAATTTTTAGAATCATTTAAATTTGTGGAATGCAGGCTTCCACTGCCGGTGACCATAATGTTAAAATATTCCAGGCTATGTGGTCGTGGACCATAACTGGTGTTTCTTTCTGGTGTTTCTCCGTCAACTGCGGAGGGCATCTTCAGTGGCGAGTGCTTCTAGGTGATGCTCTCAGTCGAGTCTACGACAAAGGAACATCACCTACAAGCACTCGCAACTGAAGATGCCCTCCGCAGTTGAGGGAGAAACGTCTGGAAGAAACGCCAGTTATAGCCAAGGTCACATATCCTGGAATCTAAATTTAGTACCCAGTCAAATAACTTTAACATGAATAAAAATACAAATTTTTAACTTTTAATTTCTGCAAGTCACTGACTTACTGACGTAAGGAACGCACTAAAAATAAAGTAATAACCCACATCGAAAATAAAAGCGAACAATCTGAATATTGCACTCTACATCTCTTTTAAATTGAATCCGAACCTTTTAAAATGAATGACAGGCTCCAGCTTTAAAGGTACTGAACCACCCACCCCCGACCACCGCCCCTACAAATTTCAGATCTTTATTTAAATGTGACGGACCTCAGTGAAAACGAAAGCTTGTATAACTTTGTTATTCACCATGGAAACGAAAAGTTCCCAACAACAAAATCCATTCTTACGTCTCCGTATTTTAACAACGAAAATACCTCACGATGTGTGTACTAATTATTATACATAAGTATATACTCTGTATTAGGATGTGGCATAATTTTACAAACTTCCATTTGTAATATTCCTTGAAGCTAGATTTAACTTGATTGAAAACACAATAATCCTGTCTCTCTGAATCTTGAACGAGAACGTAACAGTAGGAATAAAGCGAGCGCAAAGAAGCAACAATGTTGTGCGTTTAGAAAAGTTGTGTACTTGCATATGTAAAGGTAAAGGTATCCCACTATAGGCCTCAGGAGGCCGTTGGGGTAGTAGGAGGTTAGGGCTCCCACTTTTCTGGACAATCGGCACTTGATGTCAGCCGGGTCGTCACCCCTGCGTGACGGCCGTCTTTACCCCAGAACAAGCGTCTGGTACTTATTTACGTTAGAGGCTGAGTTGACCCCAGGGCCATAGTGCCGCCAGAAGGTTTGTGTCAGTTTAAAAATCCTGACGCCACCGGTAGTCGAAACCTCGACCTTCCGGCTTGTAGTGCAGCGCTGCGGCGTGTCCCACTTGCATATTTATGTCCAATAGTATATTACGATGCGAGGTTGGGAAATGGTTTTTACAGAAGCGAGGAAAATGTTTAAAAACGAGCAATAGGAAGTTTTTAATTTCAGATATTCCCGTCCTAGTACTACCTTGGTTCCTAGATGTCAGTATGAGGCGGAACGCTGACCACGGGCCACCCAAAAATGACATCATACGAAAACAAGTGTAACTAAATTAGTATGGTTCAAATTCTTCCCTGTAGGGGGAGAGCGCCTAAATCTCTGTAAAGGGAAAAAAATAGGCTTACAATACAATACAATATTCTGTAAAACATTTCACAAACGTGCATTGTACATTATTGTTTGCGCGATATTGTTTTGAAAATATTAAATAATAGCAAAATAATAACATCTTATTGGAAATATTTGCGTTTATTATAAACAATTGATTAACCTTAACAGTATGGGCAATGTTTATTAGTTGAAACTACAGGAAGCCGTGACACCACAATCAGTGATAAAATGGCGGAAAGTACGTATTTATTGTTTTATATTGTTTCAAATAAAGTTCAGCTAATTTAAAATGCAGTAGTTTGTTTCGTATATGTAGCCGATATTAACACTATATGTTTTGGATATATTTTTGTGTATATATTCTATGTAGTATACATAGAGAGCAGCGGTTTTACTTCCCACAGTTGGATCCACCACCATCCCTAGGGATACTTCGGACATAGTCCTATACTCCCTAGGCCAACTGCGTTTTTTCTCGTGAAAGCACTTCGGAACTTCATAAACTTAAAACCTACTCCTCCGGAGAAGGTGTTGGAGTTACCATTTCCTCTTTGAAGGTCTAAAAAGGATCCTTGTGTTTGGTTTACAAGACGAATATTTTATTATTGATTTAATATCACTTACTTTAATTACTTGTTATTTTTATTTATTTCAGGTTTGTTTCTGTTACTTACACAGGTTTCCTCAACCAAAATATACAATTTTTTTCTTCCACACTTCCCGGTCTTGCGTGTCTGCTTCTGTCACATTTCTCTTCTTCATGTTGTCTTGAATTCCCTTTATCCACGTTGGCTTTGGTCTACCACGTTTCCCTTTTCCAGGTGGTATCCATTTCAATACTTCTTTGTTTGTTTCTGTGCCCCTTCTTCTCATTATATGTCCATAACATCTTAGTTGGATTTCTTCATCATTTGGATTTCTTCAATCTCTTGTACAATATCCTTTTCTACTTTCATTATTTCTCTTATTGTATTATTTTTTATTTTATGTAATTTTGATATTCTTGCCGATCTTGTTAAAAAGTCCATTTCTGTAACTAATAATTTATTTCTGTGTTTTTGCTTCAACGTCCCGCACCATATAATAAAATACTCTTCACAATTGTGTTATATGTTAATAATTTAGGCCTCTTGATTATATTCCTACTCCATAAAATAAAATTTAATATGCCAATAACTTTATGTTTATTATTATTATTATTATTATTATTATTATTATTATTATTATTATTATTATTATTATTATTATTATTATTATTATTATTATTATTATAACAGAATTTAAATGTATACATCATCTTTGTGTTTCCAATATTAAGTTTTGATTCTGATCCTTCATCCATCTTTATCCTTCCAGTCACCCTGTCCATCATTAAATCCATATTTCGTTCTATCTATGTCTTCTTGGGTCTCCCTCTTCTTTTCCTCCGATTTGGAATCCACTGCAAACTCCTAACTGGCAAACTATCTTCAATCACCCTCTTCACGTGTCCAAACAATTTTTATTGTTTATTTCCTACAATTGTATAACTGTTTGGTTGATGTCTATTTTTTTCTCTGTTAAAACTCTTTTTGATCCTTTCTAATTTAGAGCATCGTGCAGTTCTTCTAAACAAATAAGGTAAAGAAGAAGAAAATAAAGTCTTGGTTACTTCTTTGAAGTTCTACATGGGATCCTCATTTTTGCTTTACAAGTCCAACATTTTTTATTAAATTTTTAGAATTTATTTTTGGGCATGTCTCATGGGCTTGTGACCAGAGTTTCTGACCAGTTCACGAGGTTTCGGGTTCGATTCCCGGTCAAACCATAGCAATATTTCCTTAAAGGAAATTTTTCCTGTGGTTGCACATGGTCTGGAATTTAGGTTAAGAACTCTCCTGGCGCTTCATTATCATTTATCACCCATCATATCATCGGGGTAACGGCTTTGCAGGTGCCCCAACTTCAGAAGAACAATTACACCAATGCCAGGAAAGAACACCAGAAATATCGAAACGACATCCTGGGCCATTGAATAAAAAGTAATAACTTATTTTCATTACTTAACTATATATATATATATATATATATATATATATATATAAAAGGCTTGCGATGTAAATGTACTTGGTTTGAAAGAAACACTTCACCGAGATTCGCTGTAGCTCTAATGTCCAGTCTTGATCTTATAAAGGAAGATCACTTGGTGTCCATGATGAAAGGAAAGTAAAAATTGAGGAAAAATGTTTTTTTCTTTTTAAAGGGAAAGTTTTCTTTTTATCTTGAATCCACGTTGAAGAGGAAGAAAAAGGAACAAAATGTAGGAAGGACATAAAAGAAGAAACGGAACAGCGGCCCTGTTGACTGTTGACACTTGAAAAGAAACACATCTCCTTTACCTTCACAAATGGACAAAACTTCAATTATTGTTTAGATCTTTATCTTCCCACAATACATTAAATGTACAATTTAAGTTAAAAATTACAAATACATTTATTACGTGGGTTCGCCAATCAATGCAGATTCTTTCTCATCTTGTATTAATGCGTTTTTTTGCGCGATAGTAAGTTATGTTGTCAACTTTTGTAAGATTCATGATGTGTTCCGTTGAGGTATTATTCAAAATTAAAATATAAAATTATGGACTATTTAACATCAGATTTAAAGAACATTTTCGAGACTTTATTCACGCAGAAGGAAATCAAGTTATGCAAAACACGTTATCCATGAAGGACATCGCATGTTAAATATCGAAAACACCCTAACAGTAATGCACAGAGAAAATAATCCACCGAAGATAAACGTACTCGAAGAGATGGAAATCACGAAAGTAGCTCACAACAACGACAATCTGATAAACGAAAACGAACCCAATACATGCAATCCCCTCTACCAGATCTTCAGTGAAACACTAGTTTTGAATCCTGCCGATGATGGGACAAGTCCCGAAAGCGGTACAGTTAAATAACTAATTAAATTGAGGAGACGGACCTTTCAGGTGAATATTCCATAATTTTATATTTTAAGTTATGTTGTACTTACAAGAATGGCGGCCATGATGCAAAATTCAATTTCCTAAATTTCCGGATTGCTAACCTATAAATAACTATACTGTAATATTACAATTTACTTGCCTAGGGCGGGAAGTAAACCACTGCCCTTTATGTATAGCTAACTAACTCCCTGGCACTATCGAACCCGTAGGTTCATGGCCACACAAACAAAGCTCTCCATACTTCCCTTTCCTGAGCTAATACTTTTCAGTCAAACTGTATAATCAACTTCCCTCAAATCATGGTTAATGTTATTCTCCCACCTCATTCTTGGTCTAGCAACTGGGCGTTTTCCCCCCTGTTTTTCCTACAAGAAGCTTCCATGCACGTTTTTCATTACCTATTCGTGCCACATGTCCTCCCATCGCAGTCTACGAGACTTAACTGTTCTTATTATATGTGGCTTTCTATAAAAACCATGTAGTTCATTGTTATGTAGTCTTCTCCATTCACCTGTCTGTTCATCTCTCTTTGGTCCAAGCATTTTCCTAAGAACTTTATTCACAAATACTCGTAATCTCCTTTCATCCCTTAAAGTAAGAGTCCATGTTTCGCACCCATATAATATAACTGGTAGAATAACAGTTTTATATATTTTCAGTTTAACGTTTCTTGAAAGGAGTTGGGACATCAAGAGTCTCTGTAATGCATAATAGCACGCATTTCCAGAATTGAGCCTATGTTTAATTTCTTTGTGCATCTCATTCCTATTTGTGATTAATAATTACATTATTTCAAATTTTTGGTTCATTCAAACATGAGTTATCTTCACTTTCTTGAGCAATGTTAGTGCAACACAATGTATTAATGTCAGCATCACTGGACTTAATCGCTTAATGTAATTAGAGAAATAACATGGATAAATTATCAGACGAAATACGACTGTTTGAATGTAGCACATCTTGGTGCGGTCAGTGTTTCTGTCTCAACACAATTATTCTCTCGTCAGAGCGACACATTCTTTACATTGTTCCTCACAAATGTTCATTCCGTCGCTCAAAAATACACTATAACCTCGTTTAAACTCCATTCCACATGTTTACCGAGTTAAGACCGCCTTTCATTATGTGTCATATGTTGTGGGTCCGCATAATGCATGCGATACAATTGTTTAAAATAAATAATAGTTTTAAAAAACTAAAACAACACGCTTTATTAGGAAACCGAACTAAAAAAATGAAAAATATTTTAATTTCCAACACGCTTGGGATAAATAATTTTACCATCAAAAGCGCGGGGTGCTCTTTATCAATTAATATATTTGATAATAAACAGATATTGGTAAAAGTAAAGTCTCTAAGAAGAAATTGTAAAAATCATAAAAAGCACCCCACGCTTTTGATGGTAAAATTATTTATCCCAAGCGTGTTGGAAATTAAAATTATTTTTCATTTTTTTAGTTCGGTTTCCTAATAAAGCGTGTTGTTTTAGTTTTTTAAAACTATTATTTATTTTTTATTTTTTAGTTTGAATATTTTACAGAATGACATAAAAATGTAAATATCTTTAAATTCGATACTATTGTAGTATGAGCTAAAAGTAATACTCTTCTAAAAAAAAAAACTCGCAGCCGGATTTGAACCAGCGACGTATGGATTACTGAATTATATACCAATAAGAGTTCACTGCTCTACCAACTGAGCTCTTACAACGATTGACTAAAATGTCGACAAGTCTGCAACCTATTATACTAGTTTTCATTTTTTTGATTTTCTGATGATTATGGCCAGGATTTTAGAAACAAAATATGAAATCATTGTATGTCACGGGTCCTTTACATGTATACAAAGTTTCAAGTCGGTAGAATGTTTCTAAGTGGGTGAAAATCGTGTTAAAAAATTCCGTTACGTAGATACAAATACAATTTTTTTTTATTTTCTGATGATTCTGGCCAGGATTTTAGGAACAAAATATGAAATGATTGTATTGTCACGGGTCATTTACAAGTATACAAAGTTTCAAGTCGATCCAATGATTTTAAGTGGGTGAAAATCGCGTTGAAAGATTCCGTTACATAGATAGATACAGGTCAAGCTAATATAAAGCGTGTAAAAAGAATAAGTTACAGTATTTGCAGAGACGGTGTTGTGGATCGCAACATTAAAATACAAATTTTTAAAAACACAGACAGGAACAGACTTCAAACATTTATTTCTTCCAAACTACATAAAATAGATACACAATTTCCGACGCTCCTGGAAAGAGGAAAGTTTGAAGTTCTGATCACGAGCACATTGGCGCTGTTGCTTGTTTGTAGTAGTAGTAGGACTTTATTAGACAAAAAGTAAGATATTTACAATATTATTTACAAATATGGGTCGCACGGGCAGTAAGCCGTACGTGCTGTTGACAGTCCGTTACAATAAAGTAATAATTGCTACTAGTGTGAAGAAAAATAAAGAACAAAAAAAGCAATAACATTACAATGACATAAAGAAAACACAATAATATTTCAATTCAATAACAACACAATAGCATTATACATTAATTAATTTATATATAATTGTTAAGAATTAATGGTATTGCATTTTGATAACATATATTTATTCATGAATGAGTGTTGTTCTTATTTTCCGCGTTTTGTCCAGAAATTTACCCAAGATTATCCAATTTTCTGGATTTACCAATAACTCGTAGCAGCCAATCTTTCCCGATTTGGTATTAAAATGGCGACACAACAGGACGTTGGATTGACCTCCCAGGTCACCAGACGTAACCCAGTGCGATTTGCATCTGTGGGATTACGTAAAAGACCGTGTTTTTATCCCCCCTATGCCTGATACTCTTAAAAATCTGCGAAAAGCTGCAAATTCGGTGGTAACTAGAGACCAGCTGATTCGTGTGTGTCAAGAAATGAGCCTCCATTTTAATATTATTTGTCGTGTAACACATATTGAATGCATAAAATACTGAAATTTGGACTTTTCTTTCTCCAGGAACGTTGGAAATGTGTTTTTATTTTTTGCAGTTTGGAAGGAGTAAATGTTTGAAGTCTGTTCTCCTTCTGAATAGCCCTGTGTGTGTGTGTGTGGTGTGTGTGTGTGTGTGTGTGTGTGTGTGTGTATGTGTGTGTATGTATGTATATATATATATATATATAACATCTATAAAGCGTCACTGCTATAAGGTAAAAATATTCTCTTTCATTTGCTTACTTGTTATAGTCAGCTACTAGATGGCAGTGAAGACCTAGTTCTCGCGACATCTAGTAATAATGGAGAATATAATACATATATAGGAAAAATAAGTGTTTGAATTGGATTCACCTGGTAGTGTAATGGATATCACGCTGAGGTACAGACTCAGAGATCCGGGTTCGAATCCCGTCCAGGCATTTATTTTTCTTATCATACCATATATATATATATATATATATATATATATATATGTGTGTGTGTGTGTATGTGTGTGTGTGTGTGTTCAGTAGAATGGGACACGAATTAACAGAAAGAAGAAATCTACACCACTTACTTTTTGCCGATTATCTGATAATTATCAGAATTTAATTAAACCCAGGATGGGGAAGATGTAAATTATATGTGTAATCAGTTGTCAAACATATTAAAAAATTGGGTTTGAAAAACAACAAAAAACAGAGTATTTAACAAATGACCCAGATGAATTATATATTGATGGGGTGAACATAAAGAAGAGCGATAGTTTCTGTTATTTGGGATCAATTGTAGAGAAAGATGGAATATCAAATAAAGAAATAGCAAGAAGGATCGGTAATGGAAGAAAAACCATAGGAATGTAAAACTCTATACAAAACAACGAATTTATAAGTCCATACTAGAAAGTATAACGCTATATGGATCGGAAGTTTGGACAATGACACAACAACATGTCAACAGAATAACTGCAGTTGAAATCGATTTTTGGAGAAGAGCAGCCAGGAAAGAATTAGAAATACAGAAATTAAAAAATGGATGAATGCAGAAAAGTAGTATAATGGATAACATTGAATACAGAAGGCTAAATTATATGGACACGTAAGAAGAATGCAGGATGGAAGACTATCAAAGACTGTCTATGGACATTATGTAGGAAAGCAGAGGGCAGACGGCCATTTAGTAAACCAAGAATCAGGTTGGAGAAAAATGTGAAGAATCTTATTATTCTAAAAGTACAAACTAATAATAATAACAACAAAACAGTAAGACCTTATCGACGATTTGACAGAAGTAGATTATACAGCGGATGTTTGGAAAACATTATCTCAGGATAGGGATGTATGGAGAGCTTATGTCTGCGCGGCCATGGACCTACGGGTTCGAAAGAGCCAGTTCATTAGTTACTTGGTTAGTAATTTTAATTGCTTTTTTATGTACTTTCCTTTTAGTTTTTAGGTCTTCTTTTGGGATATATTTATGCATTTTACAGGTCCCAACGTTCCGAGATCTAATAAACAACTGTGTGTTGCTTATCAAAGGTTCATCTATCAAGTTTCATACTTGGGGGTCACCTTGCAAACAACTGGAACCGCTTTCTCACTTCATATACAGGATCGAGCAGCAGCTGCAGCGAAAGCCACGTACGATATCCCTAAACTCCAAAGTCTATCCCTCTCAACTGCAATGAAACTCTTCAACCTTAAAGTAATGCCGGCCGCAACATACGGAATCCAGCTTATATGGAATTACTTGACGATGAAAAATCTTAAGAAACAGGAGAACGTTAAATCAAGGTTTCTCAAAAGAGCGCTGTCAATTTCAAAATATACAAGAAATAGTTATGCCTATACAATAGCCCAGGAATCCCTCTTCATCGAAGATATCAGACACTGCTTCAGACTACCGGAAACGCAAGCATACAGAATCGTCATCGAGGACAGACAGAACAAAGCCGCTCAGATACCGACAGAAATTATGGTAACAGACGCAATGAAAACAGAAACCTGGAAGCAACCGAACTTCGACACCTGTACACACGCTTCGCAGCCCATGGATTTCATGGGAATATATGCCTGAACAACATGTACCATGAACCCAAGGAGGACTGCATCTGTAAATTATGCAACAATCCATGTCCCAAATATCATCTAGCGAAGTGTAAAAACAGGACTCTACCACTAAACACAGTAATTAAAGACTGGTAAAAAGCTAACTTAAAATTAATGTACACTTTGTGTTTAATAAAGTCAAAAAAAAATCTATCAAGTTTCCTATAAAACTTATGAAATCTGTGTTGGAAATCTGTGTTTATATAGTGTAAGTAGGGCGTATCTGTAATGTTAAGGGTATATTAAAAGCGCTATCCCGACAATGTTAAAATGTAAAACTTTGAGACCAATTTTCTCAGAAACTATTTGAGGTGTAAATGTGAATTTTATACTCTGTTCAGATACTTGCTTAGTAAGTTTACTGAAGCACTTTTGTGTTACATTTCTTCTTATTTTTGGAAATATAATTTTTTTAACCCTCAATTTTTTTTGCATTTTTGCAAGTTTAAAAAAAATAAATATATGGTCACACGTAGAAATACATTATATAATGGAAATTTATGATTAATGAGGGAAATTTTGAGGAAGTGGCTGAATTCAAATACCTAGGAACAATAATCACAAATAAGAATGAGATGCACAGAGAAATTGAACATAGGCTAAATTCTGGAATTGGTGCTATTATGCATTGCAGAGACTCTTGATGTCCCAACTCCTTTCAAAAAACGTTAAACTGAAAATATATAAAACTAATATTCTGCCAGTTATATTATATGGGTGCGAAACATGGACTCTTACTTTAAGGGAGGAAAGTAGATTACGAGTATTTGAGAAATTACTTAGGAAAATTTTTGGACCAAAGAGAGATGAACAGACAGGTGAATGGAGAAGACTACATAACAATGAACTACATGGTCTTTATAGGAAGCCAGATATAATAAGAACAGTTAAGTCTCGTAGACTGCGATGGGCAGGACATGTTGCACGTATGGGGAATGAAAGACTTTGCATGGAAGCTTCTTGTAGGAAAGCCAGAGGGATAACGCCCTGTTGGTAGACCAAGAATGAGGTGGGAGAATAACATTAACTATGATTTTAGGGACATGGATTATACAGGGAATGATTGGAAAACGTTAGCTCAGGATAGGGATGTATGGAGAGCTTATGTCCGGGCGGCCATGAACCTACGGGTTCGATAGTGCCAGAGAGTAAGTAAATAAGTTTCTTTTTTTAAAAATAAACAACTGTAAGGGCACAACGTGGTTCCATATCAACCGATGTAAGTACTGTACATGCTCATACATTCACCTCTTACAGTTCCTGAGAAAAACGGGTCTTTTATATCAACATTTTAGTTTGTCGAATAAACCAGTTTAAATGAAAGTTCGTTGTGTCAATTTAGTGATGCAGCCTTACTTTTAAAAATGTATTAAAAATACTTAAAATGAACAAATATCAATAATATTTGTATCAATTTGTGCAGAATATTTCAAACTATTCAAAAGTACAAAAAAAAACAAATTTGAGATTTTTTACTAAAATCGCCTTTTAATCTCCCTTTAATGAAAATATTTCATATATTTTTAAAATGGGGAGGGGGAGAAACTCACGTTTCCATTAGTCGACAGAGAAAAGGTATTTGTTGAATGTGACACAACGGTCTCTAGGGTACAGCATCACCGTTGTCTCTTTCCTGTTTCTAAAGAACAAACAACTTTTGAGTGTACGCTCTCTGCTTATGAATGAATTATCCACAAATATTCTTTTGAAAGGAAACAACATTTGTACAGACAGACTCTAAGGAACAAAAGTAGCTTTTTGCAATCTCAAAGGAATAGAATATGAACCTAATCTAGTAAATCAATAAAGAAAACTTAAAAAAGGAGTATCGAACAAACTTTATACTTAATATAGGTTACATGATAAACAATTAATCTGGAATAAATATTTACCCACAAAGTGTAAAATGGCAATTTATGAAACTTATTTCAAACCAGTTGTAACACATGCAGCTGAGACTTGCACGTATACAAAGAAGGACTTGAGCAGAATCCAAGCTACAGAAATGAAATTCTTACGTGCAATGGTACATAAAACAAGGAGAGGTAGAATAAGGAATGACAAAATCGGGGAGACACTAAGTGTAGAAAAATTAACAACAGAAAAAAAAAAATTCCACCGCTGTAGTCTCGAGGTAGCGTGCTGCCTTGTCACGCAGCGGGACCGGGTTCAATCTCCGGTAGGCGCAGTTTTCTGGGTGAGGTTTTATCGGAGTTTTTCCTCACCTGTAAGACAAATGTCAGGAAACCTTTAAGGCCCAAACGGTCCCCGAAATCATATGGCCATCATGACCATCCTTATCATTATCATCATCCTTCACCGGTGTGGAAAGCAACGGGAAGCTACCACACCTACAATCCCTAGTAAAGCTGCAAGCACAGCATGAAAATGGTATGATTGGAGTGAAGAACCTGCCTTCGAGCAGAATTACTATGAATGGACATAGAAAAAAGTAGACTAAAATGTTTTGGACATTTAATAAGAATGGAAAAGGAATGGCTACCACAAAGACTGTTAAATCTCAAGATACAAGGAAAACGACCACATGGTAGACCACGAGAAAGATGGTTTAACCAAGTGAAGGAAAGTCTACAAGAGAGAGGATACGACAGGGAAGAACCAAAAGAAGCAAAGCATGGGAAGATAGAGATGGTTGGAATCGACCGTCGGAAAGGAGGACACGGTTATAGGCTTCTGTTTGTGGAATTTGTGCGGCTTTCAAAATTAGTGATCTGAAAGTTTTAATTTATATAAGTGCTTTGATAACTGTATTCCACTTTTTGGAAGGAAGAATTCTCGCTCTCCCGGCCATAGTCTGTTTACGTTTAGTTACCTGATATAAGTACAGTCACAGATATACACACTGTACGCTATGCAGTTCTCCTCACGTTTTTTTTTTTTTCCTACTTGCGGATTTATCCTATTTTTATTTCTTCCAGAATTACATCTTTATTCCTTATTTATTTTCCAATTCTGATTCTCTGTCTCTCCCTCCCTCATTTGCATCCTTCCCTCCCTCCTCTTACACTTTTAACAGCAATTATTTCCTTACTTACTTACTCACTGGCACTATCGAACCCGCATGTTCATGGTCGCGCAGACATAAGCTCTCCATACGTCCCTATCCTGAGCTAATGCTTTCCTAATTATTCCCTGTATAATCTACTTCCCTCAAATCATTGTTAATGTTGTTCTCCCACCTCATTCTTGGTCTACCAACTGGGCGTTTTCCCTCTGGCTTCCCTACAAGAAGCTTCCATGTAGGCCTACTTCTTTCGTTCCCCATACGTGCCACATGTCCTGCCCATCGCAGTCTACGAGACTTAACTGTTCTTATTATATCTGGCTTCGTATAAAGACCATGTAGTTCACTGTTATGTAGTCTTCTCCATTCATCTGTCTATTCATCTCTCTTTGGTCCAAAAGTTTTCCTAAGAACTTTTTTCTCAAAAACTCGTAATCTCCTTTCCTCGCTTAAAGTAAGAGTCCATGTTTCGCATCCATATAATATAACTGGTAGAATAATAGTTTTATATATTTTCAGTTTAACGTTTTTTTGAAAGGAGTTGGGACATCAAGAGTCTCTGCAATGCATAATAGCACACATTTCTAGAATTGAGCCTATGTTTAATTTCTTTCGGCATCTCATTCCTATTTGTGATTATTGTTTCTAGGTATTTGAATTCAGTCACTTCCTCAAAATTTCCCTCATTTGCTGTCCATTTCCATTATATAATGTATTTCTACGTGTGACCATATATTTAGTTTTATTGATATTTACTTCCAGTCCCAATTTCTTAGTGTTACTCAATAGTGTATGCGTGTTGTCCTTTAGTATCTCCTCGCTATTTCCCAATAGTACTACATCATCAGCATACATCAAGATTTGATGGCTGCTCTAGTACAAAATTAAATTCTATAATTAATTACATTTCGCTATATGCCGTACTTTCTCTTAACTGTTTCTTCGTTCTCTCTTTGTAAATTTGTCCTTTTCTCTCTATATTTGCAGGAAGGAAGTATGATTTAGACACGTTTCATATAGAGAGTTGGGTGGTTATTGAATTCTACCCCCACAAAACCGTTACATTGAATGAACTTCCACCAGAGCTGTATGTTGACCTTAACATTTATCAAGTGAAAACATAATTTCCGGCGCAATTCAACTTTACGCAAACACAAATTAAATGTGTGTTGTAGGACTGCCACACAATGTTATATAGACATGTATCTAAGACAAAGTAACTAAATTATTTATTACCTTGCTGGAGTTGCTGCAGTGACCTTTTCCTCCATTCAACAAAGTTCTTACTTACTTACTTACTTACTCACTGGCACTATCGAACCCGTAGGTTCATGGCCGCACGGACATAAGCTCTCCATACATCCCTATCCTGAGCTAATGCTTTCCAATCATTCCCTGTATAATCTACTTCCCTCAAATCATAGTTAATGTTGTTCTCCCACCTCATTCTTGGTCTACCAACTGGGCGTTTTCCTTCTGGCTTTCCTATAAGACGCTGCCATGCACGTCTTTCATTCCCCATACTCGTAACATGTCCTGCCCATCGCAGCCTACGAGACTTAACTGTTCTTATTATATCTGGCTTCCTATAAAGACCATGTAGTTCATTGTTATGTAGTCTTCTCCATTCACCTGTCTGTTCATCTCTCTTTGGTCCAAAAATTTTCCTAAGAACTTTATTCTCAAATACTCGTAATCTCCTTTCCTCCCTTAAAGTAAGAGTCCATGTTTCGCACCCATATAATATAACTGGTAGAAATAATGGTTTTTATATATTTTCAGCTTAACATTTTTTGAAAGGAGTTGGGACAATCAAAAGTCTCTGCAATGCATAATAGCATGCATTTCCAGAATTAAGCCTATGTTTAATTTCTTTGTGCATCTCATTCCTATTTGTGATTATTGTTCCTAGGTATTTGAATTCAGCCAATTCCTCAAAATTTCCCTCATTTGTCATTAGCTGTCCATTTCCATTATATAATGTATTTCTACGTGTGACCATATATTTAGTTTTACTGATATTTACTTCTAGTCCTAATTTCTTAGTGTTACTCAATAGTGTGTGCGTGTTGGCCTTTAGTATCTCCTCGCTATCGGCCAGTAGTACTACATCATCAGCATAAACTAACAGCTTATTAATACCATTCAGTTGTAGGCCTTCCTCATTCTCTAAAGATTTAATGGCATGCTCTAGTACAAAATTAAATAGTAGAGGAGATAGTGCATCTCCTTGCTTCAACCCATTCTGGATTTCAAAAGTGTCTGAAAACTGTTTGCCTACACGCACCCTACTCTTTGTGCCATTTAGACACATTCGTATAAGTCTAACTAACTTTTTAGGAATTCCGAACTCCAGCAGGATACTATATAACTTCTCCCTCTTAATTGAATCTTATGCTTTTTTGAAGTCTACATATAGTTGATGTACAGTACCATTATATTCCCATTTCTTTTCTAAAATCTGTCTTATAATAAAAATCTGATCTGTTGTAGACCTGTTTCTTCTAAATGCACATTGATGATCTCCTAGAATGTCATCAATATAGGGAGTAAGTCTGCTTACTAATATATTTGTTAGAATTTTGTACGAAGTTGAAAGTAATGAGATTTCCCTATAGTTGTTGCAATCAGTTTTATCTCCTTTCTTATAAATTGGTACGATAATTGATTCCTTCCATTCATCTGGAAGAGCTTCTTTTTCCCAAATCATAGTAAGCAACCAGCGTATCTTGTCCATCAATTTTTCTCCCCCTGATTTGATCAGTTCTGCTGGGATCTCATCTGAACCTGATGCTTTATACATCTTCAATTTTTCAATTGCCATTTCAACCTCTAATGCACTTGGCTCTGCGACTAGCATTTCTGCCATTTGCCATTTGCTTTTCATTTCCATTATATAACGCATTTCTACATGTGACCATATATTTAGTTTTATTGATATTTACTTCCAGTCCCAATTTTTAGTGTTACTTAATAGTGATTGTTACAATAATAGATAAAATAATATTTTTAACTGCAATAAAGTTATGTTTTCCTGTGCGTTTTTGAGTCATGTTTTACATAATAATTCTGTATGTTTTAGATTATAGAATTCTGCCTGTCACGTGTTTTCCAGTCTTGTTTAAATTTTAAGAGAGAAAGGGTAGCATTAATTGGTGTTTGTAAATGATATCTATATCCCATTTATATAGGAAACAACTTTACTGTTTGTGTGTGACCGCACAGGGGCATCAGATTATACCTATTTGGTAAATTAGACGTAGATCCCGCAAGGCATGTAGTAAGGATTATATACAGAAAGCGGTTGTGACCCAATCAAAGAGACGGACCTGAAGTGAAGGCATGGCTATTAGCACAGGATTAGTCCGCTTGTTAATTGAGTCCCATGTAAACACTGCTCATTTGAAAGCCAACCCCAGTCCTATACATACATTTTATTCACTGTGCGTAACTTATTGCTGCAGACCAGCTCTCGTGTTGTTTATGGGATTAAAAAGCAGATAACTGGACGAATTGATTTTTACTTCACCTCTTCCAGTGTAAATGTATCAACAAATCTAGGCGTTCTGTTTTAATTCCATACCATTTAAAAATGTAGTCTCTTATACTGTAAAAGTCCACCGGTGTTGTCTCGAGGTAGCGTGCTGCTTTGTCACGCAGCGAGCCCGGGTTCGATCCCCGGTCGGGGCAGTTTTTCTGGGTGAGGTTTTTATCGGGGTTTTTCCTCACCTGTAAGACAAATGTCAGGAAAACTTTAAGGCCCAAACGGTCCCCGAAATCATATGGTCATCATTATCATCATCCTTCACCGGTCTGGAAAGCAATGGGAAGCTACCACACCTACAATTCCCTAGTAAAGCTGCAAGCATAGCATGAAAATGCTATGATTGCGGTGAAGGACCTGCCTTCGGGCAGAATTACTATGGATACTGTAAAAATATAAGTAACAATTACGACGCGAGGTTGGCAAGTGGTTTTCACAGAATCGAGGAAAATGTTTAAAACCGAGCGATAGCAATAACAATGTAAAACTAACAAACTCACTGGCCACTATCGAACCCGTAGGTTGATGACCGCACGGGCATGAGTTCTCCATACATCCCTAACCTGAGCTAATGTTTTAGAATCATCCCTTGTATAATCTAATACCCTCAAATCATGGGTAATGTTATTTTCCCATTTCAATCTTGGTCTAGCAACTGGCCGATTCCCTCTGAATTTTCTACAAAAAACTTCTATGCCCCTGTTTCATTACCCATTCATGCCACATGTCCTGCGCATCGTAGTCTATCGGATTTAACTGTTCTTATTATATCTAGTTTCCCATAAAGATCATATAACTCAGTGTTATGTAGTCTTCTCCATTCACCTGTCCGTTCACCTCTTTTTGGTCCAAAATTTTTCCTAGAACTTTATTCACAAATACTCATAATATTTTCTCCTTCTTGAATGTAAAAGTTCTCGTTTCGCATCCATATAATATAATGTAACTGTAAATATTTCTATAATATATTTTTTCTTTTTGTCTTTCGTCTCGTATTCAAAGCACGAATTACTTGTCATTCAGGTATTTTCTAAATATATGTGTTATTTTAATATAATTACAAAAAGGTACAATATGGAAATCAATACAAAGAAAACTAAAATGATGGCCTTTTTTTGTGAGAAATACCCTATACCTAGCAAAATTGTTTTAGACGATGAAATTTTAGAACGAGTAAATGAATTTAATTATTTGGGTTATAATTTAACATTTCAAGATGAAGCTGATATATCAAAGAAAATCACAAATTTTACAAAAACAACGGGGATAATTAACAGTATAATGAAACCATCTTTAGTACAGAAGAACTCAAGATTGCAGCTTTATAAGGTTCCCGCAAGACCAGTATTAAGATATGGTAGTGAAGCATGGACAGTACGAAGAAGAGATGAAAGCCGAATAACAGCAAATGAGATGCGATTTATGCGCCGTACAGCAGGCTACACAAAGTGGGACCATAACATAAATGAGGAAATTATGGAAGAGTTGGATGTAGAACCCATTCTCCACCATATACAAAACTACCAGAACAACTGGAAAACCCATCTTCAACGAATGCCGTCTCATAGAATTCCAAAAGCCATACTTTCGTTTCTGCCCCCAAGGCAAGATTTCGCTAGGACGTACAAAAAAGCGCTGGATGGAAAATTCCTGTTTGAGACCGTAACAGGCCACACGGCCTAATATTTGCACTGATGATGATGACGTGAATGTATGTATGCTCGTGTACACTGTGTGTAAATAATGGTAACCATCTCTTTAAGGGGGTGGTGGGTGAAAGTTTCGACATTTTCGGTGAAATTTAGCATTTTTTGTTTTTTGTATTAAAAAATACTACGTACCTTAAAGTATAAGTTGGCGAAGTTTGAGTGTCCTATGGCGCTTGTAAGTCTCCATAATGACTGTAGGAGGGCGCTACATCCTAATTTAACTGCATGCAAGCTTTCAAATTGGCTTTTCCACACTTTTATTTCATCGCATTTCAATACATTCAAATCAAAATAGCATTGACAAATTTAATGATAGAAGCACGAAATTTTAACTCCATGTCCCACACACTGTCGCTAATACTTCTATGCGTGGATTTTGAAACAACGTTGATAGTTTTTTAAAATAAAAAATAAAACGTGTAGTAATTAAAAAAACAAACATTTTCATATGCAGAGGATGTATTTTTTTCTTCCTTTATTATAATGATATAGAGACTGTAATGCACAGTGTTGTTCTAAATACGTCAGTGGTCGTGTAGAAAAAAATTCAAAAATTTTACTCGAAAAATATGACTTATTAAAAATTTTAATATGCAAATTTTTAAATTGATTTTCTTCAATAACTCAAAAACTTTAAGACTAGAAGAATGGAACTTCAATATAATATTACCTTTCATGGTGTAAATGTGTGTACAAAAAATCACGCATGTAGCTTAAAAACTGTAGAAATTAGAAATTTCTCCCATCACACCCCTTAAAAATTCAGTAGTGAACTTTGAAACCAAAATTTTGGCAGAATTATTTTTTTTATGAAAGTTCCTGTAAAACAAAGAGAGAGAGAGAGAGAGAGAGGGGGGAGAAGGATAAAAAAAGGGAAAGAAATGTTATGTCCAGTAACACTCACTTCTGTTAAATCTATAAATGAAAACGATTTAGTGGAACCCGTTAAACGTACCGATAGATAAATTCTTTTTGTACTAGAGCAGCCATTAAATCTTTAGAGAATGAGGAAGGCTTACAACTCAATGGTATTGATAAGCTGTTAGTTTATGCTGATGATGTAGTATTGTTGGCCGATAGCGAGGAGATACTAAAGGACAATACGCACACACTATTGCATAACACTAAGAAATTAGGACTGGAAGTAAATATCAATAAAACTAAATATATGGTCCCCACGTATAAATTCATTAAATAATTGGAAATGACAGCTAATGACAAATGAGTAAATTTTGAGGGAAGTGTCTAATTTCAAATACCTAGGAACAATAATCACAAATCGGAATGAGATGCACAAAGAAATTAAACATGGCTCAATTCTGGAAATGCGTACTATTATGCATTGCAGAGACTCTTGACGTCCCAACTCCTTTCAAAAAACGTTAAACTGAAAATATATATAAATATTATTCTACCAGTTATATTATATGGGTGCGAAACATGGACTCTTACTTTAAGGGAGGAAAGGAGATTACGAGTATTTGAGAATAAAGTTCTTAGGAAAATTTTTGGACCAAAGAGAGATGAACAGACAGGTGAATGGAGAAGACTGCATAACAATGAACTACATGGTCTTTATACGAAGCCAGATATAATAAGAACAGTTAAGTCTCGTAGACTGCGATGGGCAGGACATGTTGCGCGTATTGGGAATGAAAGACGTGCATGGAAACTTCTTGTAGGAAAGCAGAAGGGAAACGCCCAGTTGGTAGACCAAGAATGAGGTGGGAGCACAACATTAACTATGATTTGAGGGAAGTAGATTATACAGGGAATGATTGGAAAGCATTAGCTCAGGATAGGTATGTATGGAGAGCTTATGTCCGCGCGGCCATGAAGTTACGTGTTCGATAGTGCCAGTGAGTAAGTAAGATAAATTCTTTTCGTTTTTTCATGTGCGAGTTTGTTATATAAAACAATATTCAGGTAAAATGTGTATCCTGTTGCGATATTAATAATAATTTTGTTATGAATATGATAAAAGTAATGACATTAACGGCTTCCACGCAACACGTTAGAATTATCAGAAAATCCTATTAGAGAATATCACATTAAAACTGGTGAATGCTAGCAAAGCATTTGTGTTTTCCGATTGGATTTAATATAAGATAATATTATTTTAGTTTTTTCTTTGATAATGCATTCACAACAAACAGCCGGATTAGAGAAGATTTAGTAGCTTAACGTAGCGAAACACAAACTGTTACTTTTTTTTTCAAAATCAATGTGATTGTAACAGTTCCAAGCATACAATATATATAAGCAACAGATTAAATATAACAATTTGTTATACTTTGTGTTTGTGCCATTATTTTAAATAAAATATACACAGTGTTCCAAAACTAATACTTCTATTTCACAGCTATAACACTGTTATCACATTATATATTGGAAATGGACAGCTAATGACAAATGAGGGAAATTTTGAGCAAGTGGCTGAATTCAAATACCTAGGAACAATAATTACAAATAGGAATGAGATGCACAAAGAAATTAAACATAGGCTCAGTTCTGGAAATGCGTGCTATTATGCATTGCAGAGACTCTTGATGTCCCAACTCCTTTCAAAAAAACATTAAACTGAAAATATATAAAACTATTATTCTAGCAGTTAGGATTTATTATGTGGATGTGAAACATGGACTCTTACTTTAAGGGAGGAATGGAGATTACGAGTTTTTGAGAATAAAGTTCTTAGGAAAATTTTTGGACCAAAGAGAGATGAACAAACAGGTGAATGGAGAAGACTTCAAAACAGTGAACTACATGGTCTTTATAGGAAGCCAGATATAATAAGAACAGTTAAGTCTCGTAGACTGCGATGGGCAGGACATGTGGCACAAATAGGGAATGAAAGACGTGCATGGAAGCTTCTTGTGGGAAAACCACGGGGAAAAGACCCAGAATGAGGTGGGAGAATAATAATTACTATGTATTTAGGGAAGTAGGTTATACAGGGAATGATTGGAAAGCATTAACTCAGGATAGGATTGTTTGGAGAGCTTATGTCCGCGCTGCCTTGAACCTACTGGTTCCATAGTGCCAGTGAGTTAGTTAGTCCAAAGGTAGAACTTATGTTTCACAGCACTCATCACTATTATCTTCATACCATGTTATTTGGTCTAACCTCTCCCTCTTGTCATCGCTTCTTATGTCGACTATGGGGTGTAATGCCGGATGTGAAGCAGAAGTCTTTAACGTACATTTCTTAGCACTTTATTTTATTTATTTTTTTCCATTTCGTTCTGCATTTGTATGTAGTATTGTGTTACTATATTACAATTGGAGATTGAGAAGTGGTTTCTACAGAAGCCAGAAAATTTTAAAAAATCGAGCGATACCGAGGTTTTTAATTTCCGAGATTCTGTAAAACACTTCACAAACGCGCGTTGTATTTTTTTTTTTTGCGCGATGGTGTTTTCAAAATAATAAATAATATTAAAATAATAACATATTTGTTGGAAATATTTGCATTCGTTATAAACAACTGGCTGACGTTAAGAGTCCGACCAATGTTTATACGGTAAATGCCGAAAATTATTTAGTTGAGACTACAGCAGGCCGTGACACAAATCGGTCATAAAATGGCGGCAAGTACGAATGTATTGTTTTTATATTGTTTCAAATAAAGTTCAGTACCTTTTAAAATGCAGTGATTTGTTCGATATAAGATATATTAACACTATCTTGTGGATATATTTTTGCATATACATTGTACGTAGTATAATAAAGGGAGGTGGTGTTGCTTCCCGCACTTGGTAGGTAATTTGTAATACTACAATATAATTATTTATAGGTTAGCAAACCTGAAATTTAGGAAATTGAACTTTCAATCATGGTCTCCATTGCTGTAAGTACGACAGAACTCACTATCGTGGAAAAAATGATTTTTTATTAGACTAAAAGTAAGTTACGTACAATGTTATTTACAAATGTGTCTCACGGGCAGCCTGTTGACAGTCCGTGTCAATACATTGTCTAGCGATAAAATAAAGTAAACAAAAACATAAAGACAGCACAATTGATAACAATACAATTACATTATACAGTAATTTGATTGAGTCATTTCGAAAAGGGATCATGCACTATTTTTCTGAAATTAAACACTTTCTTTATTCCATGTTTTACCGAATGTATTAAAATATTCCCATGTTTTTTTAAAGTTGGTGTTATTCCTATGTCTACTTCAGATAAGTAAATATATGTGCAAGGTACGTAGGTAAATGAATTTACTCTTTCCAGTTATGTACACATATTCTGCTACGTACAGTGCATTTGTCATAAGTAACGCCACGAGTGATTTCCAAATTATCGATAAATTCACGACTCTCGAGGAGTTAATATAAAAACATTTGTAGCAATTTGATTATAGTATCAAAATAAGAAACTACTGTTTGCACTTTCTTAAATATTTTTTTCCCAGGTAACAATCCAGAAAAATATAATTGTCATTTACATCATACGACATCAGAAATGAATTAATATACAGTTTGATGTGTTTAATTTTTTCTCCACTAGAGAGCATTCTTACAATATTGCGTTCCTTTGGCAATAAATAGTATGATCTGGTTGCAGTGACTATTTAACTCATGCCCCAAATGGGAGTCAATGACCAATCCCGTTTCAATGATTTCTGTTTTACAACCAATCAGAGTCGTGTTTCACGAAATATTTATCAGTGTTATAATTACCATATTAAAGAAAGCTCCTCCTTTTTAATATTCTGAACAGGTCTGACCGTTATTTTGCAGTGACTGAGCCTAAACAAATACGGCTACCAGATTGTATATAATAGTGCTTACATGTCAACATTTGTAGCAATTGATTATACCACCAAAAAAAGAAACCACTGTTTGCACTTTCTAAAGTATTTTTTCCCAGGTAATAATCGAGAAAAATATAATTGTCATATTTACATCATACGACATCAAAATGAATTAATATACAGATTGATGTGTTTTCATTTTTCTCTCCACTAGAGAGCATTCTTACAATATTGCGTTCCTTTGGCAATAAATAGTATGATCTGGGTTGCAGTGATAAACAAAAGCAAGCAGTAGAAGCGTACCTATCGGTTCTCATTTGTTTTCAAACATCGCCGTTTACATTAAATATATAAATATTTTAAAATAACTATAGTTAAATAATGATTTGTGAGTAAACAGCTTAATTTTATTCGTTAAATAGTCCTAACAAATGCCACTCTTGATTTCCAAATTCTCTAGATAAATTCACTCCTCACTTCGTGAGTCGTGAATTTATCGATAATTTGGAAATCACTCGTGGCATTACTTATGATGATTTTTCACAAAATTACGATGTTATATAAAAATCCTGGAGAAGTTGAGATAGAGCCTGTGTGTGCTAAACAAAACCCCTCCCTTTGTTGCCTCCCCCCCTCAGCGTGCATTGAAGAAAAGCGAATGGAAATTGCGTCTCTGTTGTGAAGTAACTATTTTGTTAGACAAAGACTAATCACCTAGTTTCTTACGAAATGTGCTTTAAATTTTTATTGGAATGACAGACATAACCTCTTGATCAATTAAGAGATAGCAAAATCTGGGCTCCAAGACACAACAGAGTTGCTATTTGCTTAAAAAACGTAGAGTAGTTTTTGTACAAATGATTGTGAAGTCTCTCTTTGTCTTCATCATTGTGTTAATATTCATATCTGCATTATGCTTTGTATTTAATGTATTACTTAAAACTGAAAGCAAGGTTTTTTGTTTCTCAGTGACGACACTTTAAAAGTCGAGACAATGTTATTCCAATGACCCATAAAAATATGCTAGACTCTAGAAATTATCTAGAAAATATATCTAATATTATCTACAATTATTACATTAAAACATGATATTTTAACTAACTAACTCACTGGCACTATCGAACCCGTAGGTTCATGGCCGCGCGGACATAAGCTCTACAAATCCTGAGCTAATGTTTTCTAATCATCCCCTGTATAATCTACTTCCATCAAATCATAGATAATGTTATTCTCCCACCTCATTATTGGCCTACCAACTGAACGTTTTCTCTCCGGTTTTCCTACAAGAAGCTTTCTTGCATGTCTTTTATTTCCCATTCGTGCCACATGTCCTGCCCATCGCAGTTTACGAGACTTAAATGTTCATATTATATCTGGCTTCCTATAAAGACCATGTAGTTCACTGTTGTGTAGCCTTCTCCATTCACCTGTCTGTTAATCTCTTTGGGACGTCAAGAGTCTCTGTATTACATAATAGCATGCTTTTCCATAATGCAATATAATCTTTATCGCTTTAGGGCTTGCTGTTTATAAATAATTTGAACCCTTAAAAATATTTAATGATGTTAGTTAAGCATAAGTCAGGTCCATGACTTATATTTTATTTAACTTTGTTGGATACTTTCTTTTTTTCACTAAGTCCCAGCTTCCGAAGCTGAAGATTGGAAATGCGTCTTAATTAAAGACGGAATGGCTTTTCTTGTTAGAAGGCCATGGAATCTCTAAATTAAATATGCCCGACGTCTTTTCTTGCATGAAAAACAATGAAAACAACTGATTTTCCCGTCCTCTGAAACTGCAGCTGCCTCGTCAACGATTTCCGGCAAAGCTCGGGCTGGCTCCTGACTTAAAGAAGATAACTCTCCGCATTAACAGGGCATTCAATCCGTATATCCTACAAATATTATTTTTTTATCTACTCAAATAGAAATATGCTACTGAATGCATGCATAAATTCCATCGTTGGAAGAGTAAATTGTATATTACGATGCGAGGTTGGGAAGTGGTTTTTACAGTAGGGAGGAAATGTTTAAAAACCGAGCTGTAGCGAGGTTTTTAATATGCGAGATTCTGTAAAAAAACTTCACAAACGTGCGTTGTACATTATTTTTTACCCAATGGTGTTTTCAAAATAATAAATAATATCTTTGTTGGAAATATTTGCGTTCATTATAAACAACTTACTAATGTTAACAGTGTGGCCAAAGATTATTAGTCGAAACCACAGTGATATCAGTGATAAAATCGCGGCAAGTACGTATTTATTGTTTTATATTGTTTCATTTAAAATTAAGTAATTTGTTTCGTATATTGTATATTTTTCTCCCCACACGTGGTTTGTGTTATATAATATATTACAGTATAGTTATTTAGGTTGGCAATCCCGAAATTTAGGAAACTGACCTTGCAATCTGGTCGCCATTGCTGTAAGTACGACTGAACTCACTATCGTGCAAAATCATATATTGTAAAATACAAAGATGATTTTTTAAAATCAATTGAGTTGGTGTTAACTTGATGAAAATTCATATTCATTAATTAAATAAAAAATAAAACTTAGTTTTATTTGATTTTCATATTTATCAACATATAATTCAGTGACAGCTGTTTCGGTACACTGTACCTTCTTCAGACATGTTAACGAATTATTTGATTTTCCTATTTATTAAGAAATTTAACATGTCTGAAGAAGGTACAGTGTACCGAAACAGCGGTCACTGAATTATATCTTAATAAATATGAAAATCAAATAAAACTAAGTTTTATTTTTATTTAATTAATTATTGTTTCTTGTGTACTAACGTAAGCAAGCAATTCAGGTGTATTTATGAACTTGAATAAAAACAACACACGCGGTGACATTAACAGTTTATTGTGTCACACATGACAGACAGTCTCTTCTAGTTATCTAAGGAGCTCTGCATGTAGGACGGACAAAGTTCGAGCCCAATGTTCCCAAAACTGTGTAATTTTACATCACATATTCAGAATGTCTTGGAACCAATGTTTTATGTTTGTCTTATCATTATCCGGTATCATGGCAGCTGCCGCCGTCTTCCGGAAACCAAACACCATTCCTCTCTGTCCATCCATTGATCTTCCTCCAATCCTCTGATATTCATAGCCGCTTGTACCTCTTCTATCTAAGTTTTCTTCAATCTTCCTCTCTTCATCCTTTCCACTGGGATCCATTCTATAACAATTTTAGGCAATCTTTGCTCTGGCATTCTTTTGACATGGCCATACCACTGTAATCTTTTCTTTTCTATAATGTCTGTGATGTCCGTCTTCACTTGTACACCCATAATTTCCCTTATTTCTCTATTTCGTATTCTATCCATTCTAGATCTTCCAGCCGTTCTTCTTAAAACATCCATTTCTGTACTTAAAATTCTTTTCATTTCCCTGGTAGGAATTTGTCAGACTTCAGCACCATATGTTAAAATGCTCTGAATTATGGTTTGATATATTTGTAATTTTCTATGTTTTATAATATTCTTTCTCCAACAAACATAGTTTAAAGCATTTATTGCTTGTTTTGTTTGCGCGATTCTATTTTTAATTTCCACTGTGTTATCGCCTGAATGGTCTAATTTTGTTCCGAAATAAGTGCATTCAATACTAGGTTTAGTTCTTCTCCCTTGTTGAAATTTATATTTTCCATTTCTTCTCCTATACACAGGTATTTAGTTTTCACAATGTTTATATAAAGTCCCCATTTTTCATATTCTTCTTTTAATTTTTTTGCTATATATTCTGTCATAGTGATCTTGTGCTATTAATACCTGGTTGCTTTTTTATGAAGAAAAATTATTAACCTTTTCCGTCGGTGAAAATTAGGTCAGTAATAATCAAGTCCAGGACTCCTGTGGAGCCACAACCCCCATGTTTCTGAAGAACATCTTATGTGGAGGAGAAACCGAAGATTTAATATTAGAAGATTAAAAGGGGTATATTAGAGTATGTGAAGAATTTGAGTATCTGGGAGTAAAAGTGGATAAACAAGAAAATGATATTAAGAACAGAATAAATAAAGGTAGAGCAATAACAGCAATGATACATTGAGACTTATGGAACAGACATATAACCAGGAAAAATAAGTTGCAAATATATAATTTAATGGTGAGAAGTACTGTCTCACATATCGAGCTGAAGTTTGGAAATTCAAGAAAAACTTAGAATCAAAACTTATGTCTATGGAAATGGATTTCTTGAGGAGAGCAGCAAGATGCTCAAAATCAGAAAATATACGAAATAATCTCATACGAGAAAAAAATTAATATTACATATTCAATAGTAGATTATATAAGATATGAGCAATTACATTGGTATGGACACGTACGACAAATGCAAGAAGAAATGTTACCCAGGAAAACATGAGAATGGTGTCCACGTGGAAGAAGGTAAGGAAGACCTCGGAAATAAGATCTGGAATGAGAACGAGGGGACTGTAGGGCACGAAGTGGATGGATAGAGTCGAATGAAGAAGGAAAATAAAACTTTACGCACAGAAAGTTGTGTAAACATTAAAAATCTGATGTAAATAAATTATTTGTTCCTTCTGATTAAATTCAGGGAATGGGGCGAAAAACAAATTATTTGTAATTAATAACAACGATATTAATTTGTCTGAATGAAGATACACATTCTATTCATATATTGTATTACCTAAAGTTAGGTATAAACAGAATCATGTTGTTTTAGCATAGGCTGGAGTGTTGAACGCACAAGGCTGAGAAGGGCGCTGTCTTCCAGTAGAAAGTGTAATTTTCCAGTGTCATGGTTTTGCCTTAAAACAACACATCGCTTATCTAACAACTATAATTCTTGGAAACAAAGTATGTACAGAACATTACTTTAAGTTCCAATAGGAGCCCTTGTGAAATGTGATCTCTCTCTGTTGAAGGAAGGTAAATTCTTCTAAAACAACATCCGACTCCATAAATCGTATCCTTATTCTAATATGGTCCACCGCTGTGGTCTCGAGGTAGCGTGCTGCCTTCTCACGCAGCGGGCCCGGGTTCGATCCCCGGTCGGCGCAGTTTTTCTGGGTGAGGTTTTTATCGGGGTTTTCCTCACCTGTACGACAAATGTCAGGAAAACTTTGGCCCAAACGGTCCCCGAAATGATATGGCCATCATCATCATCCTTCACCGGCGTGGAGAGCAACGGGAAGCTACCACACCTACAATTCCCTAGTAAAGCTGCAAGCATAGCATGGGAATGCTATGATTGCAGTGAAGGACCTGCCTTCGGGCAGAATTACTATGGATGGATGGATGGATGGATGGATTCTAAAATAGTCCACCGCTCTAGTCTCGAGGTAGCGTGCTGCCTTATCACGCAGCGGGCCCGGGTTCGATCCCCGGTCGGGGCAGTTTTTCTGGGTGAGGTTTTTATCGGGGTTTTTCCTCACCTGTAAGACAAATGTAAACTTTAAGGCCCGAACGGTCCCCGAAATCATATGGCCATCATCATCATCCTTCACCGGTGTGGAAAGCAACGGGAAGCTACCACACCTAAAGCTGTAAGCATAGCATGGAAATGCTATTATTGCAGTGAAGGACCTATCTTCGGGCAGAATTACTATGGATGGATTCTAATATACATAGACTTACTTAGTCCATAATGACTAGACCAGCGGTTCCCAACCTTTTCCGACTCGCAAACCTTCTACAAAGATCTGAGTTGGGAGAACCACTGACTTTGAAAATATACATACAGTAGACGTGCATAAAATTGAATTCCAAGCAAAAGGTTTAATAACCTTAAATTAACTTAACCCTTAACTGTTAAAACCTAAAGTTACTCTAGTTACGGCTTAAAAGTTACACAACGTGTAGTTGTTCATTTTTCATTCATGGTGTTCTGCTCAAGAGCAGGTCTTTCACTGCAAACTCAACATTCTCCACTTTTTAATTTGTATCCGCATACAAACAATTTATTTTAATATTGTGTATCATCTGATGTCTTTTTCTGCCTCTAACTTTCTTTCCGATGACCAATCCTTCTAGGGCATCCGTCAGCAGGCAGTTTCTTCTTAGTCAGTGGCCAATCCAATTTCTTTTCCTCTTCTTTATGAGTTCCAGCATTGTTCTTCTTTCACCCACTCTGTCTAGCACATCTTTATTTCTTACTTTGTCCGTTTTATACGTTCCATTCTTCTCCATATCCACATCTCAAAAGCTTCCAGTCGCTTTTCCTCATTCCATCGTAATGTGCAAGTCTCTGCACCATACAATGTTGTAGCGAAATCAAATGCATTCCTAACGATGTTACATACCTGTATACCAGGCATTCGCGGTAAATATTAATTTGTTGTGGAAATTCCCGATGTTACACATACGTGACAAGGGGCATTATAGTGTTAATTTAATTTCATATTAATAGGAATAATAATAATAATAATAATAATAATAATAATAATATATACATTATTTTAGAAAATCAAAGTATAGAACAGGTGTCTAGTTTCAAATATTTTGGCTGTGATGTTGGCTACAATGTGGAAAGAGATATTGACTCCAAAATAAATAAATTTCAGACGGAGTGTGGAACAATACAGAGAACATTCGAATATAAAATTAGAAACGAAACCAAGATAAAAATGTATAATGTTATGGCGGTTCCCATAATATTGTATGGATGTGAAACTTGGGCTCCAATGAAAAAACAGAAGGATAGAATACAGACGGCGGAGATGAGGTTCCTAAGACAAGTAAAAGGATGTACAAGACTTGATAGAATAAGAAATGAGGATATAAGAGAAGAATTGAAAGTACAGCCTTTATTGGATAAGGTCACGAATTACAGACAGAAATGGATTGATCATATGGATGGAATGAGTGAGGAGAGATATCCATTGTTAGCAACAAATTATCAAGCAAGAGGAAGACGTGATGTTGGAAGACCTAGAAGACGTTGGGCTGATGCATTATGAAGTCGGAACGGGCAATTGACTAATCCCTGGAGTGAATAATAATAATAATATTATTATTATTATTATTATTATTATTGCAATGCTGCAGAAATGAAGGAAACAATAATAGATCTAACCTCGATACCCGCAATTACGGAATAGTTCTAGCGAAACCCTTGAAATATTTTGCGAACCCCCTGGGGATTCGAGATCCACTTGTTTGACAATGGGATAGCGAGCAACAGAAACATTGTTCTTATGAAACTATACAGGGTGATTCAGAATAAATAATACAGACTTCGAGGGGTTGTACAGGGGACTTAGTCGATAAAGTTTTGATAAGAAACCCATGTCCGGAAACGTACCATTTCGATGTAAAATAAGTTTGATGATCGAAACACAGATGTTACCATTTTACTATTATATATATTATTTTGAAAACACCATCGCGCAAAAAATAATGTACAACGCACGTTTGTGAAGTGTTTTACAGAATCTGGCTTTTGTAAAAACCACTTCCCAACCTCGCATCATAATGTACGATTGTAGTTTTATAACTTATTGTTTGAATGTAACGATGATCTACAAACAAGGAGGCCACGCCTTATTTTAAAGTTCTTTTTTTTCTGGTAAAAAAAGCAGAAAAAAGACAAAAATGTAAAACTGCAGATAGTACGCTAGGAGGTAACATGGAACGGATGAATGTTTTATTGAAAATAATAGAATAAAAAATAGACTAGTTTAGAACCAGAGGCGGTCATGTTACGAGTAACCTAGTGAACTGCTCCTGGCAACTCGGTCTTCTGTTGTTATTTTTTATTGATTCAACTTTTGTTTCATTGCTGTTAATTAAAGGTGCAAATTACGTGTGAAAAATAACTGAAAATGCCTAATGAAGATCCGGGTAAATTTTAAAAATGAATCTTCTATCCTTTGGAGAATTTACAATCTCCTATGTAGAAAAACACAGGGAGTTCAATGTAGAAACACATTTAGCTTTTGTGGACTTCAAAAAAACCTTCGACAAAATCAATAGGAATAAACTGTTGGAAATTTTAACTGACAACAGTCTGCGACAACAGCATATTTTAAATTTATACAATATCTATAAAACAAATTTGATTTCAGTTCGAATCAATAACACACAAACAGAATGGACCGAAATTAATAGGGGCGTAAGACAAGGATGTGGCCTCTCGCCCTTGCTCTTTATCACATACATGGATAGAATACTCCAAGATTGGTGAAAGATGAGACACGGTTCTATCCAAATTAATAGAAACCATAAAATAGACTATTTGGTTTTTGCAGATGATTTGGTATTAATAGCTCCAACAGAAACAGATTTACAGTATTCTGTACACGATTTTAATATAATTGCAAAAAAGGTACAATATGGAAATCAATACAAAGAAAACTAATATGATGGCCTTTTGTGGGAAATACCCTTAACCTAGCAAAATTGTTTTGGATGATGAAATTTTAGAACAAGTACACGAATTTAATTATTTGTGTTATAATTTAACATTTGAAGATGGAAGCTGATATATCAAACAAAATCACAAATTTTACAAAAATAATGGGGATAATTAACAGTATAATGAAACCATCTTTAGTACAGAAGAACACAAGATTGCGACTTTATAAGGTTCTCGCAAGACCAGTATTAAGATATGGTAGTGAAGCATGGACAATACGAAAAAGAGATGAAAGCCGAATAACAGCAAATGTGATGCGATTTATGCGCCCTACAGCAGGCTACACAAAGTGGGACCATAAAAGAAATGAGGAAATTATGGAAGAGTTGGATGTAGAACCCCAACTGGAGCCTTAATAAATTTCATAATCCTATCATATATACTACGGGAACATTTTATATCTGAAATTCTTCACCACATACAAAACTACCACAACAACTGGAAAACCCATCTTCAACGAATGCCGTCTCATAGAATTCCAAAAGCCATACTTCGTTACTGCCCCCAAGGCAGAAGATCGCTGGGACGTCCAAAAAAGCGCTGGATGGAAAATTCCTCTTTGAGATCGTAACATGGCCACACGGCCTAATACGTGCACAATCTCCTATGGGATTTTCATAAGTAATGCCACGAGTGATTTCCAAATTATCGGTAAATTCACGACTCACGAAGTGAGGAGTGAATTTATCTAGAGAATTTGGAAATCAAGAGTGGCATTTGTTAGGACTATTTAACGAATAAAATTAAGCTGTTTACTCACAAATCATTATTTAATTATAGTTATTTTAAAATACTTATACATTTAATGTAAACGGCAATGTTTGAAAACAAATGAGAAGCGATAGGTACGCTTCATCTGCTTCTTTTGTTTATCACTGCAACCAGATCATACTATTTATTGCCAAAGGAACGCAATATTGTAAGAATGCTCTCTAGTGGAGAAAAAATGAAACACATCAAACTGTATATTAATTCATTTCTGATGTCTATGATGTAAATATGACAATTATATTTTTCTGGATTGTTACCTGGGAAAAAATACATTTAAGAAAGTGCAAACAGTGGTTTCTTTTTTTTGGTGGTATAATCAATTGCTACAAATGTTTTTATATTAACTCCCGCATGCGGCATGTGTTGACATTCATGCACTATGTATACAATCTGGTAGCCGTATTTCTCACAGGCTCAGTCACTGCAAAATAATGGTCAGACCTGTTCAGAATATTAAAAAGGAGGAGCTTTCTTTAATATGGCAATTCTAACACTGATAAATATTTCGTGAAACACGACTCTGATTGGTTGTAAAACAGAAATCATTGAAACGTGATTGGTCATTGACTCCCATTTGGGGCATGAGTTAAATAATCAGTTATAGATTGGACGGTTAGGGAATTGGAGCTTTAAAACACGCGCTAAAACAGGTGCACGGTGGCTGCCAACCCAGGATATGTTGTTACTATGATGTTAGGGCCATTAGAGAAGACATAAATGTACATATATAAATATTACAAAGCTGAAGTAATAAAGAAATAGACCGCAGTTAACACCAGTGGAACTGCTTCAATTTGTAAATTGACAACGCACAGTGTGGTGTTTGACGATTCTGATAACATTTGTTCCATCTTACTTCAATTTTCTGACACACACTTGTCATGTAGGCCTTTAAATTCTTAATAACGACATCAAAGACTGTCACATGCTTAATTTGTCACAACACAAATTCTTACACGGCGTCACAACGTTCCCTATTATTATTTCCGGACCAAATTTTGAAAATTGCGTGCCCGGAAGTAAGGGGAACCATTGTGAAGATTGCGTGCCCGGAAGTAAGGGGAACCATTGTGAATCAAAGAAGAATAAGCTAAAGAAACGCAGATGAACGCAATTTTTCTCTTCCGTTTCCAACAGAAGGTGATGTCAATAAATAAAAACAATGCAATTAGAAGGTCATATACATCCTTAAAAAAGTTCTAGTCTAAAATATCTGGATAATAAATTAGAATGCAGTTAAAAGTCTTCTTTCATATTAACATTTTTGTAAATCTAAAGAGAAGAAACCTATCTTACGTAACTTACAGAACCCTAAACTAAACGTAAACATCACAATTACACGTAAACCGACTTTATTCTCTACACAAAACAGCTCAACCTACTCAATAAGACAGATTACGCATCTGCGCGTGACTGTTCTGTTTATACCTTATTTATGAGTCCCTGCGCATGCCTAGCAACAAAATAATTACACATATATGCTAATAGGTTTGTTTGCATCTAAATATCACTTTCATTAATTAACTTTGTAATTTTGAATTAAATCTCTCTAGATTGTTAAAATAGCACACTGTGCAACGGTCTCACAAATGGCGACTGCAAGAAAGCAGCTGTTAATTCTTTTTAAATTTGAATACAACAACAGTCAGTCTTAAACTGCTTTAAGTGTAAACATTTTTGCACTTGTCGCTGTACGTAGCGGCAGAGTTAGGTACTACTTTCTTTATTAAACTTTGTTACTTGAAGTTGTTCATTTAAGTTCGTTACCGCAACACGCTCGCATCTACTCGCCCATAACTTTCAAAAATTGCTTCTTTAACACGACTTACAATATACCGGTATAACTTCTTATACAGTACGTTCAAAAGCCAACATTTGGAGAATAATTTTTGTTTTAATTAACTCACTGGTTCAATTGAACCCGTAGGTCCATGGCCGCGCGAACATAAATTCTTCATACATCCCTATCCTGAGCTAATGTTTCCCAATCATCACTGTGTAATCTACTTCCCTCAAATCATGGATAATGTTATTCTCCCACCTCATTCTTGATCTACCAACTGGGCGCTTTCCCTCTGGTTTTTCTACACCTCTTTTATTCCCCATACGTGCAACATGTCCTGCCCATCGCAGTCTATGAGACTTAACTGTTCTTATTATATATGGCTTCCTATAAAGACCATGTAGTTCATTGTTATGTAGTCTTCTCCATTCACCTATCTGTTCATCCCTCCTCGGTCCAAAAATCCTTCTAAGTACCTTATTCTCGAATACTCGCAATCTCCCCTCCTCCCTTAAAGTAAGAGTCCATGTTTCGCACCCATATAATATAACTGGTAGAATAATAGTTTTATATATTTTCAGTTTAACGTTTTTTTGAAAGGAGTTGGGACATCAAGAGTCCCTACAATGCATAATAGCACGCATTTCCAGAATTGAGCCTATGTTTAATTTCTTTGTGCATCTCATTCCTATTTGTGATTATTGTTCCTAGATACTTCATATCAGCCACTTCTTCAAAATTTCCTTCATTTGTCATGATTTCTCCATTTCAATTCCATTTGATATCGGTTTAATTTTTTATCTATAAACCAATCATAGATATGTTATATCTGAACCAAGATAGTTAAAGTGTGCTGTGTGTTCTATTATTTGATTATTGATAACTAATTTCCATCCACCTCCACGTGGTCGGACTGTTTTTACTGAAGATGGAAGGTGAATGGCGAGTTTCCGGCGCCATAAAACCAGACAGACCTATGTAGCCTTGTAAGGCAGTCTGTCTAGGAGAAACACAACTCCCAAATTAAACTCTGCTTCTCCAGGTTGGCGGTTTTGCAGTTGTGCTGCTAACCCACCCAAGTAAAAAAAAAATTACTCAGAAGTCTCAACTGCGAACACGAAACCCGGACAGATTCAGTGAATACAAATTTTAAACGAAAATATATTAAAGATGAACGTGATGTTATATGTTTCATTACGTTACCAATTAACAAGAAAAAAAAAATCTTACAAAGTCGCGAGTGGTGTTGTCTAATGAAAAACTGAACCTCGCGTTGCATTTGTAGTGAATAATACAACATTAGAAGCTAAAAATAATTATAATGTTTAATATTTACCAAATGTGAGGTTATGTATTCCGATCTTACTTCCGGGCGATTTCTAAGCCGGCTGTTTAGTTATAAATAGCATATCTTTACTATTAAATCTCTTTGGCCTTGGGAAAAGTCAATAACAGATGATTGTATGAGAAATAACTATTAACAATAATGCAGATGCATTATACAAGATTTAATATTTCTTTAGAGCAACAGAATTTTTTTTTGTAATTTTTGAAGTTTTTTTTTATTTCGACATTTTTTGCTGTACCATATCCATCGTACATTGTTGAACCGATGTCCTTGACAAAGAAGTTAATTTACGGAGCTACCTCTCATTACGAACAGGAAGAGGCTATTATTATCGGCCTATGAGATAAATGGTCTTACTAAACAGCGACCAATCCGATGTAAAAAAACACCAGGATTATCGGCTAATCGTGGTTGTCTATCGCGAAATTTGTATTGTTTTCATTTTTTCACTTTCCTGTTATATTTAAGCAGTAGATTTATTATTGCAAATTCGTAAGCTGTGAAATAGCTTTAGGCTCCTGTAAGCATCAATGGTTACGCGCAGTCTCGACTTTCAATCTTATCTTGAATGTATTTGGACTCTATTTCAAAAATAGTTTGGAATATTTTTCATTAAAAGTGTATTTTTGCGCGATAGTGCGTTTTGTTGTACTTACAGCAGTGGCGACCATTACTGAAAGTTCAACTTCCTACATTTCGGAGTTGCCAACCTAAATAGCTATACTGTAATAATACATTTATACCCACGTGCCGGAAGTAAAACCACGGTCCTGTGTGTATACTACGTACAATGTATATACAGAAAATATCCAAAAGGTAGTGCTAATATACATTATACGAAACAAATCACTGCATCTTAAAATAACTGAACTTTATTTCAAACAATATAAAACAATAAATACGTACTTGCGGCCATCTTATCAATAATTGTTCTCAAGGCCTCCTGTTGGTTCAACTAATTAACATTACCCACACTGTAAACGTTAGTCAATTGTTTATAACGAACGCAAATATTTCCAACAAATCTGTTATTATTTTACTATTATTTTGAAAACACCATCGCGCAAAAAAATGTACAATGCACGTTTGTGAAGTGTTTTACAGAATCTCGGAAATTAAAAACCAGGCTATCGCTCAGTTTTTAAATATTTTTCCTCGAATCTGTAAAAACGAGTTCCCAACCTTGCATCGTAATATCCTATTGTTTATCGACATAAAGAACCGTAATTATTGATGTAAAAACCTAATTTGTTCAAAGGTTTGTTGCTGAGGCTGCTTTTACGTGCCGTAAACCATTGTTATGAGCAAAATACACGATATTTTGTCATATGGAAGTGCAACTTGGGGCGGAATTACAAAATAATATAATTAGAATAGTTGAATTTGATTATCTTAGAAGAAGCCTCCAAAAAACAAGACAGGATAAAATAAGAAATTAATTCCTTTGGAGAGAAATGAATGTCACCACATCTCTTGTTAAGAGGATTGGAAATCAAACTCTTTATTGGTATGGTCATGTACAAAGAATGGAAAATGAAAGATGGCCAAAAAATATATACATCACCCCTGTAAGAAATAAACGTGGCAGACCAAGATGGTTAATGGAAACTTATGTCATAATTATAATGGATGATAGGAATTTGGAAGAAGGGGATTGGAATGATAGAAATAAATTCAAACTGAAGACGGCAAACCTATAAGTGGGGGGAAACCAAAGAAGAATAAGAAGAAGAAAACCATTATTATGAGGTTGGTAGATTAACTTTCATCCCAAAAGAAAACCATTATCAGGAATTTTACTCCTGGAAAAATCAGTTCACTCATCCCCGGGTAAAGCCATTTAAGTACATTATTCTATTTTTATATCTTCTTAATGTATACTGTTCCATATGCTGGTCCATATGCTGGTCCATATGGTAATAACAAGGTAAGTAAATTCTTCATTCAGTTCGCTATAATACAATTTTTTTTGAACGAGTCTAAAGGGAGAAAGTTCACTGGGGGGAAAAAAATAGATCTCTCTTGTTTGTGCCAGTTTTTAACTCATTTGGTTCATCCCAAGGATGAGTGAGTTAATGTCAGATCATTTGAGCCGACAAACCTTGGAAATAGAAACAAGTAATTTCCATTTTCCGTAACACAAAATTACAGAAACTGAAACATTTAAACGCACTTTTGCACATGTTGATGATACTGAGAGTACATTGGTGTTCGTTAATTAATTAATTACAATTAATGCATAACTTTAAAATAAAGCGAAACCACAAATGTGTTGTGGAGAAAGAAAAGAATGGTGTCCGGAGAAGCGCATTTCACAGTGTACGGGCACTGTTTTGCTCGAGTGACCACCCACTGTGCAGTTGGATGTCAAAATAGCTTCCAGGAAGACAGTTCTAGCGCGAGCCCAAATATTGACTAAGACTGTGGGATATAAAATTCAACAGCCTCGTGTTAAAGCAGAAGATACACAGCATCTCCTCTTATCTTCATGTTACTTTAAAGGGCTTGTAGGCCCTATGTCCAACATCGTGTAGCATTTGTCTGCTGCTCATACAAAACTGGACAGCTAGTTTCTTTTCAACACCTTCAAAATAGAAGTAACAAATAAATACGCAAATAAAGGTGTTTATAAACTAAAGTGCAATATTAATTAAATGAAAATAAAACTTTGTTTTATTTGATTTTTATATTTATTAAGATATAATTCAGTGACAGCTGTTTCGGTACACTGTACCTTCTTCAGACATGTTAACAAATTATGAATTGTGTTCCAACTGATCTAAGCAACAGTACAACAATAATTTTATTTTTTTTAAATTAATGATGTCATTATTTATCGAATATCCTAGTATTGTACATAACAACCAAATTTCCTATATTTACTTTACACGATTTCACTTTATACAAACAAATCATTTGATACTAATACACTTTGTCGTACGGCGCAAGTGATAGAAGATGAGGACGTATGGAGTGACTTCCACAGCACAGACACGATGCTATGCAGAGCAAACTACGAACCGGGCATATAGTGCATCTGTTATCAATCATTACCTCGCTTTAGCATTTATAATATTCAGTAGCAGAAATTAAGAATTAATTCTAAGCTTCAAAACTTTTAAAATAGTCTTCTTGATCTTCGTCACGGTTTATGCTTATTTTACAGCCTGTTCCGGCTCCAAATTGCTGCTCTTTCCATCTTTTCTTTGGTCTTCCCAAACTTCTTCTTCCTCTTGGGGAATAGTTGTATTCTATTCTCAGTCATCCTTGCCAAATGTTGTTTCCAGTTTGTTCTGTGTTTCACTATTGTTGTGCTTAATTCCTCTACTTTTAGTTGTATTATTTCTTTGTTGAATTTTTTGTCTTTTGTTTGATATCCTGCTATTGGTCTGAGGAATCTCATTTCAGCAGCTTGTATTCTGGCAGATTGTTGTGTTGTCACTGTCCATGTTTCGGATCCATAAGTAATAATAGCGACTGCTATTGTCGTGTATAATCTCATTATAGAGTATTTTTTGGCTTTGTTTTTCAAAGTTATTTTTAGTGTTCCTGTTATATAATTAAACTTATTTAGTTTGTTAGTTATATCTGTTTCCGTTGTGTATGATATTTCGCAAACTAGGAAGTTATATTTTGTCTCTTGTTCTATTCGTTTATTTTGTAATATTATCTTTGTCCGAACTGAATTTTTATAAATATCACAAATAAACACTTCTTCGCACAAAGAATAAAATAATACATCAAAGTTAATGAGGGGAACAAGTTAAAATATTTTCTGTTCGAGGGCAGCACCAATTAAATAAGATATTAACAGGTTCCACTCAAACCGAAGGGTCCACGTTACCCGAACTTCCTCTACTACTTACCTGAAGTAAGGCCTAAATTACCCTATAGAGTTGCATTTTGAACCCGACTATTTATCGAAATGTAATGTTGTATTTTAGGGCTCTGTGCATTCTTCTAAGTTACAAAACTTATATTTTGAAATCTTGTACTCGCTATTTTATTTCGGTTGTGACTCGTGCAGCCGGATTCTGTGCTATCTTGACTTTCCGGCAATCGCCATGTCAAGTATAAAAACTTTTTCTGCTATCTTGAGAGTTAAAGTCCCTGCAGACTGCGACAGAATGGCAGAGATGTCACAAAATGTTTCTCGGTCCAATGAATACAATGATATCCGGAAATGTATCGACTGCTAACTTTAATTTGAAATGTGTTATAAACACTACATTAATGCATTATTTTTGTTAATATCCTTGTTATTTTATGTCACATTTTGTGTTCGTTAGATTTATTTTTTGCGCGATATTGCGTTTTGTCGTACTTACAAAAATGACGACCTTGATTGAAAGTACAACTTCCTACATTTCATGGTTGCCAACCTAAATAACTATACTGCAATAAAATAACTATACTATAATATTACGTATTACAAACCACGTGTAGGAAGTAAAACAACTGCCCTCTATGTATACAGCGTACAATATATATACAAAAAATATGTCCAAAAGGTAGTGTTAACATGCGTTATACGAAACAAATCACTGAATTTTAAATTAATTGAACTTTATTTGAAACAACATAAAACAATAAATAGGCACGTGCAGCCATTTTATCACTGATTGGTGTCAAGGCTTTCTGTTGTTTCAACTAATAAACATTGCCCACACTGTTAACGTTAATCAGTTGTTTTGTAATGAACGCAAATATTTCCAACAAAGATGTTATTATTTTACTATTATTTATTTTTTTGAAAACACCATCCTGCAGAAAATAATGTACAACGCACGTTTGTGAAGTGTTTCACAGAATCTCGGTAATTAAAACCTTGCTATCGCTCGGTTTTTAATCATCTCCTCCCTTCTGTAAAAACCACTTCCCAACCTTGCATTGTTGTATACTATTTCCTTGTCCACTAGTCCCTATCCATCAATTCCATGCCCTCCAGTCCTCTTGTTCTCATTACAGTTATTATTTGTTGCATACATGAGTTTCGAAGTCTTCCTTTCACCCTTCTTCCAGGCGGATTTCATTTCAATTTTTTTTTTCTGGGTAACCTTTCTTCTTGCATGCCCATATCAATATAACTGCTTATATGTAAAGCAATATATTAGTGAATGTACAGTGCGTACATAAAAGAATATAACAGTTTCAAGTAATAATATTATCACTCTGATGAAGCGTAGAAAGTTGTGTGTAGATAGAAATGAAACAGGAAAGAAGATAGTTTTAGTTTTGTAAGTGAGCAGATTTTTTTTTTCTATGGCAACAATAAAAACAAAGATGGTAACTCTTCAACAGAAAGCGTTTTGTGTTTTGCAGTTTGAGAGTTGTAAATCAGTTGTGACAGTTCAACGTGCGTTTCGTAGGCAGTTTAATCGTGATCCCCCCAATGCCAACAAAATCCGTCGATGCCATAATCAGTTCGCAACGACCGGTTGTCTGTGTAAAGGCAAAAGTGTGGGACGGCCAAGAGTGTCTGAGGAGAATGTTGCTGCTGAAACATTTCAAGCGCAAAGTCAGCACAATCAGTAGGCTTTAGAGCATGTAACAATTGTAAACGGTAGGCGCATATGTAAGCGTTTTCGTAAGACCTTTCACACTGTAATTATTGGATTGGTCGTCATGGTCCGGATGACAGGGCTTATCTCCAGTGGCCTCCTAGATCACCGGAATCACCCTATGTGATTTTTTCCTTTGGGGTTTTGTAAAGGACATAGTCTATCTGCCTCCATTGCGTGCTAACCTGCTGTAGTTGAGAGACAGGATTCGAGAAGGTGTTGCTGCCATCAATCCACACCTGCTTAATAATGTGTGGGAAGAATTAGCCAACAGGTTGGATGTGTGTCATGTAACAAACGGGGCTCACATTGAACATCTGTGAACTTATAATGTAAACTGGAGATGTTACTCTTTCATTTAACATGACTTTTGTTTTTGTCATAGTTGGTTTAAAATATAATCAATTGAGTTGGTGTTTACTTGATGAAAATCCATGTTTATTAATTAAATAAAAATAAAACTTAGTTTTATTTGATTTTCATATTTATTAAGATATAATTCAGTGACAGCTGTTTCGGTACACTGTACCTTCTTCAGACATGTTAACAAATTATGAATTGTGTTATTATAGTACATATCAACTGATCTAAGCAACAATACAACAATTTTTTTTTTAATTTAACAAAGGCGATTCATTCAATCATTATCATCATAGTACATTCACGAATTTAGGTCATTTGTTGACCTGTTTCGGCCTCAAGAGAAACACCATCCAGAAGCCTTTTGAGTGGACGTCCTGGTCTTCTTCTTCCTGCAGGTTGATATCTTAACATTAGTTTGGGTATTCTGTGATCTTCCATTCGATGAACATGTTTTATCCATCTTGACTTATAATCAGAAATTTTGTTTTCTAAAGATTCCATGTGTAATTCTTCTAAGATGTCTTCATTTTTTTTGTGATCTAGTAGTGTGTATCCTGCAGTCCTCCGAAGATATCTCATTTCAGCAGATCTAAGTCTCTGTATATCCTTCTGTTTCAACGTCCATACTTCGCTACCATACAAAAGAGTTGGAAGAGCCAGTGTTTTATACACTTTCAGTCTTGAATGCTTTTGGACTAACTGTGGCTTGAAGATAGAATTTATTAACCCTAAAATTCTTAAAAATTTAGATATTTTTGCATTAACATCCTTTTCTTCTTCATATGAGATATTGCATCCTAGATATGTAAAATTATTCACCTGCTCCAAAATGTTATTGTCCAGTGCAATTTTACTCCTAACAGGATCTACATCTTGAAATGCCATAATTTTTGTTTTTTCTGTAGATATCTTTAATCCATATTCTTCTGTAATTTTGTTAAGTTCATACGATTCATTCAAATAAAAAAGAAATAAAAAAGGTAGTAATAAACTGTTAAATTTTCAACTTGATTTGAATGAATCGCCTTTGTTAAATTAAAAAAAAATTAAAAAAATTATTGTTGTATTGTTGCTTAGATCAGTTGATATGTACTATAATAACACAATTCATAATTTGTTAACATGTCTGAAGAAGGTACAGTGTACCGAAACAGCTGTCACTGAATTATATCTCAATAAATATGAAAATAAAATAAAACTAAGATTTATTTTTGTTTAATTAATAGTTAAAATATAATTCAACACCTTTAAAATTCTGTATTATTTTATATACACCCGGTATAATAACAAAGAAGGGGAGAGAAATAGGCTACAAGTACAAACATCTAACGAATACACATTCTGTTACTCAAATTCGTTTCACAGAGCTGCACTATAATGGGTTTTAATTAGGAAAGGATTTTAAGGTGCAAATTTTGGTCGTAAAAAGGGGTAAAAAGGTTCTCAAAGTACATATAAAAAGGTGCTGCTAAAACAATTGAATTAAGGTTTAAACCAGTTACATGAACTCGGTTTATATAAAATGCATATCATTTTGCATCAAATGTTTCTTCTTCACAGAGTCCATAAGAGGTAATTCATAGTTCTTTAGTTTACTGCAATATTTACTTCGCAGATGGAACATCGAAGAATGGTGCAATCAGTGTCGATAAATTGCGTTTTCGATTCAGAAAGTACATATAACTTATCCTTCTTAACATTCGCCATGTTATTGTTGTGAAAACCCAGTTGTAACACTAATACAAATACGTTGTGGTTGAGACTAGTAAAACACAGCCAACAAAAAGTCGGTAGATAGAAAACTGTTAAATTATTGTCAGCAATAACTGAACTTATTTTAAACTGTTACAGCAACACTGTTGGAATTTTAATTTGGCTTCACAGCTGCAGATTGGCCATTGTTGCTGTGATATAGGCTAAATTACTGGTGGTTTACTTAAATTATATTTTAATATTTATGTAAAATTGTTGATTTCTGATTGAAATTTTGAAACGCTGTTCAAGAAAACAAAAATAGCCTGCATTTTTCCGTCCTGTCTTTTAAAAACGCGGAGGAAAAAATGCTATAAAAAAAGAGGAAACAAAGGGTGAAATGTAGTAATCTCACCAAAAGGTGTAAAAAAGGTGGAACAGATTGTGTTCACTTCGTTACAGTTCATCCCCCCAAGTGCATATATTGAACTGTTGGTATGAAAACGGGCTATATCTGGAAAAGTGCCGCACTTCAAAAAATCATTTCCCTGGTTATAATAAAGGATGAAGAGTAAAGCATGGAAACGTAGCTAAATCACTGCGTCAGATTGGCCACTGTTCTGACCTCCACTTCCAACTGGTCGTGATTGTCTATTCTCGTTCCTCCGCCAAACTGACATCATTTCCAACTCGTATTAATAATGTGTGGCTTGTTCAGAGATCACCTCAAACGATGTGCTACCGCACTGATTAATACTAAATTCAACGGATTCTCGCATATTGTACATTTCCTTTCGTGCAATACGTTCTTGTTTGTTATTGATTACGCTTGGGAAAAATATAGGTTTATTAACATTTCTGCTATTCGAATATATATATATATATGAGAGAGAGAAATTTTGAGGAAGTGGCTGAATTAAAATGCCTAGGAACAATAATCACAAAGAGGAATGAGACGCACAAAGAAATTAAAAATAGGCTCAATTCTGGAAATGTGTGCTATTATGCATTACAGGGACTCTTGTCGTCCCAACTCCTTTCAAAAAACGTTAAACTGATAATATATAGAACTGTTATTCTACCAGTTATATTATGTGGATGCGAAACATGGACTCCTACTTTAAGGAAGGAAAGGAGATTACGAGTATTTGAGAATAACGTTCTTAGGAAAATTTTTGGAACAAAACGAGATGAACAGACAGGTGAATGGAGAAAACTACATAACGGTGAACTATATGGTCTTTAAAGGAAGCCAGATATAATAAGAACAGTTAAGTCTCGTAGACTGCGATGGGCAGGACATGTGACACGGTGGGAATGAAAGAGTGCATGAAAGCTTCTTGTAGGAAACCAGAGGGAAAATGCCCAGTTGACAGACCAAGAATGAAGTGGGAGAATAACATTAACCATGATGAGGGAAGTAGATTATACAGGGAATGATTGGAAAACATTAGCTCAGGAAGGGGATGTATGGAGAGGTTTTGTCCGCGCGGCCATGAACCTACGGGTTCGATAGTGCCAGTGGGTTACTTAGTTAATTGCATGTTCTATAGTAATTCCGAGTGACCTAGAGTCGGATATTTTTATTCTTTGGTTTAAAAAAAGATAAATCTATTCCTAAGACGAACTGACTCTACTGTTATTATTTAACTCACGCCCCAATTGGGAATCAATGACCAACCACGTTTCAATGAATTTTGTTTTACAACCAATGACAATCGTGTTTCACCTCGCTCTTTATAGATTTCTCTTTATCAGCTCCTGCTTTTGTGATAAAGAAAGCGGGGATTAATTAAATGGTATGAAATGAATAATCATTCATTTTGTGAGGAAGCCTAAATGCGAGCAGAGTTAAATCAGCCGGGATCTCGTATCGGAGATGATGTTATTATAACACCTCACGCTTTAATTATGATTTTCTTTATAGCAATAACAATTTTAATTGGAGGGTTTGGGAACTGGTTAATCCCATTTATAATTCTGAACAGGTCAGAGCATTATTTTTCCGCAACAAATACATTGAATATAGCGAATAGTGAAAAGATTTTGTGATTTTACTGACTTGTTTACTAAAAAATAAATTAATATACTTTTTTTATGTGTTTCATTATTATTCCACTAGGATGTTTCTTACAATATTGCGATCCGTTATGATCAAGTTGCAGTCAATATACATAACCTCACATTTCTGATTTGTTTTCAGACATCGGCGTTTATATTAAATATATAAATATTTCAAAATACCGGTAACTATATTTAAATAATGACTTTTGAGTAAACAGCTTGATTTTATTCGTAGTCCTAACAAATGCCACTCTTGATTTCCAAATTCTCTAGATAAATTCACTCGTTACTTCATGGCTCGTGAATTTATGGATGATTTGGAAATCAGTCGGGACATTACTTGTGAGAATGGAATGTTATAAAGATGTATTTAGTGCGTGTAGAGGTGCCATGTGTATATTTAATTTATTTAGAATTATTAAAACCTGTACTTTGTGTTGAGGTAATATATGCATTTTCTATCCACCCCAAGCAGTCCTCCATCCATCAATATCATTCGTAACGCTAAGAAAGAGATGGGTTCTCTTGGATACAAGTATTTATCAATATATTTCACACAGCAAATATAAAACTGTAAATTCTGGGAATAGGAATGCTTGAAAGGGAAAAGATTTATGGTTCTAAAGCACGTCATAAATAACACACGATACGACAACCTGACGGCCGACGTGCGGCGGGCGTGAAAAAAATCCACTTGCCAGAGAAAAATAATAACCTATTGTTATATATATATATATATATATATGGAGAGAGAGAGAGAGAGGGAGAGAGAGAGAGAGATGCAAGAATGAAATTGGGACGTTCTAGGATCAGGATAATTCAGAATATAGATCATAATCAGACCGTCGCAATTCCTGGAATTGACAGAAAGAAGTGACACAGATACTGTAAGTTCCATTATAAATTCAGACCACGTTTTATCTTCGGGGGGGGGGGGGAAATATTGAAAATCGAAGCCCAGAAATATGTAACGGAATCGGGTGACTGTATCGGGAATTCCTGATTTCGACCTACCCTTAAGTTCAATATTGGGACAGAATAAGATATCACAAACGACGAATGCAACAGTCGACAATGAAACTGGGTCCCAGAGCCTTGTAATGTATAACAAAACTATTGTATGTTTACATCAATTAACAGTAATTGATGCAACAATAGAATAAAGTACGATAATATTCCAAAGTAATTAATAATTTTACATCTCACCCTGTTTCGAGTGTTATAATTTTGTGTGTTCACGTGTATAAATACGTCATTTAATGGAAATGGATAGTTACTTACTTACTCACTGGCAGTATCGAACCCGTAGGTTCATGGCCGCACGGATATAAGCTCTCCATACATCCCTATCCTGAGCTAATGCTTTCCAATCATTCCCTGTATAATCTACTTACCCTCAAATCATAGTTAATGTTATTCTCCCACCTCATTCTAGGTCTACCAACTGGGCGTTTTCCCTCTGGCTTTCCCACAAGAAGCGTCCATGCAAGTCTTTCATTCCCCATACGCGCAACATGTCCTGCCCATCGCAGTCTACGAGACTTAACTGTTCTTATTATAGCTGGCTTCCTATAAAGAACATGTAGTTCATTGTTATGTAGTCTTCTCCATTCACCTGTCTGTTCATCTCTCTTTGGTCCAAAAATTTTCCTAAGTACTTTATTTCTCAAATACTTGTAATCTCCTTTCCTCTCTTAAAGTAAGAGTCCATGTTTCACATCCATATAATATAACTGGTAGAATAATAATTTTATATATTTTCAGTTTAAAACGTTTTTTTAAAGGAGTTGGGACATCAAGAATCTCTGCAGTGCATAATAGCACGCATTTCCAGAATTGAGCCTATGTTTAATTTCTTTGTGCATCTCATTCCTATTTGTGATTATTGTTCCTAGGTATTTGAATTCAGCCACTTCCTCAAAATTTCCCTCATTTGTCATTAGCTGTCCATTTCCATTTATTTAATGAATTTCTATGTGTGACCATATATTTAGTTTTATTGATATTTACTTCCAGTCCTAATTTCTTAGTGTTACTCAATAGTGTGTGCGTGTTGTCCTTTAGTATCTCCTCGCTATCGGTCAACAATACTACATCATCAGCATAAACTAACAGCTTATTAATACCATTGAGTTGTAAGCCTTCCTCATTCTCTAAAGATTTAATGGCATGCTCTAGTACAAAATTAAATAGTAGAGGAGATAGTTCATCTCCTTGCTTCAGCCCATTCTGGATTTCAAAAGTGTCCGAAAACTGTTTTCCTACACGCACCCTACTCGTTGAGCCATTTAGACACATTCGTATAAGTCTAACTAACTTTTTAGGAATTCCAAACTCCCTCTTAATTGAAATCATATGCTTTTTTGATGTCTACATACAGTTGATGTACAGTAGTTACTGAATGAAAAATGAGGGAAATTTTGAATAAGTGACTAAATTTAAATACCAAAGAACAATAATTACAATATATGTGACAGGTACAAACAAGTTAAACGTAGACTAAATTCTGGAAATGCATGATATTATGGATTACAGGGACTCTTTCGTCCCAACTTGTCTCAAAAAACATCATACATATACATAACTGTTATTCTCCCAGTTACGTTATGTGCATGCGAAACATGGATTCTTACTTTAAGGGAGGAGAAAAGTTTACGAGCATAATAAAATAAAATAAAATTGTTATGAATATTTTTGGACCAATGAGAGATGAACAGACAGGTGAATGGAGAAGACTAAATAACAGTAAGTTACATGATCTTTATAGGAAACCAGATATAATAACAGTTAAATAAGTTGACTGCGATGAGCAGGACATGTGGCAAGTATAATGAACGAAAGAAGGACATGAAAGCTTATTGCTAGAAAACCAAGAATGAGGTGGCAGGTTAGCATTAACCATGATGTTTGAAAAAAACAAATCAGAAATGTCTGGTTATGTTTAATTTCTTTATTCACTGCAACTTGATCATATTGTTTATTGCCAAATAGAATCGTAATATTGTAAGAATGCATCCTGGTGGAGAAGAAATTAAACACATCAAACTGTATGTTATAACCAATATTACAGGTTAATGTTTCCCAGTTAACCATTACTTAAAAACACAGTAAACAATGTGGAGTTGGAAGGAATCTGTTCATTGTTTGCTATAGTCAACGTATTTGTTGGAGAGTCAGTCACTGCAAAATAATGAACGCTTTGTTACAAAACCGAACTAAAAAAATGAAAAATAATTTTAATTTCCAACATGCTTGGGATAAATAAATTTACCATCAAAAGCGTGGGGTCCTCTTTATCAATTAATATATTTGATAATAAACAGATATTGGTAAAAGTAAAGTCTCTAAGAAGAAAATGTAAAAATCATAAAAAGCACCCCACGCTTTTGATGGTAAAATTATTTATCCCAAGCGTGTTGGAAATTATATATATATATAATTTAATTATATATAATTTATATATATAATGTAATTATTCCCGTACTGAGAAAATACATTTTTTCGTTTTTTTATTTGAATTTGTATATGTGGCATGAAGGCATAGAATCCACCAGTTTAGGCGAATATATTACGATTCGAAGTTGGGAAGTGGTTTTTACAGAAGCGAGGTAAATGTTTAAAAACCGAGCGATTCCCACATTCTGTAAAACACTTCACAGACGTGCGTTGTACATAATTTTTTGCAAAATTTATATTTTAAATTATCTACTCCTTGAAATAATTAAATTAATTATTTTAGTTTTCAGCCTAATTATCGACGGTGTTTTCAAATTAATATATAATAGTAAAATAACAACATATTTGTTGTAATACTTCTTTTCAATATAAACAATTCACTAACTTTAACACTTGTCGGCAATGTTTATTAGTTGAAATAACAGGAGGCCGTGATATCAGTTCAGTGATAAAGTAGCGGAAAATACGTATTTCTTGTTTTATATTGTTTCAAATAAAGTTCAGTCCATATAAAATGCAGTGATTTGTTTGGTATAATGTATATTAACACTACTTTTTGGATATTTTTTGTATATACATTGTACGTAGTATACATAGAGGGCAGTGGTTTTACTTTCCATACGTGGTTTGCAAAATGTAATATTACAGTATAGTTATTTAGGTTGGCAACCCCGAAATGTAGGAAATTAAACTTTCAATGATGGTCGCCATTGCTGTAAGTACGACAAAACGCACTATCGCGCAAATATATATATATATATATATATATATATGTATATTCATTAAATTTTGCAGATGACCAGGTATTAATAGCACAGGACCACGATGACATAGAATATAAAAAACTAAAAGAAGAATATGAAAAATGGGGACTTTATATAAACATTGAGAAAACTAAATATCTGTGTATAGGAGAAGAAATGGAAAATATAAATTTCAACAATGGAGAAGAACTAAAACCTAGTATTGAATGCACTTATTTAGGAACAAAATTAGACCATTCAGGCGATAACACAGTTGAAATTAAAAATAGAATCGCGCAAACAAAACAAGCAATAAATGCTTTAAACTCTGTTTGGTGGAGCAAAAATGTTACAAAAAATAGAAAATTACAAATATATCAAACCATAGTTCAGAGCATTTTAACATATGGTGCTGAAGTCTGGCAAATTCCTACCAGGGACATGAAAAGAATTTTTAGTACAGAAATGGATGTTTTAAGATGATCAGCTGGAAAATCTAGAATGGGTAGAATACAAAAAAAAGAAATAAGGAAAATTATGGGTGTACAAGAGGAGCCGGACATTATAGACATCATAAAATAGAAAAGATTGCAGTGGTATGGTCATGTAAAACGATTGCCAGAGCGAAGATTGCCAAAAATTGTTATGGAATGGATCCCAATGGAAAGGAGGAAAGAGAGGAAGACCGAAGACGAAGAAAACTTGGATAGAAGGGGTACAAGCAGCTATGAAAATCAGAGGAATGGAGGAAGATCAATGGATGGACAGAGAGGAATGACGTTTGGTTTCCGGAAGACGGCGGCAGCTGCCATGATGCCGGATGATGATATATATATATATATATATATATATACAGTTTTATTTCAGAAATTTCCTTTGATGCTGTTGACAATTACCGTTATCTTGGAGCAAGTCAGTGGATTTTCTGTTAATTTACGATAGTGTTTGAAGAAGAAGAGTAAATGTTTGAAAGGCATTTTAATATTAGAGCGAAACGTTGTTTGATGTGAAATTTCTTAGAAAATTTAGTTAAAAAATGGTTTGTGTAAAATCAATACAGTGTGACGCGGATGAACATGATGTTGAGAAGTGTATGTTATTAACTGCTGAAGCGCTCGGTTTAATCCAGTCTGGCGAGATGCTACAGCGTGCGGTGTAAACGGAGCTCCAGTCTTAATAAAGCGACTTTCATATTAACAAGATATTAAATTCCAATTTCACGTAATTATATAGCGCTACCTTGACACAATACCGCTCACTTGCTTCGCTTAGTTTAATCAACATTCAACAAAATATCAACGTGCGACGTTGAAAGAAGAGATCACAATATGTTAACACATTCAATGCTCAATGCATTTCCCCAGAAACCCGATTTAAGTCAACGTAAATTAAATTGTATATTTTCAGCATTCAAAACGAACAAAAGATAACGGTACTTGAGATCAGAATAACGGTGAAGGCCAAAGCACGTTTCTCTACTATTCATCGATGTTAACAACAGATAGCCAGCCAAGGGATGCACAAAATATTGCAAAATGTATAGCAGTAAAGTTAAGCGAGTGTACGTCATCTTCTGAGGCGAATGGTTTAACATGAAACAGATTTATCTTGATGTCCAAGTGGCCACCGCATTCGACCAAAAAATATTTATCATAAGTAACGGCGCAAGTGATTTCCAAATTGTCGATAAATTTATCTAGAGGATTTGGAAATCAGGAGTGATATTTGTTAGGACCATTTAGCGAATAAAATTAAGCTGTTTATTCAAAAGTCATTATTTAAATATAGTTATTTTAAAATATTTATGTATTTAATGTAAACGGCGATGTTTGAAAACAAATAAAAATGTGAGGTTATGTATATTCACTGCTGCTTGATCATATTATTTATTGCCAAATAAGATCGCAATATTGTAAGAATGCGCCCTAGTGGAGAAATAATGAAACACATCAAACTGTATATTATTATCAACATTATAGGTTATTGCCCACCGCTGTGGTCTCGAGGTAGCGTGCTGCCTTGTCACACAGCGGGCCCGGGTTCTATCCCCGGTCGGGACAGTTTTTCTGGGTAAGCTTTTAACGGGGTTTTTCCTCACCTGTAAGACAAATGTCAGGAAAACTTTAAGTCCAAACGGTCCCCGATATCATATGGCCATCATCTTCATCATCATCATCCTTCACCGGTGTGGAAAGCAACGGGAAGCTACCACACCTACAATTCCCTAATAAAACATCAAAGCATAGAATGAAATTCTATGATTGCAGTGAAATACCTGCCCTTGGGCAGAATTACTATGGATGGATAGGTTATTATTTATCTTTTTTGTAAACAACTCAGTAAAATCACGGAATCTGTTTATTATTTGCTATTTTCAATGCATTTGTTCAAGACAAATAATGCTATGAGCTGTTCAGAATAATGGAATTCATTGCCTTTTTTTTCAGAAGAAAGAAAATACATATGCATTTACATTGCCCACGGGCCTGCTTGGCCGTACGTGCATTATTTTTCCACGAATAAAAAAATAAAACTAATCATAATATAACAAATACCTACAAATACACCTGTATCAAAAAACAATAATAGGCTACATATAAGTAAAATCTACGTCTACACTACATCACAATAATACATATCTACACTCATCCATGGAAAGTCCATGTATATAAATAAAAAAAAAGTCTCATTCTGTACATTAATATTAGAATAAATTGATAGAAAACAAATTAGAAAAAAAACACACACACATACCCCACACACCCCCGCACATATACACACGCGCACGCTCATACCCCCCTCCCCCCGTCTTGCAGACATAAAATGCACTATCAGACCTCCTTATTATATAATATAATTAAAGATCGAAAACAAAGACCATATTGAGATTATTCTTATTGATAGCACATATATCCTTAATCTAAAATTTTGCTATATCTCAATATCCTTATTGTACCCAAAAATTTGCATGTTTTTGATTCACTCTCGATCCGTCCTAAAAGATCCCAACACGCCACTCTCCCACGATCCGACCTAAGAAATCTCTCCGACAGCATCTGTAATCTAAGTTGTTCTGTCTCTCTACAGAATGCTATAATATGCTGCCAGTTTTCATGGTCATCGCATAGCGGGCATAGTTTAATGCCTTCTTCACCTTTTAAATTATGTGCCATCCATCCCCCCAAATGAAACCTTGCAATAGCACTTCTATCATCCCCATCCAAAGAATCAATATACTTCTCGCTTCCCCACGAAAGTGGCGACACACTCCAGACAATTCTGCCGGCTTGCAGGTGCCACTCGCCCGCGCAATTCAAACGCCGCTATGCGCGACACGTAACAATATGTTTAATCTGATATCCTGTTAATGCAGAGAAGGTTTCTGGCTGACAAACACAGATTGTGTAGACAAAGAGATGTGTAGAATATATTTTCATAATTTGGTTAAGTAACTTTTCAACACAGAAGTATTCCTTTATAAAAAACATTAGCAATAAAATGATTGATTTATTAAAAATAAATGAATCGTCTGACTGCATTCGGAGCCCAACGCGTCTAAGAGTATGTTACAGTAATGATTCTCGAAACCTTGGTCTCACCCAGATTTCCCAAGAAAAGAACCAACTCCCCAAACGTGACTTTGTAAGGTAGTTTATTTTCCTGGTGGTTGTTTTTTAATTTGTAAGTCTCTGGAGCTTCATTCCCACCCCTTTGAAAAGTAGACGCGACTTGTTTCGTTTCAAGCAAAAACAGACAAGTAAGAAGAAGAAGAAAGTGAAGTTAAAGTTTAGAGATTGTGGAGTCAGACTGGGGTGCGCGAAGTGCATGAAAACTCTAGCCAGGCCATATCGCCCTCTGCTGGCGTCAACATCAGCTGTCATCCAACTTCGCGACTTTCTTGTTTCCCTTTCTTATTTAACCACATATAATCCGCAAACATTTTTTTTTTGTATAGAAAACTTAAATACGTATCTCACAGTTTGTTGAGAAAGATACTTTCAAGTTTTTCTGATACAGACTTATCGAACTTTTTGTATACTTTCGACAACCTTAATACAGGATGTCTACAGATTTAAATGGAATGAAATTATCGACAGTAATCTAACAAGAGGTTGTGCTTTTGTCTAATGAAAACTCAACCCCGTGTTGGATTTGGAGTCACTATTTAGCGAATAATGCAACATCAGAAGATAAAAATAATTACAATGTTTAATAGTTACCAAATGTGAGGTTATGTATTCCGATCTTTACTTTCGGGCGATTTCTAAGCCGGCTGGGTAGTTATAAATATCATATCGTTACTATTAAATCTGTTTGGGCTTGGGAAAAATCAATAACAGATGATTGTATGAGAAATAACTATTAACAATAATGCAGATTTATTATACAGCATTTAATAATTTTTTTAGAGCAACAGAACTAAGCTTCTTTTTTTGGCATTTCTTGTTGTACCGTATCGATCGTACATTGTTGAATCGATATCCTTGTCAAAGAAGTTAATTTGCGGAGATATCTCTCATTACGAATTTTTAATTTAAAAAATTCTGTTAGCAACACTGACAGGAAGAGGCAATTTTATCAACAAGAAGGGACAATTTTATCGGTCTATGAGATAAATAGTCATAAGTAATGCCACGATTTATTTCCAATTTATCTAGAGAATTTGGAAATCAAGAGTGGCATTTGTTAGAACTATTTAACGAATAAAATTAAGCTGTTTACTCACAAATCATAACTTAATGTAGGTATTTTTAAATAGTTATATATTTAATGTAAACGGCGTTGTATGAAAACAAATGAGTAATGTTTGGTTATGTTTAATTTATTTATCACTTTAAATTGATAATATTATTTATTGCCAAATAGGAACGCAATATTGTAAGAATGCACCCTAGTGGACAAAAAATGAAATACATCAAACTGTATATTATAACCAACATTGTATAGGTTCTTAATTATTTTTTTTAGGAAACGACTCAGTAAAATCATTATTTAAAAACATAATTATTGAACACACAATTATCAAATGTGTAGTTGGAAGGAATCTGTTCATTATTTTTCTATATTCAACGTATTGGTTGGCAGAGTCAGTCCACTGCAAAATAATTATCTGACCTGTGTCAGAATTATTAAAAGGAGGAGCTTTCTTTAATATGATAAACAAAAGTAGATAAATATCGAGGTGAAACCGACCGTCATTGGTTGAAAACAAATTTATTGAAACGTGATTGTGAACGATTCCCATTTGGGGCGTGAGTTAAATATGGACATACGAACGTTTGTTATGGATGGATGATTCATTCACTTATTTAATAAACTTTTTTTTTTTAGACCTTTTCGTTGCATGTTTAAACTTTTCGTATGTATATGTAGTTCGGGTCCACCGCTGTGGTCTCGAGGTAGCGCGCTGCCTTGTCAAGCAGCGGGCCGGGTTTGATTCCCGGTCGGGACAGGCTCCTGGGTGAGGTTTGTTTGCGAGTTTTTCCTCACCTGTAAGACAAATTTCAGGATGCTTAGGGCCTAACAGTTCCCGAAAATCATCCGGCCATCATCATCATCCTTCACCGGTGTGGAAAGCAACGGGAAGCTACCACACCTACAATTCCCTAGTAAAGCTGCAAAGCATAGTATGAAAATGCTATGATTGCAGTGAAAGACCTGTCCTCGGGCAGTTCACTATTCTTTCTCCATTCGCTTCTCTGTTCGTCTCTCTTTGGCCCAAAACGTTTCCTAAGAACTTTATTCTCAAATACTTATAGTCTTTTCTCCTCCATTAAAGTAAGAGTCCATATTTCTCATCCATATAACTAGGAGAATAATAGTATATGTATTTATTTATTTATTTATAAATAAGTTTACAATACAATAAAACATCTTCCTGTGCCCAAAGGTTTTTTAATTTTTATCTTCTTTCTCCATTCTTCTCTATCTTCCCATTCCAGTTCTTCCAGATCTAGCTCCCTCATACCTCTTTTTACATGGTCCATCCGTTTAAACCTAGGTCGACCGCTCTTTCCTTTCCCAGGTGAAATTCATTCCAAAGCTTATCTGGGTAATCTTTTCTCTGGCATCCTACGTATTAGTCTCTGCAGGCGGAAGAATTGGGAAGCTCTCTTTGTTGCTACACGTGACGTCAAATAAGGCAGTGTTCATTGTCAGCGTCCCACGTCCCATTCCCCTCTGCACTCATAGATAGCAGTGTCACGTGTTCTATTCCTGCATAAACACGACTGCAGTGCCCTCCTTCAACAACTGCGCTTACTCCTTAAACGGGTAATACATGACCATACCATTCTAGTTGTCTGTCTGTATCTCACAAAATCTAATATTGAATTTTGGACTTGTTTTAGACGCTCAACTACATATATATACCGGTATATATATATATGTACAGAACTCCTCCTAAATGACTGAATCGATTTTGATGAACATTTTTGTGTGTCTGATTGATCTTCTAAAACTATTAGGTGTAGGAGATCACCTAAAGTAAAAATTTAAAAATCGCACTAGAGGTCATATTTTTCGATGTTTCACAATGAAACTCAGTATATCGGATTAAAATAAACCGAGATAGGTATTATCCAAAAATGAACGAAATGTGACAATTAGAAGTGGAGGTCAACTTGAAATTAAAAACTGCCTGAATGACTGCCACCGATTTTGATTAATTTATTTCGTGTCGTATGAGTGGTCTCTGGATGGTTTAGATTCACGCGATTGGCGGGTTATAGATTTTTTATGTCAGATGTGTAGTTATCTGCATTACCGACATTCCGCGGGACTATAATGTAACGGCATAATGCACGCTTCTTGTGCTACAACAGATGGCAGTGAGGATTTTTCTTGCGAACTATGAATGGATTTATGGTAAAAAAAGTAACTTATTTTATCGTCCGGCCATGTACGACAATTACACTTTCGGGCAGGAGAACATCTGCCGGACACGGTAATAGTTTTATATATTTTAAGTTGAACGGTTTTTTTTTAGACTTGTTGTGACAAGAGTCCCTGTAACGCACAATAGCACGCACTTCCTGGATTGAGCCTATGTCTAATTTCTTTGTGCACCTCCTTCCTGTTTGTTATTTTTTCTAAATAATTAAATTCTTTTCATTATTATTTCACAGGCAATTAATTAATTAATTAACTTTTGAAATTCAAAATGTGTAAAGCAAGGACATGCACTATCTCCTCTACTATTTAATTTTTTAATGCTATAAAATCTTCAGAGGATGAAGGAGGCCTACAATTCAATGGTATTAATAAGCTGTTAGTTTATGCTGATGATGTAGTACTATTGGGCGATAGCGAGGAGATACTAAAGGCCAACACGCGAACACTATCGTGTAACACTAAGGACTTGGGACTGGAAGTAAATATCAATAAAACTAAATATGTGGTCACACATTAGAAATACATTGTATACCCTAATGAAAATGGACAGCTGATGAGAAATGAAGGAAATTTTGAAGAAGTGGTTGAATTGAAATACCTAGGAACAATAATCACAAATAGGAATGAAATGCATAAAGAAATTAAACATAGGCTCAATTCTGGAAATGCGTGCTATTATGTATTACAGAGACTCTTGTGATCCCAACTCCTTTCAAAAAACGTTAAACTGAAAATATATAAAACTGTTATTCTCCCAGTTATATAACTCGTGTATGGATGCGAAACATGGACTCTTACTTTAAGGGAGGGGAGGAAAGGAGATTACGAGTATTTGAGACTAAAGTACTTAGGACAATTTTCGGACCAAAGAGAAATTAACAGACAGGTGAATGGAGAAGACTGCATAACAGTGAACTACATAGCCAGATATAATAAGAACAGTTAAGTCTCGTAGACTGCGATAGGCAGGACATGTGGCACGAATGGGGAATGAAAGACATGCGTGGAAGCTTCTTGTAGAAAAACCAGAGGGAAAATGCCCAGTTGGTAGACCAAGAATGAAGTGGGAGAATAACATTAATTATGATTCGAAAGATGTAGATTATACAGAGAATGATTGGAAAACATTAGCTCAGGATAGGGAAGTATAGAGAGCTTATATCCGCGCGGCATCAATCTACGAGTTCGATAGTGCCAGTGAGATGGTTAGTTAATTAAATGTACACCTTTTAACTACAGTAGATGATGGGATATTAATTTGGAATGGTGTTGATATGATTTATTTAATTAGCATGAAACGAGAAGCAAATAACATTTAGAAACGCGAACTTTGTGTTAGGCCTTTCTGGCAACATCCATTCTGCCGGATGAGTTAATTAGAAATAAGAAGTTGAACAATTAGCTCTCTTAATTAGTTCCGTAGCGGAGTTGTAACTGGCCAAATTTGAAACTACTGCCACTTTTTGTGTTTCAACAAACGTACAGATTATAAAACTTGTTCTGATTAAGCCGGGGACTTAGGTTTACAAAAGCAAAAAAGTCGGTGAAATTTCCTCCAACTAATGAGGATATTTCGAAAAAAAAAGCTCAAGCGATTTTTTATAATCACATACAACGTTTTTGCACGATAGTGTATTCTGTCGTACTTATTGCAATGGCCACCCTGATACAAAGTTAAATTTCCTAAATTTCGGCTTTGCCAACCTATAAATAACCAAATAACTATACTGTAAGGGGCACGCCGTAGCGTAGTGGTTAAGGCACTGCGCTACAAGCCGGAAGGTCGAGGGTTCGAGTCCCGGTGGGGTCAGGATTTTTAAACTGACCCAAACCTTCTGGCGGCACTATGGCCCTGGGGTCGACTCAGCCTCTAACTGAAATGAGTACCAGACGCTTGTTCTGGGGTAAAGGCGGCCGTCACGCAGGGCTGACAACCCGGCTGACATAAAGTTCCGATTGTCAAGAAAAAGTGGGAGCCTTAACCTCCTACTACCCCAAGGGCCTCCTGAGGCCTGTAGTGGGATCACTTTACCTTTTACTATACTGTAATATTACAAATTACCTACCTACTGCAGGAAGTAAAACCACTGCCCTTTATATATATATATATATATATATATATATTACGCACAATGTATATACAAAAATATATCCAGAAGATAGTGATAATATACATTATACGAAACAAATCACTGCATTTTAAATTAACTGAACTTTATTTGAAACAATATAAAGCAATACATTCGTACTTGCTGCCATTTTATGACCGATTGGTGTCACGGCCTGCTGTAGTCTCAAATAAATAATTTTTGGCATTTACCACCGCTGCGGTCTCGAGGTTGCGCACTGTCTTGTTACGCAGCGGGCCCGGGTTCGATTTCCGGTCGGGACAAGCTTCCTGGGTGACTTTTTTCCCGGGGTTTTTCCTCACCTGTAAGACAAATGTCAGGTAGCTTTGAGGCCCAAATGGTACCCGAATATAATTCGACCATCATCATCATCATCCTTATCACCATCGTCCCCAGTGTGGAAAGCAACGGGAAGCTACCACACCTATAATTCCCTAGTAAAACAGCAAAGCATAGCATGAAAATGCTATGATTGCAGTGAAAGACCTGCCCTAGGGCAGAACACTATATAATAGATCCGTATAAACATTGGCCAGACTGTTAAAGTTGTTCAGTTATTTATAATGAACGCAAGTGTTTCCAACAAAGATAGTATTTTATTAAAAAAGAAAGTAAAGTGATCCCACAACAGGCCCGGAGGCCCTTGGGGTAGTAGGAGGTTAAGGCTCCCACTTTTTCCAGACAATCGGCACTTTGTTAGCACTGCGTGACGGCCGCCTTTACCCCAGAACAAGCGTCTGGTACTCATTTCCGTTAGAGGCTGAGTCGACCCCAGGAACATAGTGCCGCTGGAGGGTTTTGGATCAGTTTAAAAGTCCTGACCACAACGGGACTTGAACCCTCGACCCTCCGGCTTGTAGCTCAGTGCCTTAACCACTACGCCACGGCGTGCCCCTAGTATTTTATTATCTATTATTTTGAAAACACCATGGTGAAAAATAGTAATGTGCAACGCACGTTTCTGAAAGTCTTACATAATGTCGCAAATTAAAAAGCTCGCTATCTCTCGGTTTTTAAACATTTCCTCACTTCTGTAAGAGCCACTCCTCAACCTCGCATTGCAATATATTATTATAGTATTCTCTTCTGTAGTAAATGTTTATAAATCTGGGTATTTTAGTTACTATAGATTGGCTACTTAACTTTCGAATGTTGTACAATTGGCTTTGTTAAAATATAATAGTCTGCTTTTTTACGAAGTCTTGCTATTGAATTACTGTAGAATGAAAAAAAAATACAATAATAATAATAATAATGTTGTAAACACCAATAAAACTAAATATATGTTCTCGCATAGAAATGCGTTATATAATGGAAATGGACAACTAGTGACAAATGAGGTAAATTTTGAAGAAGTGGTTCATTTCATATATCTGGGAACAATAAATACAGATAGGAATTTTTAAGAAGAGTAAAAGGCTGCACTAGAATGGACCAGATAAGAAACGAGGATATCCGTGAAGAACTGCAGATCTATTCCATAAAAGAAAATATATTTAACAACAAGATACAGGGGAAAGAACATGTAGAAAGAATGGAAGAAAGTAGATTACCAAATAAAATCTTCCATTATTTTCCAAGAGGAAGAAGGGATGTCGGACGTCCTCGGAAGAGATGGTCTTAGATCTATTAGTGAAGACGGAACAGGCAACTCTTGCCTAAACCAGGAAGTGAAGAAGAAGGAGGAATTAGATAACTAACTCACTGGCACTATCGAACCCGTAGGTTCGTGTCCTCGTGGACCTAAGCTCTCCATATATCCCTATCCTGAGCTAACGTTTTCCAATCATCTCCTATATAATCTGAATCCCTCAAATCATGGATAATGTTATTCTCCCACCTCATTCGTGGTACCATTGCGCGTTTTCCCTCGGATTTTCCAATAAGAAGCCTCCATGTAACTTTCATTCCCCATACGTGCCACATGTCCTGCGCATCACAGTCTATGAGACGTTAACTGCTCTTATTATATCTGGCTTCCGATACATTATCACGTAGCTCACTATTATGTAGTTTTCTCCATTCATCTGTTCATTTCTCTTTGGCCCAAAAATTTTCCTAAGTACTTTATTCTCAAACACTCGTAATCTCCTTTCCTCCCTTAAACTAAGAGTCCATGTTTCGCACCCATATAATATAACTGGTAGAATAACAGTTTTATATATTTTCAGTTTAACGTTTTTTGAAAGGAGTTGGGACGTCAAGATTCCCTGTAATACATAATAGCACGCATTTCCAGAATTGAGCCTATGTTTAATTTCTTTGTGCATCTCATTCCTATTTGTGATTATGGGATGTTATATCACACATGGGGTAATTGTATAACTTTTATATCATACATGCAAATCACCATCTTACAAGATCAAAGGACGTTTCACTTTAGTGAAAGGTTATAGACTCTTGTTGAAGGGTAAAAAACTGAGAATAAATATATAATTTTCGGTTTATTTAAGTTACTCGCACCTTCATTTGGTTTTCCCGCAGGGAGATTCCGTTGCCTGTCCTGTCCATCACAATTACGGGGATTAAATCTTATTATATCTGACTTCCCATAAAGTCACTATTTTAAAGACTAAATCTAGGTTTTAAGGAGACGTCAGGACTTGTTTGGTTTAGGCTAAAGTCACACTTACATACGTTTGCCCTAATGCCACAGAATTATGCAAGGTGACCAAAACCCCCGATGTAATAGAGTCCATGTAGCTAATAAATACTGCACTTCCACATTGTTCCACATCTCTCTATGTACTTCTACTTGTGCTTACTGATTTATTCTCTTGAGGAAATCCACCAGAGTTCCATTGGAGAATCTTCAGAGTGTTGGAGAGTAGACAGATGTTTCTTGTAGATGTACCAACGCGGAGATGCGATTGTGGCTTTATTTACAAGATCCGTCACCACATATATGAAGATCATTTTGCATTACCCAGCGTGGACCAAGATTTTTAACCCTCTATATATTAGAGATGTTCACCGCTGTGGTGTCGAGGTAGCGTGCTGCCTTGTCACGCAGCGGGCCCTGGTTCGATCGCCGGTCGGGGCAGTTTTTCTGGGTGAGGTTTTTATCGGGGTTTTTCCTCATCCGTAAGACAAATGTCAGGAAACCTTTAAGGCCCAAACGGTCCCCGAAATCATATGGCCATCATCATCATCATCATCGTCATTATCATTATCATCCTTCACCGGTGTGGAAAGCAATGGAAGCTACCACACCTACAATTCCCTAGTAAAGCTGCAAAGCATAGCATGAAAATACTATGATTGCAGTGAAAGACCTGCCCTCGGGCAGAATTACTACGGATGGGTATATTGGAGAGCAAGACTGCTTATGTCTTCAGTGTTAGATGCAGCACATTACACAATATGTGCCCTGCGTGACGGCCTTCTTTACCACAGAATAAGTATCTGGTACTCATTTCCATTAGAGGTTGAGTCGACCCCAGGGCAATTGTGCCGCCGTAAGGTTTGAGATATTTAAAAATTTCAGAAACCCCGGGACCTGAACCTCCGACCTTCCCAGTTGTAGGATATTGTCTTAACCGACTACACTACGATGTCCCCCAATAATTGTATCTCATTGACTATCTACATTTCTCGAGACTGGTCTATGTACTAGCAAGAGAACAGTTCTTCCTGGAAGACCTCAGAATGCGCTACTACCTGCCATCCACTAAAGCTTACGAACAACAGATGCAAGAGAGAAGACAGAAGCGGGATGCCATTCCTGAAGAATTCTACGGTACATCTGCCATGATAGATAGGAGCTGGTGTGGAACTAAGGCACCAGATGCAGTCCATAAAGTGTGTGTGAATGTCACTTACCATCAAATAGAAGACAGCTGCAAATGTAAACTGTGCGAACTAACAAGATATCATCTGGAATTGTGTTCCAAAGTGACAATGTCATTAGCGCAATGCGTCAATTAATTAATTTTGCACGATTGTACGCAATTATATTATTATTATTATTATTATTATTATTATTATTATTATTATTATTATTATTATTATTATCTATATTTGAAAGCTACTTTAATAATAATAGTTTTAAAAAACTAAAAGAACACGCTTTATTAGAAAACTAAAAAATGAAAAATAATTTTAATTTCCAATACGCTTAGGATAAAATAAAGTGGTCAACAAAAAAATCATCTCCAACACATGTAGAATAAAATTAGAGTTATCAACAAAAAGAAAATAATTTTACCATCAAAAGCGTGGGGTGCTCTATATCAATTAATATATTTGATAATAAACAGATATGGTAAAAGTAAGCTCTCTAAGAAGAAAATGTAAAAGTCATAAAAAGCACCCCACGCTTTTGATGGTAAAATTATTTTCTTTTTGTTGATAACTCTAATTTTATTCTATATGTGTTGGAGATGATTTTTTTGTTGACCACTTATTTTATCCCAAGTGTATTGGAAATTAAAATTATTTTTCATTTTTTAGTCTTCTAATAAAGCGTGTTCTTTTAGTTTTTTAAAACTATTATTTATTTTTTAGTTTTAATATGTTACAGAATAAGATAAAAATGTAAATATCTTCAAATTCGATACTATTGTAGTATGAGCTAAAAGTAATACTCTTCTATAAAAAAAAACCCCTCCCAGCCGGATTTGAACCAGCGACGTATGGATTACTGAAATTATATACCAATAAGAGTTCACTGCTCTACCAACTGAGCTCTTACAACGATTGACTAAAAACTCGACAAGTCGGCAACCTATTATACTAGTTTTCATTTTTTTGATTTTCGGATGATTCTGGCCAGGATTTTAGAAACAAAATATGAAATTATTGTATTGTCACGGGTCCTCTAAACGTATACAAAGTTTCAAGTCGATCCAATGTTTCTAAGTGGGTGAAAATCGCGTTGAAAGATTCCGTTACATAGATAGATAGATAGATACAGGTCAAGCTAATATAAAGCTACTTTTAAAAATAGAAGTGTTTCTAGTTTAAGTTAGGCGTTTTGTTCTGTTGACAGAGGGTGGTTATATTGAAGGGACTTGCTTCATTGCTTTGTCCGCAGTGAGCTGTCTTTATTAACGGTGCCGTAGTTTTAAGCACCGTAGGCAAAGTTAAGGCTCCTATAATGAAACAGCTTTGTGTGTGTGTTTTTTTTTTTTTGAGCGGAGGTTCATAAGACGAGAAAAGATGTCTAATTGGTAAAATTCAGAGTTGTAAGCCCCTGGCAAAGTTTCATGAAAATTGGAGAGAACATCACTGGCTGAATTTTTTAACCTGACAAAGATAAGCGCATAGTCAGACAAAGAGGAAATGAAGGCAGAATGCGATATAGACTCAAATATAAAGAAATATGCTTACATAAAAAATTTCAGGCAAAGACATCCAGAAATAAAACTTACAAGGTTGTTTTGTTAAGCCAGAATATCGCGGGTTCGATTTCTGATGCAATCGGGATATTTAAAACAGGCTGATTATCAGATTCCGAAGACAGCTTACATTCTGCAGACGTCAATTGTTAATTGCACAATATTATGAATATATGAACTAAAAAAATAATAAAAGAATATGATAAATGGGGATTCATTTTGAACATGAAGAAAACAATATATTTATCATTTGGGGAATCAGAACAACATTTAATTTTGAAGTGTGGAGAGACAAAATATTGCAGTGAGATGCCATATTTAGGAACTAAAATAAATAAAAATGGAAGTTATGAAGAGGAAATAAGAAATAGAAATAATAAATGAAAATTTGCAATTGCTTGCTTCAATGCAATATTATGGAATAAAAATATAAGTAATAAAATTAAAATGAATATATATCATACAGTAATTGTTAAAAGCATAATTACTTATGGAGCAGAACTTTGGCCATTAACAACAAAAACAAATAGGTATCTTTTGTCAACGGAAATACATTTTATACGAAGGACAACAAACATTTCAAGAAGAAAAAAAAAATAGAAACTCAGCTATAAGGGAGAAAATGAAGATTGAAGAAACTATTTTAGATTATATTAAAACTCACCAATTAAGATGGTTCGGACATGTCTAGCGAATGGAAGAGGATCGTCTACCAAAATGTGCTTCGGAGTGGAAACCTGAGGGAAGACGAGGCAGAGGAAGACATAAAACCTCCTGGAGTCAGAGAATATATTTATACGTGAAGGAGAAACATCTACAAACATCTACTAGGAATCGGACGATGTCAAAGGCAATCAACCGATGATCTGTATATCTATTATTCAAAATTACCAGCAAATATAATATAAAAATTTCCATTTCAAAATGTACAGCAATGACAGTGTGCGGAAGAAACATAAAACGGGTAAATTCAGATTTATGTAAAAATTATAGAACAAGTGTCTGATTTCTCATACTTCGGGACTGTATTTGCAGAACATAAGAGTGGTATTGTGTTTAACTGAAAATATATAAAATTGTTATTCTACCAGTTATATTATATGGATGTGAAACATGGACTCTTACTTTAAGGGAGGAAAGGAGATTACGAGTATTTGAGAATAAAGTTCTTAGGATTTTTTTTTTGGACCAAAGGGAGATGAACAGACAGGTGAATGGAAAAAAAAACTACATAACAGTGAACTACACGGTCTGTATAGGTGGTCAGATATAATAAGAACAGTTAAGTCTCGTAGACCGCGATGGACAGGACATGTGATACGAATGGGGAATGACAGACGTGCAAGGAAGCTTCTTGTAGGAAAACCAGGGGGCAAAACGCCCAGTTTGTAGATGAAGAATAAAGTGGAGAATAACATTAACTATGATTTGAGGGAAGTCGATTATACATGAAATGATTGGAAAACATTAGGTCTGGGTAGGGATGTATGGAGAGCTTATGTCCGCGCGGCCATGAACCTATAGGTTCGATAGTGTCAGTGAATTAGTTAGTTTAAACATCTTCTGCATGTAGGGTTAACAACTCTAGTTTTGTTTTATTTTCATAGTTCTCATCGATTAGCGTCCTGTCTGCAACTGATTGGCAACAATGCAATTTAAAAGCAAAACCTTTTTTGCAGGATAGTGCGTTCTGTCGTACTTACAGCAATAGCGAATATATTTGAAAGTTCAATTTTCTACATTTCGGGGTTACCAATTGATAAATAACTAAATAACTATACTACAATGTTACAAATTAGCTACGTCATGCGGGAAGTAAAACCACTGCCCTTTCTGTAGAGTACGTACAATGTATATACAAAAATATATCGAAAAGGTTGTGTTAATATATACTACATTATACGAAATAAATCACTTTATTTTAAATTAACTGAACTTTATTTGAAACAATATACTTACTTACTTACTCACTGGCACTATCGAACCCGTAGGTTCATGGCCGCACGGACATAAGCTCTCCATACATCCCTATCCTGAGCTAATGCTTTCCAATCATTCCCTGTATAATCTACTTCCCTCAAATCATAGTTAATGTTGTTCTCCCACCTCATTCTTGGTCTACCAACTGGGCGTTTTCCTTCTGGCTTTCCTACAAGAAGTTTCCATGCACGTCTTTCATTCCCCATACGCGCAACATGTCCTGCCCATCGCAGTCTACGGGACTTAACTGTTCTTATTATATCTGGCTTCCTATAAAGTCCATGTAGTTCATTGTTATGTAGTCTTCTCCATTCACCTGTCTGTTCATCTCTCTTTGGTCCAAAAATTTTCCTAAGAACTTTATAAAACAATAAATTCATACTTGCTGCCATTTTATGACTGATTGGTGTCGCGGCCTGCTGTATTCTCATTGACTGATTGGTGTCACGGCCTGCGTTTTCTCAACTAAGTTATTTTCAGCATTTAGCGTATAACCATCACCCACACTGTTAACGTTAGTCAGTTGTTTATAATGAACGCAAATATTTCCAACAAAGATGTTATTATTTTACTGTTATTTATTATTATGAAAACACCATCGCGCAAAAACGAATGTACAACACTCGTTTGTGAGGTGTTTTATAGGACCTCGCTATCGCTCGGTTTTTAATAATTTCCTCACTTTTGTAAACCCACTTCCCAACCTAGCATTTTAATATTATGAAGTTAAGGAATGGGTTTTCTCCCTACACCAATGTCTTGTGTAGAACTACTTAGGTGTAGTGCATACTGTCTGGATTCCCCGGTTCAGATTCCGACGGACCAAGCTGGTATTTGTGGTGACCTATGCATTACGATTCTAAGCCCATGGATGTTGTAACAGGATTTACCGAGGCGCGGTCAAGTAGAGATCCAATTTCCTGATCCAACTACAAGTAGCTTTTCATCATGTAGTGTCTGTCTACATTACAGGAAGATAGCATATTCCTTCATTATAAAATATTAAGAGCAGAATAAATAAAGGTAGAGCAATAACAGCAATGATAAATGGAGTCTTATGCAACAGACATATAACCAGAAAAAATAACTTACGAATATATAATTCAATAGTGAGAAGTACTGTCACATATGGAGCTGAAGTTTGCAAATTCAACAAAAGCTTAGAAGTAAAATTTATGTCGATGGAAATGGATTTCGTGAGGAGAGCAGCAAGATGTTCAAAATTATACAAAACAAGAAATAGGAGAAAAAAATTAATATTGGATATTCAATAATACATTGTATAAGGTAGAAGCAGTTAAATTGGTCTGGGCACGTACAACGAGCAAGAAGAAAGTTTACCCAGAAAAACATTGGAATGGTGTCCACTTGTAAGAAAAAGGAAAGGAAGACCTCGTTAACTTGCGAATGCAAGAAATAATAACTGGAATGAGAACAAGAGGACTGTAGGACATGGAGTGGATGGATAGATACGAGAAGAAAAGGAAAATAAAACTTTCGGCACAGAAAGATGCGTGGACATTGAAAATCTGTTTATCAATAAATAAATAAAATATTGTTAATATACATAGCAGGTTTTTAACAGCTATTACACCAAGTCCAAGCAAAGTTCCAGTTGTTCTGTAAACAAACTTACATAAGGTACCACTTCGCCGACTGCTACTATAGTGGGAACTGTGGTACTACTTTTACCCGCCATATGACTGAATTGTGTACGGAACTGTAATCGCTAGGGACATTGTTATTATGCAACATCGTATGTTACAGGAAATTAAAAAAGAAAAACCCCAATACAAGGTAAGATGGTACCAATAATTCAGTAATTTCCTTGAGTGATTATTTAGGTCTGACCGAAAATTATGTATGGCCTCGACCGAATCAGATGTTTACGCCTTGGTCCATGAAGATATGCTTATTTACAATTTCATTACGAGCAGAATTTGTGCTCCATGCTGACTCACCTGTAAATTCTGCTATTATTTTCACCACATCCTCAATGGCTAATTAACTAACTGACTTCCTGGCAATATCGAACCCGTAGATCACGGCCGCGCGGACATAAGCTATCCATAATCCCTATCCTGAGCTAAATTTTCCCTGTATAATCTACATCCCTCAAATCATGGATAATATTATTGTCCCACCTCATTCTTGGTCTTCCTACTGGGCGTTTTCTCTCTGGATTTCCTACCATCAGCTTACATGCATCTCTTTCATCCCCCATACGTGTCACATGTTCTGACCATCGCACCCTACGAGACTTACCTGTTCTTATTTTAACTGGGTTCCTGTCCTACATATCATGCAGCTCACTATTAAGTAGTTTTCTCCATTCACCTGTCTGTTTACCTCTTTTTGGCCCAAGAATTTTCCTAACAACTTTATGCTCAAATACTCGTAATATTCTTTCCTCCCTTAAAGTAAGAGTCCATGTTTCACATCCATATAATAGAACTGGTACAATAACTGTTTTATATTTTTTCAGTTTACGTTTTTTAAAGGAGTTATACAAGTAAACTAATCTGATACTAGCGCGACCATTTTCTCACCCTAACTTGTCCATTAATGTAGGTGGACTCTTGCTATAGAATCCCATTATATACGAGCAAACATGTTGTCAATTGTCTCTAGCGGGAACATGTGTTATCACAGGCCAGAAGGACGCTAATAGTCACTTGTTTTCCGATCGGATATGCACTGGGGTGGCACGGTGGCATAGAACAGCCAAGATTTTTTGAAACACCTTGTAGGCTTTTCGTAACAAATTCCATCATCAGCTGTTAAAACAGTACTGTTGCTCCATCCTCCATGCTGTTCTCTTATGGGACCGAATAATTCACGTGAGGATAAAAAAAAATCAACTAAAATATTATAACTTATTTGAAATGACTCGCGCCCCAAATCGGAGTCAATGACCAATCATATTTCAATGAATTTTGCTTTACAACCAATGAGAGTCGTGTTTCACCTGGCTATTTATCGAATTCTGTTTATCAAAATAAAGAAAGCTCCTCCTTTTAAATATTCTGAACAGCTCGGAGCATTATTTTGCAGTGACTGACTCTCTAACAGATACGTTGAATACAGCAAATAATTAACACATTCCTTCCAATTGCACATTTGATAATTGTGTGTTCAATAATTGTGTTTTTAAATAGTGATTTTACGCAGCTGTTTACTAAACAATTTAATTAATAACCTATAATGTTGGTTATATTTAAGGCTAGGGTTTGTATGTAATTACATATTCTTTCCCTTTGCTTATACGTGGATAAAATTGATAAATGTCCACGAATTAGAAACTTATCATATATGAAAATTTATCAGTACATATTTTATCATAATTACATATTTTTACATATTTTAAATATTTTAATGTAAATTTACGTATTATGATTCTTAATTAAAATAATATATTTTCATAAGCGGAAAATAATTTAAAACAGTATTTGTTTACATTAAAAAACGCAGATACCTGATTGTACACTGAAGTTGTTTTTTCCAACGTATACGAAAGCTGCTGAGAAACTGTCAAAGAAGAATTTAATTTACTAAACACAATAAACATTGATACAGGAGGACTCTGAAAATATGAGTATATAGTGAATGAAATAGTGAAAATATAGGGAACACACCTTGGTCCAGTTGGTTAAGGCATCATGTAAGCTGGAAAATCGAGGGTCGAGACCCGATGGGTCAGGATTTTTAAACTGCTTAATCTTTTGACGACACCATGACGATTGTCTAGAAAGATGGTAGCCTTAACCTCGCAGTATCCCTAAGACCTGTAGTGGGATAATTTTATAATAGAAACAAATGAGAATATCCAAGTATTTAACTGTCCCATTCCTTCAAATTTTATCTTAAAGATAACATTTAATATAAATTTATATACAATTAAATTTTAATGCATTTATTACATATTTTAAGGAATTTTTTTATGTAATCTCACATATTTTACATAATGTTATTACATAAATATATACATATTTTGCATGTTAATATTACATAAAAATCCTAGCCGTAGTTATAATCAGGGAACGGAAGTTCATGCCCTAAAAACATGAAGAATATGTATGCATTTATGCCGTAAAAAATAGCTAAATATGCCACAAAATATGCTGTAAAAATAGCTAAATATGCCACAAAATGTGCATAAAGAATCTGAGATTATTTTATAGGTTTATAGGTAACTTACGTTTAGGCTCTGGATTCAGAGATACGGAGTTGTGGGATTTTCTTTACAAAGGGCTCCAACTATAAAATTCGCTATGTAACGACCTTCACAATCCGTCCTTTCATCAACACTAATCCATACAAATTGATTCCTAAGAGTATTCTGAATATTTCATATAACACTGTTGTAACACTGGCTTACATATGTTTGTACTTTCATCTGGTACGTGTTCGTTGGTGTATTTCTGAAGAAAATTTCTTAGCGTTGGATTATTGAGTTTAAAGAGAGGAATATCACATGCTATAAAAACCTCACGTAAGTATGAAGAAAACTGAGTTAACCTACCACCTAAACACTCCGCAAGTTGTTTTTGCTTTGGATTATTTTCCGTTTCACGTTTTTTAATTACTAATTCCTTATGTTTGGATGTTTTTATATGCTGCAACACTTGAAACCGTTTCTCACTGCCTAATTTTTTCTCACATGCTTTACAAAATAAAATTCTATTATCCGTCGAAATAAACTCGTTACGAAATTCATTTACAACTGATTGAAGTCTACCTGAATTACTTAATTTAACTTTGGGCATGATTTAACAGTTTACACCCACTTCACCTCACACAAAAACTAGACACTTGTTCAATGAACGAAGACACAACTGCTCGTTAGTCCGATGCGTAAAAGCGCGTTACTGTTGACCTTCGCTGCACGTGGAATACATACGGGGATTCACCAACGGACCGTGTGAAAAACTGATGTCACCTCACGAAAACTTGAGGGGCTCCCAATGGGTGTGCCATTCATCGTTAAACAAAATTCGTAAACATAAATTAATCATGTTTACTACGTTACATTTTTTACTTAACCATTTAATTTAAATTAATTAAATTTAAAAATTTAAAAACCTTTAAATATTTGAAAAATACAAATAAATATACCAAATATGCAGCTTCCCTGCATAAATGTTAAAATATGATGCATTTATAAATAAAGGTAAAATATGCACTTTTATGCACAATAAAAGCAATGTTATTGTATTCAGAAATTTGTGATTCGTGTAGATAATATTTCGGCATATTTGCACAACGAGAGAGAACAAATATGCAAATGCATGAAGTTCCGTTCCCTGGTTATAATATACACTTTGAGGTGTTTAATTTTTTCTCCACTAGGGTGCATTCTTAGGCCTACAATGTAGCGATTCTATTTAGCAATAAATAATATGATGTAGTTGCAGTGGATGAACAAATGAAACATAACCAAACACTTCTCATTTGTTTTCAAACATCGCCGCTTACATTAAATATATAAATATTTTAAAATAACTATATTTAAATAATGATTTGTGAGTAAACAGCTTAATTTTATTCGTTAAATAGTCCTAACAAATGCCACTCTTAATTTCCAAATCCTCTAGATTTATTGGATATCACTCGCGGAATTACTTATGAAAAACTATGAAAGGATAAAGTACTAAAAACTGAACTGTGTATTTCCTAAATAGAGTCCACCGCTGCGGTATAGAGGTAGCGTGCTGCCTTGTCACGCAGCGAGCACGGGTTCCATCCCCGGTCGGGACAGGCTCCTAGGTGAGGTTCTTTTTGGGGTTTTCATCATCTGTAAGACAAATGTCAGGAAGCGTAGTGTCCAACGGTCCCCGAAAATCATTCAGCATCATCATCATCATCCCTCACCGGTGCGGAAAGCAACGGGAAGCTACCACACCTATAATTCCTTAGTAAAACTTGAAAACATAGCATGGAAATGCTATGATTGCAGTGGAAGACTGCCCTCGGGCAGAATTACTATGGATGATGTCCACTGCTGTGGTCTCGAGGTAGCGTGCTGCCTTGTCACGTAGCGGACCGGGGTTCGATCCCCGGTCGGAGCAGTTTTTCTGGGTGAGGTTTTTATCGGGCTTTTTCCTCACCTGTAAATGTCAGGAAAAGTTTAAGACCCAAACGGTCCCCGAAATCATATGGCCATCGTCCTTACCATTATCATCATCATCCTTCACCGGTGTGGAAAGCAACGGGAAGCTACCACACCTATAATTCCCTAGTAAAGCTGCAAAACATAGCATGGAAATGTTATGATTGCAGTGATGGACCTGCCTTCGGGCAGAATTACTATGGATGGATATTAATAGATTCAAGAAATCGGTTTCCATAAAAGCCACTTGTTATTTTAAAGTGACTGTAGAGTGTCTCCAAAATGTAAAACTGATGTGAACAGACTATATTGGCGTTAAACTGAAAGTACGGTTGGTAGGACTGAACGATCAACGCTGCTAATATAAAAGGTTTTTGTTGTTAGCTGGAAGCCTTACGCTAAACCCTGAATTCCATATGACACAGGTTACTTTCACTCCAATCTTGTGCTGCCGTCACATTCAATTACAGAGTTCACGATGTATTAATTGTTAATTATATACACAGACACAGCTGGCCATTTATAATGAAATACTTGGTTGTAATAAACACTACTAGGTTAGGGTTTTTCTATCGCGCTAAATAGCATATTAAAATGCGAGGTTGGGACGTGATTTTTAGAAAAGCGACAGAGCGATAGCCAGGTTTAATTTCCGAGATTCTGTAAAACACTTCACAAACCTGCGTTGTAGGGCCTAAATTAATTTTTGCACGATGGTGTTTTGAAAATAATAAATAATAGTAAAATAATATTTTTTTTGGAAATATTTGCGTTCATGATAAACAATTGACTAACGTTAGAAGAGTGGGCAGTGTTTATTAGTTGAAACAACAGGAGGCCTTGAGAACAATTATATGGACTAGTTAACTCATGCCCCAAGTGGGAGTCAATGACCAATCACATTTCAATGATTTTTTATTTATAACTCATGGTATTACTATCAAATACTCGTAATCTCCTTTCCTCCCTTAAAGTAAGAGTCCATGTTTCACATCGATATAATATAACTGGTAGAATAATAGTTTTATATATTTTCAGTTTAACGTTTTTTGAAAGGAGTTGGGACGTCAAGAGTCTCTGTAATACATAATAGCACGCATTTCCAGAATTGAGCCTATGTGTAATTTTAACTATATTGTATAATTGTATATTTTTATTAATACTTTCATAATTTTATGTGTTGCGAATATCCATATACAGTATATTGATATTATTTTGGCCAGTTGCCCTCGTTAATATTTTTATTTCAAACTGTAATAGTTTTTTTTATCATTGCAATTGTCATTAGAGAAAGTGACAACTGGTATTTTTAATGTACGATACGAAAATCAGTTTATAAGTTCTGGAAGTTAATGTATATATCGGGCCGGTATATATTTAAAGAAAGACCAATTTATTTTACAAGAAATAGAACCATCTTTTCTGAAGAATATCTTGTTCAATTCGAAATAAAAATCAATAAATTTTATTGTCTATCTTTTATTACATGAAGAAGATAAAGATGGCTTTGAAAATATGAGATATATGTTGTGCAGTTTATGTCGAGATGGAGTGGATAAAGTAATTCTTATTTACGTATATATTGAACATAAACCGAACCACGTTCGGCGCGCGGTGAAAAATAGTGGTGTTCCATTTTATTGAGTTTTAGCATGTTATTTCCAGCTTCTCTCTCCGAGGGGTTTTCGGTTGTGATAAGGGGTGAAATGTAGTTTTTATTTCTTATTTCTTTGATGTATGGAAGTATTCTTGAAACTGGAAAAGAAATACACCGCCATTTTTTCTATATATAATTCATATTACTGAGTGTGTCTACGTACAAGTGCATATTTTTATAACAAAATTTACTCCAAAAGAGTGTTTAAGGGGAGATTAAAAGCGCTGCCCCGACAATGTTAAAATGTAAAACTTTGAGACCCATTTTCTCAGAAACTATTTGAGGTGTAAATGTGATTTTTTTACACTGTTCTGATACATGTTTAATAAGTTTACTGAAACACTTTTGAGTTACATTTCTTCTTACGTTTGGAAATATAATTTTTTTAAACTTCAATTTTTTTTAAATCCTTGCAAGTTTTCATTTTAAAAATAACCAATAACTGTAAGAGCACAAAGTGGTTCCACATCAACAGATGTAAGTACTGTACATGATCATACATTTACCTCTTACAGTTCCTGAGAAGACGGGTCTTTTATATCAACATTTTAGTTTGTCGATAAACTAGTTTGAGTAAAACGTCGGTTGTGTCAAATTAATGAAGCAGCCTTACTTTTAAAAATACTTAAAATGAGAATATATCAATAATATTTATATCAGTTTGTGCAGAATATTTCATAGTATTTAAAAGTATAAAAAACATTTGAGATTTGTTTATTAAAATCACCATTTAATCACCCCTTAACTCAAAAAATGTTAAACTGAAAATATATAAAACTATTATTCTACCAGTTATATTATATGGATGCGAAACGTAGACTCTTACTTTAAGGTAGATAAGGAAATTAGGAGTATTAGAGAATAAAGTTTTTAGGGAAATTTTTGCACCAAAGAGAGATGAACAGACAGGTGAATGGAGAAGACTAAATAACAATGAACTACATGGTCTTTATAGGAAGCCAGATATAATAAGAACAGTTAAGTCTCGTAGACTGTGATGGGCAGGACATGTTGCACGAATGGGGAATGAAAGACGTGCATGGAAGCTTCTTGTAGGAAAACCAGAGGGAAAACGCCCAGTTGGTAGACCAAGAATGAGGTGGGAGAATAACAATAACTATAATTTGAGGGAAGTAGATTACGCAGGGAATGATTGGAAAACATTAGCTCAGGATAGGGATATATGGAGAGCTTATGTCCGCGCGGCCATGAACCTACGGGTTCGATAGTGCCAGTCCGTTACTTAATCTCATCTTAACGGCTACATAACTGCAAGGTTCTCAGTTAGTGGACCGCAGACTTGTACAAACTGGTTTAAGTTATATTAAATAATCTCCATTATCCCATGTCATTTTATTTAATATTCGGCCTCGGTGAATCCGACAGACATGGGAGTATGTTATCGTCTGTTTTGTTCAACGCCATAATTAATTAAATAACTAATAAAGTTGTAGGGGAAGGCAAAAAACCAGACATGAAAACCTTCATCTTCGCAGACGATGTAATGATGTGGAGAAATTCACAAAAATACCATCCAACACAGACTTTAACATTGGAAAACAGTTCCAATAGAATTTGGGTTTAAAAATAAATATCGAGAAAATGGCAGTCGTGAAAATATGCATAAACCAGAACGATGATTAGAATATTAAGTTATCAGAAATAAATCTACAAAGAGTGGAAAAAATTACATATTTAACCCTCAATTATCAACAACATATTTTCTCGTGCCAGTTATTTAAAATTTCGGACCGCAAGGTAAATAAATTTATGTAAAACTCTAAGTTGTTATTATACATAAATTTAAGTAATTTTTCCCCGTTTCTTTTCCTATTGTTATGAAATCAATGTATCCAATAGGATGCATTTCTAATTTAAGGATTAAGAACGGTAATAAATGCAAATGGGAAAATGCAGAATGAAATCAGTAAAAGAATAGAGAAAAGTTTAAAAGTCTGTAATTTAACTAAACAATTAATCTGGAATAAAGATACACCCATCAAGAGTAAAATGGCAATGTATAAAACTTATTTCAAACCAGTTGTAACACATGCAGCTGAGGCTTGGATATTACAAAGAATCCAAGCTACAGAAATTAAATTCTTACGTGGAATTGTACATAAAACAAGGAGAGAAGAATATCTATCGGCTACACTTCACTCCAATGACCTGACTTGTTGCAGAGCATATTTAAGTAAACATACTATCTACTAGATAAGATCAGGAACACGTGCATGAGGTTCTCAGGTGCGTTGCTTGGCGCATGTAGGGAAGTGGAAGGAAATCTCTAATGCAGCGGTTCCCAACCTTTTTCGTTAATATTATTTTTTTGTTAATATTCTCCCACCTCATTTTTTGGTCTGCCTACTGGACGCTTTCCCCTCTGGTTTTCCTACAAGGGATTTCAGGCCCCTTTTTAATTCCCAATTCGTGCTACATGTCCTGTCCATCGGTGTCTACAAAACTTAACTTTTCTTATTATATCTGGTTTCGTATAAAGGTCATATAGTTCACTGTTATGCAGTCTTCTCCATTCACCTGTCTATTCATCCCTGTTTGATCCAATAATTTTCCTAAGAAATTTATTCTCAAATACTCGTAATCTTTTCTCCTCCTTTAAAATAAGAGTCCATGTTTCACATCCATATAATATAACTGGGAGAATAACTGTTTTACAGATTTTCAGTTTAACGTTTTTTGTCTGACACTGTTTATTAATTAGCTCATATTTCCGTTACTTTTAAATTATCTATTGGTGTTAAATTTAAAAATTCAAAATTGAACTATTCTAAATCGTTCATTAAAGTGAGGCGTGTAAAATTTGGACTAGTTCTGTACGGATTCTCAAGACAAATTACCATTTATTTTTCATCTGACTGAATTTGCAATTTTTTTTTTGTTAAATGTTTGTGTTGTCTTTAGGCGATGTCTTGTGTATGGAGCTGACTACGTAAATCTCTCCATGATATTGTCAGGTCCTTATCACTGTCCCTCTCCTACCGGCACTTACTTCTAACTCCTAAGTAAGGACATTATATATCTCTTTATTCAATGCCCCAGGTTGTCATTTCCACATTTCTGGTGGTCTCTCCTGGCATTGGCTTCTGAAATTGGGGCGCCTAGAAGGCGGAGTTACGTTGCCCCGATTATGTGATGGGTGATAAATGAAGCGCCAGGAGAGTTCTTAACCTAAATTCCACACCATGGGAAACCACAGGAATGAGGCCCTTTAAGGAAAAATTCGAACGGTTTGACCGGGAATCGAACCCGGGACCTCATGAACAGTAGTCAGAAACGCTTACCACTAGCCCATGAGGCTGATCAAGTAAATAAAAATACATATTTCAATTGTTTACAAATATTTAATTATTTAGGATATAAATATTTAGATAGTATGAATTATTGCAGATTGTGGGTTGAATTTTGATCTCTCGGGTTCGAAATTTGTTTAGGACGATGGAAAATCCAAAATACCTTATGGATCTCCGATATTGATTAAAATTATGATTATGACCATTAGCTATAATTAATATGTATTGAAGTATTAAAAAAAAAGCAATTTAAGCAAGATGGCGGATGACATCGAATACGTAATACGAGCTTGCTATCTGTTTATACTCTCGCTAGTAGAGCCATGCGGTTGCGTTTATGAGGGTGAGTTTTTATCGATCCGAATAAATCATTTTATATCCGCGTTTATAAATTGAATGGTTCGAAAATTATAAGTGAAATTAAAGTTGCAGTGACTATTACTTGTGATGAATGATAATTTCTAGTGCTATCAAGTGAATTAATAGTGCTTTCAAGATTAGAAAAAGTTGCAGTGATGCGGCAATCAACAATCAGTAAGTTTCATTTGTCTTCATCTTGGTTTACTACGTAATCTAGGCTACGTGTGATTAATTCCATGTTATGTATTGTTTATTATTGTAGCTATCGGTGTAGTTGTGAAATGAATAGAGCGTCATGAAACACGAAGCCAATGGGCCAAAGTTAGACTAACTAATTAATTGGCACTATCGAACCCGTAGGTTCATGGCCGCGCGGACAGAAGCTCTCCATACATCCCTATCTTGTGATAACGCTTTCCGATCATTCCCTGGTTAATCTACATTTCTAAATCATACATAGAATGGTTGGGTGAAGCTTTCTTATGTTAATGTTGATTTTTGTATCTTCCTTCAGAGCGGCTTATACTTCATATATATTTTCGTATAGACAATATACTTACTTACTCTGGCACAATCGAACCCGTAGGTTCATGGCCGCGCGGACATAAGCTCTCGATACATCCCTATCCTGAGCTAGTGCTTTCCAATAATTCCCTGTATAATCTACTTCCCTAAAATCGTAGTTAATCTTATTCTCCCACCTCATTCTTGGTCTACCAACTGGGCGTTTTCCCTCTGGCTTTCCTGCAAGAAGCTTCCATGCAAGTCTTTCATTCCCCATACGTGCAACATGTCCTGCCCATCGCAGTCTACGAGACTTAACTGCTCTTATTATATCTAGCTTCCTATAAAGACCATGTAGTTCATTGTTATGTAGTGTTCTCCATTCACCTGTCTGTTCATCTCTCTTTGGTCCAAAAATTTTCCTAAGTACTTTATTCTCAAATTCTTGTAATCTCCTTTCCTCCCTTAAAGTAAGAGTCCATGTTTCGAACCCATATAGTATAACTGGTAGAATAGCAGTTTTTATATATTTTCAGTTTAACGTTTTTTGAAAGGAGTTGGGACAAGAGTCTCTGTAATACAGAATAGTACGCATTTCCAGAATTGAGCCTATATTTAATTTCTTTGTGCATCTCATTCCTATTTGTGATTATTGTTCCCTAGGTACTTAGCCGCTTCTTCAAAATTTATTTTGTCATTAGTTGCCCATTTCCATTATATAACGCATTTCTATGCGCAAACATATATTCAGGTTTATTGATGTTTACTTCCAGTTCCAATTTCTTAGTGTTACTCAATTGAGTGTGGGTATTGGCCCTTAGTATCTCGTCGTTATCGCTCAATAAAGCTACATCAGCATAAACTAACAGCTTATTAATACTTAATCAATTGAGTTGGTGTTTACTTGATGAAAATCCATACTTATTAATTAAATAAAAATAAAACGTAGTTTTATTTGATTTTCATATTTATTATATAATTCAGTGACAGCTGTTTCGGTACACTGTACCTTCTTCAGATATGTTAACAAATTATGAATTGTGTTGCAACTGATCTAAGCAACAATACAACAATATTTATTTAAATGTTTGTTAATTTTAAAAATGTTTAAAAATTAAAAATTTAAATAAATATTGTTGTATTGTTGCTTAGATCAGTTGGAACACAATTCATAATTTGTTAACATGTCTGAAGAAGGTACAGTGTACCAAAACAGCTGTCACTGAATTAATTATATATAATAAATATGCTTATTAATACCATTGAGTTTGTAGGCCTTCTTCATTCTCCAAACATTTGATTGCATGCTCTAGTACAAGATACCTTAAATCTAAATTTAATTTAAAGACAATATGAATGAAGATGATTGCGATACTTTTAGCTCGGTTTGTAAAATACTGCATTTGATACACGCAGTCTACAGTGAGGGATAAAATTGTAAACAAAACAAAGGCCTGCTTGAACACGTTGTTATTGTAGAATAACGTATTTGTTTACGTTCCGCTCACTCAATTACATGCGAGATAATCGTTTTATGAATAATTGTAAGTTAGTGTTTACATTGTTAGACAAAAACTGCTGAATAACAACATGAATTTCCTGCTTCAAGTCGGTGATACATTTTTTATGTCTATAATTTTGTTTTAAATTATTTTCGATATTTGAAATCCTCGTACTCTGTACTCTCCATTTATTATGACTAAGAAATTGTACTGGAAGTACACATCAATAAAATTAATTAAATAAAAATAAAACTTAGTTTTATTTGATTTTCATATTTATTAAGATATAATTCAGTGACAATAACTTACTTACTTACTCACTCACTTACTCACTGGCACTATCGAACCCGTAGGTTCATGGCCGCGCGGACATAAGCTCTCCATACATCCCTATCCTGAGCCAATGCTTTCCAATCATTCCTTGTATAATCTACTTCCCTCAAATCATAGTTAATGTTGTTCTCCCACCTCATTCTTGGTCTACCAACTGGGCGTTTTCCTTCTGGCTTTCCTACAAGAAGTTTCCATGCACGTCTTTCATTCCCCATACGCGCAACATGTCCTGCCCATCGCAGTCTACGAGACTTAACTGCTCTTATTATATCTGGCTTCCTATAAAGACCATGTAGTTCATTGTTATGGAGTCTTCTCCATTCACCTGTCTATTCATCTCTCTTTGGTCCAAAAATTTTCCTAAGAACTTTATTCTCAAATACTTGTAATCTCCTTTCCTCCCTTAAAGTAAGAGTCCATGTTTCGCACCCATATAAGGGTGCCAAAGGCTCAAACACAGTGACAATAACACAATTCATAATTTGTTAACATGTCTGAAGAAGGTACAGTGTACCGAAACATCTGTCACTGAATTATATCTTAATAAATATGAAAATCAAATAAAACTACGTTTTATTTTTATTTAATTAATGTATATGGATTTTCATCAAGTAAACACCAACCCAATTGATTAAAAATGAAATTAATTATACGTTCACACATAGAAATATATATTTAAAACGGACAATTAATTAGAAATGAGGAATATTTTGAGGAAGTGACTGAATTCAAATACCTAGGAACAATAATTACAAACAGGAATCAAATACACGAAGGAATTAAACATAGGCTCAATTCTGTAAATGCATGTTATTTTACATTACAGGGACACTTGTCATTCCAACTTCGCTCAAAAAAAAAAAAAACGTTAAACTGAAAGTATATAAAACTATTATTCTCCCAGTTATATTATATAGATGTGAAACAGACTCCTTAAGGGAAGAGGAAAAAATTGTAGTATTTAAGAATAAAGTTTTATGAACTTTTTTGGACCAAAGAGATATGAACAGACAGGCGAATGGAGAAGACTGCACAACAGTGAACTAGATGATCTCTATAGGAAATCAGATATAATGAATTAACTCTCGTAGACTGCGATAGGCAGTTAAGGGAAGAGGAGAATGGAAACTCGAAGGAAAACCAGAAGGAAAGCATCCAGTAGGTAGACCAATGATGGGACGATAGAATAATATTAACCATGATTTGAGGGATGATTGGAAAACTTTAGTTCAGGATAGAGATCGCTATCGCTCGGTTTTTAATAATTTCCTCGCTTCTGTAAAAACCACTTCCCAACCTTGCATTATAATATAGCTTACTATTTCTACTTCTTCTTTGGCTTTCCCCCACTTATAGGTTTGCCGTCTTCAGTTTCCTTTTATCTCTATCATTCCAATCTTCCCCTTATAAATTCCTATCATCCATTATATTTTTGACATAGGTTTTCCATTTCCATCTTGGTCTGCCACGTTTATTTCTTCCAGGAGGTGACCGTTGGTATATATGTATTGGCCATATTTCATTTTCCATTCTTTGTACATGGCCATACCATTTAAGCGTTTGATTTCCAATCCTCTTAACAACAGATGTGGTGACATTCATTTCTCTCCAAAGTAATTCATTTCTTATTCTATCCTCTCTTGTTTTTTGGAGGCTTCTTCTAAAATAATCAAATTCAACTGTTCTAATTTTATTCTTTTGTAATTCCGTCAAAGGCCAAGTTTCACTTCCATATGACAAAATATTCTGTATTATACTCTTATAAATTTTCATTTTAGTTTCCTTTGTATTATTTTTGTTCCAAATTATTCCGTGTAATGTCTTGGTTACATTTTTGTCATTGCAATTTTAGTTTGTACATCTCTCTCACAGGTACCTAAACTTGTAATTATTGATCCAAGATATTAAAAAAATTCACATGCTATTTCTACTTAATTTTCTATAAACACTGTCAGCAAGTAGATGTATAGATTTACATTATGATAGTAAAACAATAGCTAAGGGCGCAAGTGGCCTGAATTTATAAACATTCGGTAGTTGTGTACAATAATTGTGAGTTGTGTTTGATAAGGTAGCATCTTGCCCCTTATCCTGCGTTTGAATAGCAAACCCCTGTTTTTGCTGCAGGTTCCGCAGAGTTCTTTGTTGTGTGAAGAATGCTATCGCCCAGGTTTATAGCACCATTTATCCATGTGCTTTATCGTGGGGCGAAGAGAGACTGACAAAAAAATATTTCACATCAAAGTGAGGGCATAACTTACCTGATACAAAGTAAACTTACTCTGCAAATTACTTGCATTCTTATGTTCTTTACTGTGTATCCATAAGCATCCCTATACTGAGCTGGTCTCTCAATCATACTTGTCATAAGTGATTTCCAATTTATCTAGAGGATTTGGAAATCAAGAGTGGCATTTGTTAGGACTATTTAACGAATAAAATTAAACTGTTTACTCACAGATCATTATTTAAATATAGTTATTCTATCTTCGGGTTTTTACAGCTGCTGCTGTCTTCCCGTGCAAAATCTCCAAAGCCTACGATCTTGGGCATCTTCAATGCTTAGCCCTCTTGCTTGCATTACTGCTTTCCTTCCATGTTCACTTTGGTTTCCTTTTGTTTTTTTCTTCTTTCTGGTCGGTTCCCATTGATATAGTTGCTTCGGCCATCGCTTATCTCCCATTCATAAAATATACCCTAACCATTTTAATTCCTTCTCAATTCTTTCAGTTATGCTTTCTTCTGCTTCCATTATGTCTCTAATTTCCTTATTTGTGACATGTTTTGACTTTCTGGTACTTCTGTGCAAATAATCCATTTCTAGAGCTATTAGTCTATTCTTGTAGTACTTATTGATTGTCCATACCTCACTTCCATACATTGCAACAGATTCCACCAATATTTTACCAATATATTTTTTTGTGTCTTTCCAAATATGTTTATCCCACCATATGGAATTTAACGATGATATTATTTTGCTACTCAATTCAGTTCTATATTTTATGTTCCCTTTGCCTGTTTTAAAATATGTATACATTAAATGTAAACGGCGATCTTTGAAAAAAAAAGTTTCAAGCGCGACAGACCTAGAAGGTCCTTGGCCTACAAGCCGGCTGCTGGCCTCACATCCACGTGTGTTAATCACAGAGGTAGACAATCACCTAGCCGCTGTAGGGGTGACATGTGGTCAGTATGTCGGGTTCCCCAGCCGTTATAGCTGGTTTTCTCAATCTGGAGCCGCTACTTATTGTAGCTACCCAAATGCCTCACGATGCTGGGTGGGTACCGGTCCCATACTGGCCGAAATTCCATGAGAAAATTTCTTCCCCCATGGGGACTCGAACCAGCGCAAGTCCCGTAGCTCTGCGCCAAGGCTTCTTGCCTTAAGAACTCGGCTACGGCGCGGGACGCGATGTTTGATAACAAATGAGAAATGTTTGGTTATTTTTAATTTGTTCATAACTGCAACTTGTCAATACTATTTATTGGCAAATAGGATCGCAATATTGTAAGAATGCACCCTAGTGGAGAAAAAAATAATCACATAAAACTGTATATTCTGAAGAACATTATAGGCTATTAATTAATTTGTTTTAGGAAACAACACAGTAAAATCATTATTTAAAAACTACAATTATTGAACACACAATTATCAAATGTGTAGTTCGATGGAATCTGCTCATTATTCACTGTATTCAACGTAGGCCTGCTTGTTGGACAGTCAGTAACTGCAAAATAATGCTCTGACCTGTTCAGAACATTAAGGAGAAGTTTTTTTTTTATTTTGGTAAACAGAATTGAATAGATATAGAGGCGAAACACGACTGTCATTGGTTTTAAAACAAAATTCATTGAAACGTGATTGGTCAGTGACTCTCATTTGGGGCATGAGTTAAATATAATTCTGGCAGGATGTATTTTAATGGATAAAAAACAGAGTCAAGATATTCGTAAAGAACTACAAATATTCAGTTTGACAGATAAAATAGAAGAATACAGGAGAAAATGGTATGAACATGTCTGCAGAATGGATAGGAAAAGTCTGAACTATCAACCAAGAGGAGGAAAAAGAGATCGGGGACGCCCACGAAACAGATGGACACAGCAGCTGTGATAATTGGAGCCGGAACGAACCAATAAGGTTTAATCCTTGTAAGAAGAAGTGCCTCTGGTCCCGAGGGTCGCGGGTTCAAACCCGGCCGGGGTCGATGGATTTTTAAGGATAGAAAAATCCAAGGAGCAAGTCCTCCGGGAGGGATTTTCAGGCTCGTAAAAGATCCTTAAGCCTGAATGAAAGGCCTCTAAGCAAAATTTACTGAATTTTCCCGTTATAGTACTACCTTGGTTTCCTAGATGTCAGTATGAGGCGGAATGCTGACGACGGACCACTCAAGTGACATCTATACGGAAAAAAGTGTAACTAAATTAGTATGTTCAAATTCCTCCCTGTAGGGGAAAGCGCGTAAATATATGTTAAGGGAAACATGGGCTTAAAAGATACAAGAAGAAGAAGAAGAAGATATTTGGCCATGTTTAGTTAATGTTAAAATATGAATTGATGAATTGTTATTTGTGTAGAAACTTCATTGATATTTCTATTACTACTGGAGCGGTACACAGATGTTGGATGATGTGCCGTGTCACGTACAGTAAGTAGGCCTGTGTAGTCTCCTTTATGTTGTTTGTTGACTTTCTACTTCACAAAGAGCACGTAGTTTCTAACATCACAAACGAATGTTCCTGGAGTTGGTTAATATTTGATTTAGCGACGCTCTATAAAAACTAAGTCGTCACTGGGGCAAAGATTTTAATGTGTTTGCATATTTTTTCTATGATGACTATACAATGCTCAGTTAGTTATAAATGCGTTTTGGCGGAAAAGGATCGTAAATAGGCAACTTTTTGGTTGCATTTATTTGCATATTTTGTGAGATTTTTAGCATATTTCATTTTTTATGGATTTTCTAGCATATTAGTGCTTATTTCAACCACTCAAACATACGTTTTGGCAGTTTTTGTGCGTTTTCGCGAGGAAATGTGCATATTTTAAACATAATTTACTGTCTCTACCAGTATACGCGTTCCAACATTAACATACGGGTCTGAGACTTGGCCTTTAACGATCTCTGATAAAAATAAAATTGAGACAATAGAAATGAGATTTCTCTGATCAGTTGCAGGTGTATCTCTAAGAGATCAAAAGAGAAGTCACGATATCAGAGATGAAGTACAAATCTATCATATAAACGAGAGAATACACACAAATAAACGTAATTGGTTTGAACATATACAAAGAATGCCAAGTAATCTTTTATCAAAACAGCTGCTTCATTATAGGCCTCTAGGCCGAAGAAATGTAGGAAGACCAAAACGTCGTTGGAAGGACGCCCTACGCCTGCGCCGGGGAGCGGGACGGGCCAACAGGCTCATACCTTGAAGATGATGACCAGTATACAAACTGACTTGAACTTACATTTTATGAAGAGGTTCAGCTAGGTGGAATTTAAATTTTAATGTAAAAAAAAGTAAAGTGATCCCACAACAGGCCCGGATGCCCTTGGGTTAGTAGTAGGAGATTAAGGCTCCCACATTTTCTACACAATCGGCACTTTATGTCAGCCGGGTTGTCAGCCCTGCGTGACGGCCGCCTTTACCCCCAGAACAAGTGTCTGGTACTCATTTTCGTTAGAGGCTGAGTCGACCCCAGGGCCATAGTGCCGCCAGAGGGTTTGGGTCAGTTTAAAAATCCTGACCCCAACGGGACTTGAACCCTCGGCCCTCCGGCTTGTAGATCAGTGCCTTAACCACTACGCTACGGCGTGCCCCAAAATTTTAATCTATCTTATATTATTTTTGATGAAGCTATGAAATCTAATTAATAGATTAGGTTTAGATACCCTATTATCTATGAATTAAAAGTTTATAGTGGAGTAGTAATAGTTATGGTCTTGAAACTTAAAGAATTTGGCGGTATTTAGAGGAATCTGTCCCATAATCGATAATCCACGTTTTCTCACATTCCAAATAACTGTACCTTGGAATTGTTTATAGAAATCAGGAGTTCAATTAGTGCAGCAAAGGAACTTGGTGAAAACTGTAGTAAAAAATCTAGAAAAATTGAGTGGGGGAAATTGGAAAGGGTGTATTGAAGAAAATTATATGTGGTTTTGAGTAAAAATAAAATAATTGATGCGCTGTCATCAGTAGCTGATGTTTTGTCAGGTGAAAATTAGCATGTAGGAGTACTACCAGCGGACTTACAAGGCAGTGATATAGGCGCAGTTTATTTTAAAACTATTATTCTACCAGTTATATTATATGGGTGCGAAACATGGACTCTTACTTTAAGAGAGGAAAGGAGATTACAAGTATTTGAGAATAAAGTACTTAGGAAAAATTTTTGGACCAAAGATAGATGAACAGACAGGTGAATGGACAAGACTACATAAACAATGAACTACATGGTCTTTATAGGAAGCCGGATATAATAAGAACAGTTAAGTCTCGTAGACTGCGATGGGCAGGACATGTTGCACGTATGGGGAATGAAAGACTTGCGTGGAAGCTTTTTGTAGGAAAGCCAGAGGGAAAACGCCCAGTTGGTAGACCAAGAATGAGGTGGGAGAATAACATTAACTATGATTTGAGGGAAGTAGATTGTACAGGGATTGATTGGAAAGCATTAGCTCAGGATAGGGATGTATGGAGAGCTTATGTCCGTGCGGCCATGAACCTACGGGTTCGATAGTGCCAGTGAGTAAGTAAGTAAGTGGAAAGAAATTTCTCGATGCACAAGTCATTGTTAAGAGACAATAAAAAAAATGTTCTCCTTCGACAATGTACAGTAGTTGTTTGTTGCACATTGCAATGCAGGACTAAAAAGTGAACACCTGATATTTACCTGCAAATGTGTATTTTATACATATCATAGTGCATTGTTTTTAATTTTAGTGCATTTTTTGTAATTGTTAGTGCATTATTGCATTTTATAATGCATTAACCTGCATTTTATAATGCATTAACCTGCATTTTATTGTGCATTAAAATCCTTGTCATCACTGTCGTAATTCAACCATGGGCGTGAAAGGGCCAACAAATTATGGACATGTTATTTAACAGTCGTAAATCTACAACTCGGAACTAACGTCTACGGCCGCGTTTGAATTTACAAAGTTCAGAAGTGGAGGGTAGCACATGTAACTTCTAGTTTATCAGGACCGACTGGTTGTTGGTTGAAAAGCGATATGCATTATTTATAAACTTAATTATTTTTATACTAACACTGTGGACATAAGCTCTCCATACATCCCTATCCTCAGCTAATGGCTTTCAATCATTCCCTGTATAATCTACATCCTTCAAATCATCGATGATATTATTCTCCCACCTCATTCTAGGTCTACAAACTGGGCTTTTTCCCTCTGGTTTTCCTAGAAGCAGCTTCCATGCACCTCTTTCAACCCCCATACGTGCTACATGTCCTGCCCATCGCAGTCTACGAGACTTATCTTTTCTTATTATATCTGGCTTCATATACATATCATGAAGCTCACTGTTATGTAGTCTTCTCCATTCGCCTGCGTGTTCATCTATTTTTAGCCGAAAAACTCCTAACAACGTTATTCTGAAATATTTGTAATCTTCTTTCCTCCCTTAAAGTAAGATTCTATGTTTCGCAACCATATAATATAACTGGTAGAATAAAAGTTGTATGTATTTTCTGTTTAATGTTTTTTAAAGGAGTTGGGACAAGAGTCTCTGTAATGCATAATAGCATGCATTTCCAGAATTGAGCCTATGTGTAATTTCTTTGTGCATCTACAGGGCTTCCAATATAAAACCGGACACGCCTCACGGGGTTTCACCCGTCAGACAGCTCTCTCTCCTCGTCCGCATTTCACTCTGCCAGCCGCAGAGTGTCCGGTTTTATACTGGAAACCCTATATTTCCTATTTGTAATTAATATTCCTAGATACTTGAAATCAGCCACTTCTTCAAAATTTTCTTAATTTGTCGTTATTAGTTGTCCATTTCTATTATATAACACATGTCAGTGTGTGAACATATATCTAGTTTTATTGATGTTTATTTCTAGTCCCAATTTCTTAGTGCTACTCAATAGAGTGGGCGTGTGTTGGACCTGGTATCTCCTCGTTATCGCTCAATAATACTGTATCATCAGCATACACTAACAGCCTATTATTACCATTGAGAGTTTGTAGGCCTTCTTCATTCTCCAAAGATTTGATGGCGTGCTGTAATACAAAATAGAATAGTAGAGGGGATAGCGCATCTCCTTACTTTAACCCATTGTGAATTTCAAAAGTGTCCGAAAACTGTTTACCTACACGCATCCTACTCTTTGTGCCATTTAGACACATCTGTATTAAGTCTAACTTTTTAGGAATTCTTCGCTACAGTGGCTAATGCTGGGAATAAAGTGGCAATGTTGGGAACCAATAGAGCGCAGTGCAGTGGTTTCACATTAACAGCTGTAAATAGTAAACAAGAGCATGATTGAACTGATCGTATACAGTGTTTTAAACACCTGTCAGAAATGTCACTGTGTTTAATTGCATCAACAGTTTTATATAACACCTTACAAATCTCACTCAATATAAACAGTTACGTAACAAGACAAATCAAGCTATAAGAAACGCCAAACTTAGACATTTATACAACCTAACAGATACCAATACTTCAGAAATGTGGAAAAACTTGAATAGAATGGGAATTGGGAGAAAAGACACACAGGTAAACAAGTTACCTGTTTCCCTGGACACACTCAATAATCACTTCACAGGTATAACTACTACTCCAAAGGATAAAGAACAAACAATAAATGAATTATCACTGACAAATCAACCCGACAGAGAACATTTCCACTTCTCATATGTTACAGACTACGACGTAAAGAAAGCCATCATGCGAATAAAAACCAAAGCAGAAGGAACTGACCGTATAAATATTACTTTACTGAATAAAATAATCGAAGCTATACTACCTACTATAACTCATATTTTTAACTCCTCACTACCAACTTCTACATATCCCTCATTGTGGAAACAAGCCCTCGTACGCCCACTGCCTAAAGTTAAAACGCCCTCAACCCCGAACGACTTTCGACCCATTAGCATTTTACCTACCCTTTCAAAAGCTCTGGAACGATTAGTCCATAAACAACTGACTGAATACCTAAATGAATACAACCTTCTAGATCAATTCCAGTCAGGCTTCAGGACAGGACACAACAAATACTGCTCTACTAAATATTTGCGAAGACATACGCGAAGCTGCTGATAATCGAAAACTTACCATTCTTACATTACTGGACTTCAGTAAAGCATTCGACACGGTAGACTTGGACTTATTGTTGCATAAACCTAAAAACCTCTTACTCTCTGATAGTGCCACGAAATGGTTCAATTCCTACCTTCATGAGCGCCAGCAATCTGTTATAGAAAATCATACATTATGTTCTTCTTGGTCCTTCCGTAAAGCTGGGGTTCCACAGGGTTCGGTACTTGGACCTTTGCTTTTTTCAATCTACATAAATGACATATCTAACTCCCTAAAGCATTGCAAACATAATTTATTTGCAGACGACATGCAAATTACATCCACACAGACAAATATTCACTAAATGACGCTGTTGCCAAAATTAACGAGGATCTTGACTCACTAATGACTTGGACAGTTAAATATGGACTGCAATTAAATCCTAGAAAGTCACAATCAATCATTATGGGTCACCAGAGACTATTATCTACAATTAACCTAAACACAAGTTTCGCATGTGTCACTAAATGGAGTTCAAATCCCTTATAGTGAGACTGTACAAATTCTAGGAGTATTTATTGACAAAAACTTAAATTGGAATACACAAATAAACCATACATGCAAAACAGCCTTCTCAATAATACATTCATTAAATCGTGTACGAAATTGTTTGACATTCCGCCCTTAGGAAAATGTTAGTAGAAACACTTGCAATGCCCCATTTTGATTATTGTGACACTCTTTTTACAGACTTAAATGTTATTTCCACTCAAAGACTTCAACGTGTTCATAATTCTTGCGCACGTTTTATTTGTGGTATTCGCAAATTTGACCATGTTACACCGTCCCTGGAACAATTATCGTGGCTTCGTCTAAGAGATCGTAGAACTGTCCATTCCCTATCCGTTCTCTATAAAAATACTTCACACATCATCGCCTAATTATTTATCACGCCGCTTCATCAGACTATCCGACACACATAATCTTGACACTCGATCCCATCAGCACATTGTCCTTTATATCCCGCCTCATCACACTGTATATTATTCATTATCTTTTACGGTGTCACTTACCAAAACATGGAATTCCCTTCCGCCCTATGTCAGAGACTGTCAAACTATAACATCCTTCAAAAACAAACTAAAGAATTATTTAATAACAAACTAACTTATACACCTCACTGATAGTATTCTTTTAGCAATATTAATATACTTAATTATTTATGAAAATAATATTAAGAATAACAAATATTTTTATTTGTTTTGTTTTTAAATATTGTATAATCGTAAAAATTAGTTTTCTATATCTCATTATTTTCCTGTTTTTTATATACACTAGACAGGGACAATTTAATATGCCTTGCTTGTATACATTTTATTATTAGTTTTAGTCTTAATTTTAACTAATATTAACTGGTTGTATAATATGTATATTAGATATTATCTTTTGATCAAATTTTTACTTAGTGTTTAATATTAGAGTTAATTAAGATTGTTATATTCTGATGTAATATATGTTTGTCCTGGTGAGTGGAAGAGAAGGCCACATGGCCTTAACTCCACCAGGCTAAATAAATCTAATCTAATCTAATCTATTGTTCCGATAACTAATCGAACAATCAACAGTGTCATTTACATTATTGTTTTTCCACCTCTACCTTATAATTAGAGTCGGAATTTTTATGTAATAAGATATAAGATTGCAATACAGATTAGTATAAATTATTCAACTGTTTGTGTGTGAAACCAAGATAAAAGACAGTCAGAAGTCTAACTTCTCATTATACTATTTAACTGTTTGTGTGTGGAACCATAACAAAAGAGAGAAGTATAACTTCTCATTATACTATTCAACTGTTTGTGTATGGAACCAAGATAAAAGACAATCAGAAGTCTAACTTCTCATTATACTATTTAACTGTTTGTGTGTGGAACCATAACAAAAGAGAGAAGTATAACTTCTCATTATACTATTCAACTGTTTGTGTATGGAACCAAGATAAAAGACAATCAGAAGTCTAACTTCTCATTATACTATTTAACTGTTTGTGTGTGGAACCATAACAAAAGAGAGAAGTCTAACTTCTCATTATACTATTTAACTGTTTGTGTGTGGAACCAAGATAAAAGACAGCCAGAAGTCTAACTTCTCATTATACTATTCAACTGTTTGTGTGTGGAACCAAGATAACAGACAGTCAGAAGTCTAACTTCTCATTATACAATTCAACTGTTTGTGTGTGGAACCAAGATAACAGACAGTCAGAAGTCTAACTTCTCATTATAATATTCAACTGTTTGTGTGTGGAACCAAGATAACAGACAGTCAGAAGTCTAACTTCTCATTATACAATTCAACTGTTTGTGTGTGGAACCAAGATAACAGACAGTCAGAAGTCTAACTTCTCATTATACTATTCAACTGTTTGTGTGTGGAACCAAGATAACAGACAGTCAGAAGTCTAACTTCTCATTATACAATTCAGCTGTTTGTGTGTGGAACCAAGATAACAAACAGTCAGAAGTCTAACTTCTCATTATACAATTCAACTGTTTGTGTGTGGAACCAAGATAACAGACAGTCAGAAGTCTAACTTCTCATTATACAATTCAACTGTTTGTGTGTGGAACCAAGATAACAGACAGTCAGAAGTCTAACTTCTCATTATACTATTCAACTGTTTGTGTGTGGAACCAAGATAACAGACAGTCAGAAGTCTAACTTCTCATTATACTATTCAACTGTTTGTGTGTGGAACCAAGATAACAGACAGTCAGAAGTCTAACTTCTCATTATACAATTCAGCTGTTTGTGTGTGGAACCAAGATAACAAAACGTCAGAAGTCTAACTTCTCATTATACAATTCAACTGTTTGTGTGTGGAACCAAGATAACAGACAGTCAGAAGTCTAACTTCACATTATACTATTCAACTCTTTGTGTGTGGAACCAAGATAACAGACAGTCAGAAGTCTAACTTCTCATTATACTATTCAACTGTTTGTGTGTGGAACCAAGATAACAGACAGTCAGAAGTCTAACTTCTCATTATACAATTCAGCTGTTTGTGTGTGGAACCAAGATAACAGACAGTCAGAAGTCTAACTTCTCATTATACAATTCAGCTGTTTGTGTGTGGAACCAAGATAACAGACAGTCAGAAGTCTAACTTCTCATTATACTATTCAACTGTTTGTGTGTGGAACCAAGATAACAGACAGCCCGAAGTCTAACTTCTCATTATACTATTCAACTGTTTGTGTGTGGAACCAAGATAACAGACAGTCAGAAGTCTAACTTCTCATTATACTATTCAACCGTTTGTGTGTGGAACCAAGATAACAGACAGTCAGAAGTCTAACTTCTCATTATACAATTCAACTGTTTGTGTGTGGAACCAAGATAACAGACAGTCAGAAGTCTTAACTTCTCATTATACAATTCAGCTGTTTGTGTGTGGAACCAAGATAACAGACAGTCAGAAGTCTAACTTCTCATTATACTATTCAACTGTTTGTGTGTGGAACCAAGATAACAGACAGTCAGAAGTCTAACTTCTCATTATACTATTCAACTGTTTGTGTGTGGAACCAAGATAACAGACAGTCAGAAGTCTAACTTCTCATTATACTATTGAACTGTTTGTGTGTGGAACCAAGATAACAGACAGTCAGAAGTCTAACTTCTCATTATACTATTCAACTGTTTGTGTGTGGAACCAAGATAACAGACAGTCAGAAGTCTAACTTCTCATTATACAATTCAGCTGTTTGTGTGTGGAACCAAGATAACAGACAGTCAGAAGTCTAACTTCTCATTATACTATTCAACTGTTTGTGTGTGGAACCAAGATAACAGACAGTCAGAAGTCTAACTTCTCATTATACTATTCAACTGTTTGTGTGTGGAACCAAGATAACAGACAGTCAGAAGTCTAACTTCTCATTATACTATTCAACTGTTTGTGTGTGGAACCAAGATAACAGACAGTCAGAAGTCTAACTTCTCATTATACAATTCAGCTGTTTGTGTGTGGAACCAAGATAACAGACAGTCAGAAGTCTAACTTCTCATTATACTATTCAACTGTTTGTGTGTGGAACCAAGATAACAGACAGTCAGAAGTCTAACTTCTCATTATACAATTCAGCTGTTTGTGTGTGGAACCAAGATAACAGACAGTCAGAAGTCTAACTTCTCATTATACAATTCAGCTGTTTGTGTGTGGAACCAAGATAACAGACAGTCAGAAGTCTAACTTCTCATTATACTATTCAACTGTTTGTGTGTGGAACCAAGATAACAGATAGTCAGAAGTCTAACTTCTCATTATACTATGTTGCAATCTTACCTTTCAGCACATAAATATCCGGACTCTTGTTATAATTTACAGTATAATGTACTTCTTCAGAGCTAAGTTCCAGTTGCAATGTAAACAAAGCAGATGTTTGACTGCGTTTTCATTGGTCGAATAAAGGTTTCACCTTTAAGCGTGTAAGAAAATATAGTGCGCTCTCTAAACACTCGAAATAAAGGAAATAAAAAAATATATTATCTAACACATGTTTATGTAAGTTATATGAAATAATGTTAAAATACATAATTACAGTTTTAATATATTAAATAAATAAGCATTTCAGTGCTTAGTTATAAATAATTATTACGCATGCGCAATACAGAACACATTGGAATTTGAATTGTTTCAAAAAATGGCTGATTCTACTTTAGAATGTTTAAAGCATCAAAAAAGAAAACCTTTCGGAGAGAAACAAATAATTTTCAATGTGTTCAGACGGATTAGTGACCTTCATTGTCCACTGAGGATAACAGCAGTGAGCATGGATAGGAATAGGGCCCTAGCCCTTGTTGGTGATGTTGTCTTTGTTTTTATATATTCCTGTATTTTCCAATGCGTCAAGATATTTTAAATTATTAACCGATCTTACGACTCTAAGCTTACTTACATCAACGGTGTGTTGGGCAACCGCCGATTTTCATGTCTGCCAGGCGGACAGTAGATCTTCTAGTTTTCCGAACATTTTTCTTATCACTTACTTACTTACTTACTCACTGGCACTATCGAACCAGTATGGCCGCGCGTACATAAGCTCTCCATACATCCCTATCCTGAGCTAATGTTTTCCAATCATTCCCTGTATGATCTACTTCCCTCAAATCATAGTTAATGTTGTTCTCCCACCTCATTCTTGGTCTACCAACTGGGCGTTTTCCCTCTGGCTTTCCTACAAGAAGCTTTCATGCAAGTCTTTCATTCCCCATACGTGCAACATGTTTTGCCCATCGCAGTCTACGAGACTTAACTGTTCTTATTATATCTGGCTTCCTATAAAAACCATGTAGTTCACTGTTATGAAGTCTTCTCCATTCACCTGTCTGTTCATCTCTCTTTGGTCCAAAAATTTTCCTAAGAACTTTATTCTCAAATACTCGTAATCTCATTTCCTCCCTTAAAGTAAGAGTTCATGTTTCGCACCCATATAATATAACTGGTAGAATAATAGTTTATCACTTCCTTGATAATTTATTTAGTAAATACCGGACCTTTTTAAAAAATAAATTTTTCCTTGGGATTACCTAATTAGTATATTACGATGCGAGGTTGGGAAGTGGTTTTTACAGAACCGAGGAAAAATGTTTAAAAACCGAGCGATAGCGAGGTTTTTAATTTCCGAAATTCTGTAAAACACTTCACAGACTGCTTTGTACATTATTTTTTTGCGCGATGGTGTTTTCAAAAGAATAAATGATAGTAAAATAATAACATATTCGTTGGGAATATTTTCGTTCATTATAAACAATTGACTAACGTTAACAGTGTGGGCAATGTTTATTAATTGAAACAACAGGAGGCCTTTAGAACAATTATTGATAAAATGGCCGAAAGTACGTATTTATTGTTTTAAATGAAGTTTAGTTAATTTAAAATGCAGTGATTTGTTTTGTATAATGTATATTAACACTACCTTTTGGATATTTTTTTGTATATACATTGTACGTAGTATACATAGAGAGCAGTGGATTTGCTTCCCGCACTTGGGTGTAAATGTAATATTACAATAAAGTTATTTAGGTTGGCAACCCCGAAATATAAAAGGTTGAACTTTCAATAACGGTCGCCATTCCTGGTAAGTACGACAAAACGCACTATCACGCAAAAAAAAAAAAAAACTATTTAAGGTAGTTCCAGTTGTAAAAACTGTTTTAATATTTTAAATGTTTTACTCGCACCACTAGTTAAAGAGCAAGTATAAAGAATAGATACAACATAACTTTACTATAATCACACACGGTGTTTATAGGAAGCCAGATATAATGACAGCAGTTAAGTCTCGCAGATTGCGATTGGCAGAATATGTGCCACGAATGGGAAATGAAAGACGTGCGTGGAAGCTCTTTGTAGGAAAACCAGAGGGAAAACGCCCAATTGGTAGACCAAGAATGTGTTGGGAGAATAACATTAACCATGAATTGACAGAAGTAGATTATACAGGAAATGATTGCTCAGGATAGGGATGTATGTATTGATTGATGTATGTTATTACCAGGGAACGGAACTACATGCATTTGCATATTTGTTCTCTCTCGTTGTGCAAATGTGCCGAAAGATTATCTACACGAATCACAAATTTCTGAATACAATAATATTGATTTTATTGTGCATAAAAGTGCATATTTTACCTTTATTTATAAATGCATCATATTTTAACATTTATGCAGGTAAGCTGCATATTTGGTAATTTATTTGTATTTTTCAAATATTTAAAGGTTTTAAATTTTAAAATTGCATTAATTTAAATTAAATAGTTAAGTAAAAAATGTAACGTAGTAAACATGATTAATTTATGTTTATGAATTTTGTTTAACGATGAATGGCACACCCATTGGGAGCCCCTCAAGTTTTCGTGAGGTGACATCAATTTTTCACACGGTCCGTTTGTGATTCCCCGTATGTATTCCACGTGCAGCGAAGGTCAACAGTAACGCGCTTTTACGCATCGGACTAACGAGCAGTTGTGTCTTCGTTCATTGAATAAGTGTCTAGTTTTTGTGTGAGGTGAAGTGGGTAAACTGTTAAATCATGCCCAAAGTTAAATTAAGTAATTCAGGTAGACTTCAATCATTTGTGAATGAATTTCGTAACGAGTTTATTTCCACGGATAATAGAATTTTATTTTGTAAAGCATGTGAGAAAAAATTAGGCAGTGAGAAACGGTTTCAAGTGTTGCATCATATAAACACATCCAAACATAAGGAATTAGTAATTAAAAAACGTGAAACGGAAAATAATCCAAAGCAAAAACAACTTGCGGAGTGTTTAGGTGGTAGGTTAACTCAAGTTTTCTTCAGACTTGTGTGAGGTTTCTATAGCATGCGATATTCCTCTCTTTAAACTCAATAATCCAACGCTAAGAAATTTTCTTCAGAAATACACCAACGAACACGTACCAGATGAAAGTACAAACATATGTAAGCCAGTGTTACAACAGTGTAATATCAAATATTCAGAATACTCTTAGGAATCAATTTGTATGGATTAGTGTTGATGAAACGACGGATTGTGAAGGTCGTTACATAGCGAATTTTATAGTTGGAGCCCTTTGTAAAGAAAATCCCACAACTCCGTATCTTCTGAATCCAGAGCCTAAACGTAAGTTACCTATAACGTATTATTCTGTTAAAATAATCTCAGATTTTTTATGCACATTTTGTATCATATTTAGCTATTTTTACAGCATATTTTGTGGCATATTTAGCTATTTTTACGGCATAAATGCATACATATTCTTCATGTTTTTAGGGCATGAACTTCCGTTCCCTGGTTATTACGTTATGTGACGTAATCATAAGGTATATATACTTTTATAGGTGCATTTAATATTGTCTTCCACTGGCTTCAGTCTCGATAAAGGCTACGTTGTAGCCGAAACGCGTTGATTGTTGTTTTTAACTGTTTTAGTGAATGGAGTATTTTAACTTAATAATTGTACACTCTGTTTACGGCCGATTTCACGAAATTAGAGACAAAGAAAGTTATTGGCAAATTAAATTATATTTTATGAAGTAGGAATATAACCAAGAGGACTAAGTTATTAACATATAACACAGTTGTGAAGAGTGTTTTATTATGTGGTGCGGAAACATGGACATATAATGAGAAGAAGGGACACAGAAATAAACAAATAAGTTGAAATGGATACCTCCTGGAAAAGGGAAACATAGTAGACCAAAGCCAACGTGGTTAAAGGGAATTCAGGACAACATTAAGAAGGGAAATATGACAGAAGCAGACAAGCAAGACCAGAAAGCGTCGAAGGAAAAAATTGTATATTTTGGTTGAGGATACCTGTGTAAATTACAGGAACAATCCTAAAATAAAATTAAAAAAAAAGAACATTTCACAACGTAAATTATAATTTAATACATTTGTCTGAAGAAAAATACGTATGTAAAACAGTGGCGCGGTGCGCAGTGAATTGATTTGTGTTTATATAACTAATCGGGTGCGACGCCTCGTGCCTGCAGATGTTATTCAATTAACAACAACAAGACAAGTTGCCTTGGATTTCCTAAGTGCATTAGAACCAGTGACCCAAAGCTGTACAACAACCAGGTTCAACTTTATACTTGTACTGTACTGAATTCGCTCCAGACTTCGGTAAAATTCCCAATCAAATAAAAACTAAGTATTTTATAGCATAAAATAGTATATCAATCAGCAATTAATTAATGACAAACAATTTTTTACGCGATAGCTCGTTTTGTTCTACTTACAGCAATGGCGACCATGATTCAAAGTTCAACTTCCTACATTTCGGGGTTGTCGACCTAAATAACTATACTGTAACATTGCATATTACAAACACGCGTGTGGGAAGTAAAACCACTGCCCTCTATGTATACTACATACAATGTATATATATATATATATATATATATATATATATAGAGAGAGAGAGAGAGAGATATTATAAATATATTTTTGACATTTGGCAATGAAGGCAAATATGATATGAAAAGAAAAATGAATGCTTGAGTCGGGATTCGAACTCGAGTCTCTAAAGTCTGTACCTTTAGCGCTCTAACCAACTGAGCTACTCAAGAATTCCAATACAAGCATACAATTTTCTTATACATGTAGTATTCTCAATTCACACAAGAGGTAGCTGAAATTGTTTCAACTTTAGAGACTCGAGTTCGAATCCCGACTCAAGCATTCATTTTTCTTTTCATATCATATATATATATATATATATATATATATATATATATATATATAGAGAGAGAGAGAGAGAGAGAGAGAGAGAGAGAGAGAGAGAGAGAGAGAAAATATCCAAAAGGTAGTATTAATATACATTATACGAAACAAATCGCTGCGTCTTAAATGAACTGACCTTTATTTGAAACAATATAAAACAATAAATACGTACTTGCCGCCATTTTATCATTAATTGGTCTCACGGCCTCCTGTTATTTTATCAGTAATTAGTCTCTTGGCCTCGTGTCGTTTCAACTAATAAATATTGCCCGGACTGTTAACATTGGTCAGTTGTTATAATGAACGCAAATATTCCAACAATTTTTTTTGTATTATTTAATATTTAGAAAACATCGTCGCTCATAAATAATGTACAACGCACGTCTGTGAAGTGTTTTACAGAATCTCGGAAATTAAAAACCACTTCCCAACCTCGCATTGTAATGTTACTGACAAATATATGAGTTATTTGTAGGATCTTGTTTTCCTTACTTATTCTCTTTAATATTTACTTTCTCTGCCTTGTCACGCAGCGGGCCCGGGTTCGATCCCCGGTCGGGACAGTTCTCCTGGGTGAGGTTTTTATCGGGGTTTTTCCTCACCTGTAAGACAAATGTCAGGAAAACTTTAAGGCCCAAACGGTCTCCGAAATCATATGGACATCGCAATCATCAACATTCATATTCATCTTAGGTTAGGATTAGGAACTCTCCTAGCGCACCATTATGATCATCCATCATATCATCGGGGCAACGTAACCCCGCCTTCCAGGCGTCCCAACCTCAGAAGTGGGTTACAAATACGCCATGCCAGGAGAGAAACCATGAATGTCGAAAAGACAAACCTGGGGCATTTGAAAAAAAAAAAATACGTAGAGAAACGCATTCCTGAAGGATTGCTTTGAAATATCCCTTTACCCAGAACCGAGTCGAACCCAGAGTCTATTTTTTTGTAGCCAGTGCATGGAAGCTTCTTGTAGGAAAATCAGAGAGAAAACGCCCAGTTGGTAGACCAAGAATGAGGTGAGAGAATAACATTAACTATGATTTGAGGGAAGTAGGTTATACAGGGAATGATTGGAAGACCAGACATTGGCTCAGGATAGGGATGTATGGATAGCTTATGTCCGCGCGGCCATGAACCTACGGGTTCGATAGTGCCATGAGTTAGTTTCAGTATCGTTGATATTTCTTACCTCTTAGCATGTAACAGTGGTATTAAGGCAGAGCCACAGGATGCGATGCGTAACAATAACTATTACTTGATCGTTATACAGAACTCGTAAAAAACGTATTTGTAAGTAGCAAAAATGACCCACCCTCTAGGATATATCGTTCTTAAAAGTTCAACTGTGAGGTAATACATAATCTTACATAAAGATGGTATAAAACCATGCGAATAATAAATCCAGAATGAAACCTTCACTAGTCCAAAGAGATACCAGAATATGGTTATACAAAACCTTATCAAAACAAGTAGGCTTACTTTGCTACGACAGTGAAGCATGGACTTTGAGGAGAGAAGGATAACTTCTGGTGAAATATAAATGGATTGCGCACAAATGTGCAAAGGTGATAACACAACTAAAAATCACTAACACTAACTTGGTCTTGCGTAATCACAAATTGTTTTTGTTCTTTGTGTACATGTTTCGATGTGATATCTTTCGCATTTCTGTTCACACACTTCGCATATGCATGACATCTTCGGGTCATGGAATGTTTTATCTCTACACATTAGGTGGTGGAATCCATGCACGCTTAATCTTGTGATGACGTGTCGTATCTGGAAATTTACTTCTGTCCAGTGCTATCTATCATCGCTCCGGTGCTGAAGAATTCCGGCCATACTTACTCTCTTTTTCTGCGTAGTCTTTGTAGCGCATGCTTATAGGGTTCTGTGTTTGGTAGTAGGTATGATGTTTTCAAGTCCTCGATAAGGAAAGTCTCCCTTGCCAGTAGGTACACTAGACGGCCTCTTGTCACTTCTGGTGAAATGACATATACAGCAGGGTACATCAAGTAGGAACACAAACGCAATGACGATATCTTGAAGGAACTACGTTTAGAACCAGTCCAGTGCATACATGAACACCAGAACAACTGAATGAATCATTTCCGACGAATGAGTTCAGATAGATATCCCAAAGCCATGATTTGTTATTTTCTAACAGAGAAGAGATGTCTGGGCAGTCCAAGTAAACGCTGGATACAAAATTCATCAATGAGATCGTAACAGGCCTATAGGTCTAAGACTTGTAAGGAGGAAGAAGATATTAAAAACATAGGCATGTATGGCCGAGTATGGGACAAGGGAAAGCGGCGTATAACGTGAGTTCTATCAGTTGTATAGGTTAAGCCTCCTGATGTCGTTACGTCAATTAAATTTTCAAGATTATGAAGAATAACTTGACATGCGATACCAAGAACATCGTGTAAAGTAAAATGTAGGAAAAAGATTTGTGCAATGACCGAGACTACGTTGGATGGATTAAAGTTTGGAGGATCTGAGGGGTTGTCAGAGACAAAGAAGCCTGGAGGAGAGTTCTTAAGAAAGTCGGACGGCAGTCCTGTTGTTTATATACGTATATATCATCATCATCTTCTTCACTTCAGGGGTTTGGCGATCCGCCTGTTACGAATTCATAATGATTCCTTTGATTTCTTCCTAGGTCTTCCTACATCCCTTAATCCTTCCGGTTTATAATGATATGCTATTTTGGGTAATCTTGTTTCTTCCATTCTCTGAATGTGCTGTTCCCAGCCGACGCGGTGTTGTTGAATTCTCTCATTTACTTACTTACTTACTCACTGGCACTATCGAACCCGTAGGTTCATGGCCGCACGGACATAAACTCTCCATACATCCCTATCCCGAGTCGATGCTTTCCAATCATTCCCTGTATAATCCACCTCCCCCAAATCATAGTTAATGTTATTCTCCCACCTCATTCTTGATCTACCAACTGGGCGTTTTCCCTCTGGCTTTCCTACAAGAAAGCCTCCATGCAAATCTTTCACTCCCCATACATGCAACATGTTCTTTCTGCACCACCGTAGTATAATGCAAAGCTTCCTGATTCCTGACTACCTTCTCCTGGCCACCTAACTTCCTATAAAGCGACTATATCCAAGGGCGATTTATCTAGTTCCCGCGTTAATATGTCTAGTGCCCCGCTATTGTATGAAGTCCTAACATTCCATGTTCCTAGGAACATGTCCCTGTGTTTGAGCCTTTGGCATGGGTTCCCTGAAGTAGTCCCCGCCCGGAGAACCGAATGGGGGACTATTTGACCTCCGGAAAATTTTACCCCAGCTGAACCCATGTCCGCATTTCTTGACGGTTCTATTTTTACAGTGAAATATCGTCACTCTTTCGACCAAGGTACTTTTTTCGTCTGGCTTATCACCTTCGACCAGTCCGGCATGGGTAACCCTATCGGCAGCAATGCTACCGCCGGCATAGCTCTCAGGATCATTTAAGCACGCAAGCCACAAGGTAAAGATACCATGGAGGGGGAATTCTCTCATTTATTGAATATATTTCTAATTCACTTCTTATTTTTCATTTACAACATTGCTAGCAGAATACAAATATTAAAGTCATTCTTGATACTAGCTGCTAATTTAGGGGCACTACTTTTAGGTGTTTGCTTTACTTTTCTCATTAATGCTTTTTCAACATTAACACATATAGTTTCCTAGGACGTCCTGATCTGTGGATATTTCCAAAGATATTCGTTCGCTGACTATCAATTGTATGCTGAATGTTTGGTCTTGGACTTCCAATTATTTCACTAATTCTATTTAGCGATTTATACTGATATGCAAACCAATAATTGATTGTTTTCTTCTATTGCAGTATTTCTACCTTTGTGCCCCATTCCAGCTTAATCAGCAGCCAGAACACAAGGTTAGAGGGAATAACGACACTACCAGACCCACCCCCACTCCACTTCATGTGAACATTCTGTTGACCAAAACTTAATACTGTATCAATACTTTTTGTTGGTTAATTGTTGTTGTTCATTTTACTCGTTAATTGTCATGTTAGAACAAAGGAAACTGCGTGCATTTAACTTCATAGAGTTCAATTAAAAAAAAACAACTCCTGGCGTGACAGGCCTAGAAGGCCCTTAGCCTATCAGCCGGCTGCTGGCCTCACACCCACATGTGTCAATAACAGAGGTAGATGATCATCAGCCAGTGTAGGGGTGACATGTGGTCAGCATGTCGAGTTCCGCAGCCGTTATAACTGGTTTTCTCAACCTGGAGCCGCTACTTATTGTAGCTACCCAAATGCCTCACGATGCTGAGTAAGCACCGGTCCCATACTGGCTGAAATACTATGAGAAAATTTCTTCCCCCATGGATACTCGAACCAGCGCAAGTCCTGTAGCTCTGCGCCAAGGCGTCTTGCCTTAACCGCTCGTCTACGGCGCGGGACTCAATATAAAGGTCTATATTTTTGTTTTTGTATGTAGTGAAGAAATAATGAAATTATTTATTTCTGTCTGTGTTATTTTTAAGTGTACCAATAATTTCTTCACTAACTGTACATATAGGCCTATACAAGTCCACCGCTGTGGTCTCGAGGTAGCGTGTTGCCTTGTCACGCAGCGGGCCCGGGTTCGATTCCCGGTCGGGACAGGCTCCTGGGTGAGGGTTTTTTTTCGGGGATTTTCCTCACCTGTAAGACAAATGTCAGGAAGCTTAAGGCCCAACGGTCCCCGCCATCATCATCCTCCATCGGTGAGGAAAGCGACAGGAATCTACCACACCTAGCTAGTAAAGCTGCAAAGCATTCTTAGCTTATTGGAGCGTAATGTTCTAGTATATATTATTAGCCCAGAAATAATTAAAAGAAAAGTATTTATTAGGATGAAAATGCTATGATTGCAGTGAAAGACCTGCCCTCGGGCAGAATTACCATGGATGTATATATATATATATATATATATATATATAGTAAAACTTCTTGTTAGTTAACTTCCTGATAGCTGAGACTCTGATCCTCCACACAAAATTCCAAGCCTTTGTTTCGTAGAGCATTCACAGAAAGATATATCTTACCAAGTTATAGCATAGACACTACGCAATATAAAACCGAACTTAAAGCTTGTCTATTGAAAGAGTATAGACTCGTTAAGCTCTCTAAGTACAGTTTTGTTCGGAAGTTTATTTTCCTTGTTGATTCTATATCAACACTGACGTATATGGTTTTAATGTTGAAAATTGAAGATAATGAATTTTGTATGGTGCAGCTAAGTCGCTCGAGTGGGGAGGGGGGGGGTAGAGCAGGAATTATTGAGTCGAGTCACGCTCGTGCTTTGACTGGACACCAGATAGCAAGACTTACGAGCCCTGAATTAAGATCAGTCTGCAAGATCACCAGGACATTTAACAAAATCTAATTTGGGAAACTGTTGTGCTGCTCGTTACTATTTTGTTTAAATTTGCAAATATGTTCTCACGCAATTTATGTTCCTTACGGTACATATATTTCATGTATATATGTACATACATAAGGACTTTATTAGACTAAAAGTAAGATACATACAATGTTATTTACAAATATGGGTCGCACGGGCAGTAAGCCGTACGTGCTGTTGACAGTCCGTTACAATAAATTAATAATTGGTACTAGTATAGTTAAAACAAAAAAAGAAAACAATAATATTACAATTAGATATGAATACAATTACATTATACATTAACTTAGTTATGTTTTTTTTTCAAATGCCCCAGGTTTGTCTTTCGACATTCCTGGTTTCTCTCCTGGCATAGCGTACTTCTGAGGTTGGGGCGCCTGGAAGGTGGGGTTACGTTGCCCTGTTGATATGATGGGTAATGATGATGATGATGATAATGGTGCGCCAGGAGAGTCCCCAATCCTAAGCTTAACCTAAGATGAATGTGAATGATGTTGATTGCGATGGCCATATGATTTCGGGGACCGTTTGGGCCTTAAAGTTTTTCTGACATTTGTTTTACAGGTGAGGAAAAACCCCGATAAAAACCTCACCCAGAAAAACTGTCTCGACCGGGGATCGAACTCGGGCCCGCTGCGTGACAAGGCAGCACGCTACCCCGAGACCACAGCGGTGGACTTAACTTAGTTATGTAGAATTATTAATAATTAATGGTATTGCAATTTAACATATTTATTTATTCACGAATAAGTGTTGTTCTTAATTTGCGCGTGGCACATCGCTAATAACATCTCTGTATTGTGTACTAGCTAACACCCGGCGTGCGTTGCTAAATTAAATGTGTTTTTATGTTTATTAATTAAATAAAAATAAAACGTAGTGATATTTGATTTTCATATTTATTATATAATTCAGTGACAGCTGTTTCGGTAATTCATAATTTGTTAACATGTCTGAAGAAGGTACAGTGTACCGAAACAGCTGTCACTGAATTATATAATAAATATGAAAATCAAATAAAACTACGTTTTATTTTTATTTAATTAATAAATATGGATTTTCATCAAGTAAACACCAACTCAATTATTTTTATGTTTAGTTTAATAAGTAAAAATAAATGTGAATTATAAATTTATATCGTAATCAATAAAACTAAATATATGGTCACACGTAGAAATACATTATATAATGGAAATGGGCAGCTAATGACAAATGAGGGAAATTTTGAGGAAGTGGCTGAATTCAAATACCTAGGAACAATAATCACAAATAGGAATGAGATGCACAAAGAAATTAAACATAGGCTCAATTCTGGAAATGCGTGCTATTATGTATTACAGAGACTCTTGATGTCCCAACTCCTTTCAAAAAACGTTAAACTGAAAATATATAAAACTATTATTCTACCAGTTATATTATATGGATGTGAAACATGGAGTCATACTTTAAGGGAGGAAAGGACATTACGAGTATTTGAGAATAAAGTTCTTAGGAAAATGTTTGGACCAAAGAGAGATGAACAGACAGGTGAATGGAGAAGACTACATAACAATGAACTACAATGAACTTTTTTGTTTTTACCTTTTTGTTTTACCTTTTTTGTTAACTTTCTGTTATTCTCACAAAGGGATAAGACATACACCCAGACCCAAGGTGGAGATTAAAAATCTCCTACCCCGCCGGGAATCGAACCCGGGTCAGCGGAGTGGAAGGTAAGGACTCTACCGACTACGCCACGGCGACGGACAAAAAAATAAAATCCATGAAAAAATTTCGTCTCCTCAACTTAAGTTATCTTTTAGGTAACTAATTTATAATTTTAAACCTAATGCAGGCGTATGTTGTTCACTTACTGCAACAATAAATTGTGTGTTTCTTCGTTTTTTATTTATGTAGGTGGCATGGTGGCATGGAATGCCCCAAAGTATTGAATGTGCCGATAAAACAAAATAATCTTAAACGCATCACTCAATTGTATGTGCCGTTCTTCCTTCATGTCATCATCAACTTCTTTGCCTGTTCCGATCCCACATCTGTTCAGCCAAGAGCTTTCTTGGTCTTCCTACGATCTTCGTCCTCCAGGATTATACATCAGAGCCATCTTTTGTATCCTATCCTCTAACATTCTTTGCAGATGTCCTATCCATTTGTTGCTGTGTTCTTCTATTTGTTGAAGAAGTGTTTGTACTTTTAGTTCCTCTCTAATATTCTCATTTCTAATATGTTCTTCTCTTGTACAACCTTTCACAGCCCGTAGGAAGCTCATTTCTGCTGCCTGAATTTTACTTTTTCCTTTAATCTGTGTATTTTTTCTTCATGTCTTATATAAATTCTGTTTGTTTCAGGAAAACCTCGACCAACGGTGACTTGGTTCAGAAACGAAGAAGTTATTACAAACTTTTCAACTTTGCTCACAACAAATGATGGAGGGCACCTTGTTCGCAGTGAAATCATAGTTCAAAACTTGGGACGTCAGGACCTTCATTCGCAGCTCAAATGCCACGCAACAAACAACAACAGGACGCACCCGTTAGAAGCCACAGTGCACGTGGATATGAACTGTAAGTAACACAAGGTCATAACAAGTGAGAAATCGCAAATACTTTGCAACATGTGACGCGAAAATTGTTTTCTAACTTAAAGCAAAGAAGATTAAGTATTTGAGAATAAAGTTCTTAAGAAAATGTTTGGGCCAAAAAGAGATGAACAGACAGGTGAATTGAGAAAACTACATAATAGTGATCTACGTGATGTGTATAGGAAGCCAGATATAATAAGATCAGTTAAGTCTCGTAGCGATGGGCAGGACATGTGGCACGTATGGGAGATGAAAGAGGTGTGTGGAAGCTTCTTGTAGGAAAACCAGAGGGAAAACGTCCAGTTGGTAAATCAAGAATGAGGTGGGAGAAAAACATTACCCATGATTTGAGGGAAGTCGATTATACAGGGGATGATTGGAAAATATTAGCTCAGGATAGGCATGTGTGGATAGCTTATGTCCGCGCGGTCGTGAACACACGGGTTCGATAGAGCCTGTAAGTTTAATTTAGTTTTCCATCATACACCATGCGCATGCGCCAACAAACGCGAAGCGGTTTACACTATAGAATCACGGGATGTAGCCAACATATACAAGATCGTTAACGAACCTAAGAGCTAACCTAACGCAATTTAAGTACTCTAAGCTGTGAAACAATGCAACGCCCAAAAATAAACAGTAAGTTCTGAAATTCTGAAGTACAGTTAATTAGTACATACTCTATATTGGCTGCACTGGAACATGTCTTTGTTGTTTCTTAGAATTTTTGTTAAAATCAATATGGCTGCCATTTCTTCATGCTACGTATGTAGTTGAATATCATAGAAAATTATATTGATGTAGTCGCTAGAAAAATGCAAAATCATTGTAAATGGCGGAAAATAATTTGAAAAATGAAACCCTAAGAATAAAATTTGAACGGAGTTTATGAAAAGTCGCGTCACAGGCTGCAAAGTTTAACCGAAAAATCCTATAAACAATTCTAGTTCAATCGAATGTGCAATTTAGAAAATGAAACATCTTTGAAAAATTAAAAAAATGTTTAGATTTAGATATTATTTTACTTTAAATACTGTTAAAATGTGCATAATACGCCTTACTTCCATTTACAATTATATCTTTAACTTCTTCTTCCAACGGAGAAAAATGCAATACACATGTTTATCCGATTATTTTCTTAAGATGCATAGTTCCTTCTCCTTACTTATTCAAACTTATTTTTTTGTAGAACATAATCTATATTAGTTTCCTATATCGCTACTTGCACCTCGTGTGTGCAAATAATTGTTAATTGTATATATGTATTCAAAAAAGTATCTTCCAGTATAATCTTTGTTGTTATATTTTATACATCTCAGTTCTTGGACAACCCTGGTAGTTTAGAACAAAATAGTATCACAAAGAACGTTTCCCATACTGTGAAACGCGTGAAATATTCAGTGACAGAAAATTCTGGAAGAAAGGTTTTCACACTTCTTTGAAGATCACCCTCAAATAAAAGTAGCCAGCATTGGTTTTGGAAGAGACGTCCCAGCAATTGTACTGCTCTCGGATAAAGAAATGGTACAAACATTTGTAAAAGCCACAAAATTCTTGAATCTTATATTTTTAATATATAAATTTCTTTGTTAAAATACGTGCTATCCTTTCTACGTTATGAAATGTAGACATAATAAAGGAAATGATGGTAATAGGAGACAAGTAGATTTCAAAATGATAATGCGCAAACACCAACACGCAAATATTTACATTGACTATTTAACTCATGCCCCAAATGGGAGTCAATGACCAATCACGTTTCAATGATTTTTTATTTACAACCAATCACAGTCGTTTTTCGCCTAGAATTTACCAACTAAAGTTTATCATAATAAAGGAAGCACCTCCTTTTTAACATTCTGAATAGGCCATAGCATCACCCCACAGTGACTACCAGATTGTATATATAGTGCATGAATGTCAACACATAGCGCATGTGGGAGTTAACATAAAAACATTTGTAGCAATTGATTATACCAAAAAAAAAAAAAAAAAGAAACCACTGTTTGCACTTTCTTAAATGTATTTTTTCCCAGGTAATAACATTCCAGAAAAATATAATTGTCATATTTACATCATACGACATCAGAAATGAATTAATACATAGTCTGATGTGTTTCATTTTTTCTCCACTAGAGTGCATTCTTACAATATTGCGTTCCTTTGGCAATAAATAATATGATATGGTTGCAGTGATGAACGAAAGAAGCAAATGAAGCGTACCATTCGTTTCTCATTTGTTTTCAAACATCGCCGTTTACATTAATTATATAAATATTTTAAAATAACTATAGTTAAATAATCATTTGTAAATAAACAGCTTAATTTTATTCGTTAAATAGTCCTAACAAATGCCACTCTTGATTTCCAAATTATCTAGTTAAATTGGAAATAACTCGTGGCATTACTTATGATAATAAACAAACAGAGACTAAAATTTCAAACACCTAAAAATATAGAATGGAAACTTAAAAGCAACAATATAATAAATATGTTTTAATCCATGCCCCAGGCGACGTTTCTGGTGTTATCTCCAGGCATTGGCGTAATTGTAACCCACTTTGAAGTTGGTGCGCCTGATGATGATGGTAGTGGTGCTCCAGGAAAGTCATTGACCCTAAACTTAATCTAAGGCAAATATGAATGATGATTATGATGTTCAGGGACCGTTTGGGCCTTAAAGGTCCCTGGCATTTGTCTTACAGGTGAGAAAAACCCCGAAAAAAACCACACCCAGGAAACTTGTCGTCTTATTCTACTTCTTTCACAGTATCCTCTGCCCGCTCCTGGAATTTCCTTCCTCTAGATATCAGGAGTTGCCGCACACTTGGCACTTATACAGTTACCTGTTGTTACGTCATACATCATTCTCTAGAGTTAAATTTATGCCATGTCATTAATTTGTTTTCTCATTTTTTTTCTATTTTTTTTGTATGTTATATTTAATTTGTTAAATCTAGATTAAATTCAAAATATTTTAAAATAATAATTATATTGTAGATATACCATCTAATATTTATTTTTATTGTAATTAGACGCAAGAATAATTTATGTATTTTTTTTAAATTTGTTTGAGTGGTAGATGCCGTAAGACATTAACTTTGCCACGTAAAATAAAGCTATAATAATGATGATGATAATAATAATAATAATTATTATTATTATTATTTCATTTATATACAGATTTTCAATATTTACACATATTTCTGTGACTAAAGTTTTATTTTCCATCTCTACTCGTATCTATCCATCCATTCCATGTCCTCCTTACTTACTTACTCACTGGCACTATCGAACCCGAAGGTTCATGGCCGCGCGGACATAAGCTCTCCATACATCCCTATCCTGAGCTAATGCTTTCCAATCATTCCCTGTATAATCTACTTCCCTCAAATCATACTTAATGTTGTTCTCCCACCTCATTCTTGGCCTACCAACTGGGCGTTTTCCCTCTGGCTTTCCTACAAGAAGCTTCCATGCACGTCTTTCATTCCCCATACGTGCAACATGTCCTGCCCATCGCAGTCTACGAGACTTAACTGTTCTTATTATATCTGGCTTCCTATAAAGACCATGTAGTTCATTGTTATGTAGTCTTCTCCATTCACCTGTCTGTTCATCTCTCTTTGGTCCAAAAATTTTCCTAAGAACTTTATTCTCAAATACTCGTAATCTCCTTTCCTCCCTTAAAGTAAGAGAGTCCATGTTTCGCACCCATATAATATAACTGGTAGAATAATAGTTTTATATATTTTCAGCTTAACGTTTTTTGAAAGGAGTTGGGACATCAAAAGTCTCTGCAATGCATAATAGCAAGCATTTCCAGAATTGAGCCTATGTTTAATTTCTTTGTGCATCTCATTCCTATTTGTGATTATTGTTCCTAGGTATTTGAATTCAGCCACTTCCTCAAAAGTTCCCTCATTTGTCATTAGCTGTCCATTTCCATTATATACTGAATTTCTACGTGTGACCATATATTTAGTTTTACTGATATTTACTTCCAGTCCCAATTTCTTAGTGTTACTCAATAGTGTGTGCGTGTTGGCCTTTAGTATCTCCTCGCTATCGGCCAGTAGTACTACATCATCAGCATAAACTAACAGCTTAGTTATTAATACCATTCAGTTGTAAGCCTTCCTCATTCTCTAAAGATTTAATGGCATGCTCTAGTACAAAATTAAATAGTAGAGGAGATAGTGCATCTCCTTGCTTCAACCCATTCTGGATTTCAAAAGTGTCTGAACACTGTTTGCCTACACGCACCCTACTCTTTGAGCCATTTAGACACATTCGTATAAGTCTAACTAACTTTTTAGGAATTACGAACTCCAGCAGGATACTATATAACTTCTCCCTCTTAATTGAATCATATGCTTTTTTGAAGTCTACATATAGTTGATGTACAGTACCATTATATTCCCATTTCTTCTCTAAAATCTGTCTTATACTGAAAATCTGATCTGTTGTAGACCTGTTTCTTCTAAATGCACATTGATGATCTCCTAGAATGTCATCAATATAGGGAGTAAGTCTGCTTACTAATATATTTGTTAGAATTTTGTACGAAGTTGAAAGTAATAAGATGCCCCTGTAGTTGTTGCAATCAGTTTTATCTCCTTTCTTATAAATTGGTAAGATAATTGATTCCTTCCATTCATCTGGAAGAGCTTCTTTTTCCCAAATCATACTAAGCAACCAGCGTATCTTGTCCATCAATTTTTTCTCCCCCTGATTTTATCAGTTCTGCTGGGATCTCATCTGAACCTGATGCTTTATACATCTTCAATTTTTCAATCGCCATTTCAACCTCTAATGCACTTGGCTCTGCGACTAGCATTTCTGCTGTCTGTAACTTATCCTCCTCAATGGCCTGTTCTGTATGTACATTTAATAGCTGATTAAAGTAACCTTTCCATCTATTTAATATACTCCTAGAATCTGCAATCAATATCCCCATTTTCATTCCGAATTATGTTTGTTCTAGCCTGAAACCCCTTCTTCTCTAATCCTAATTCCCTGATATAATTCTCTAATGTTCCTATTTTTTGCATTCATTTCAAGATCATTAATCTTCTCTCTCAAATATTCCCTCTTTTTACTCTTTAGTAACTTGGTGGTTTCCCTTCTAACACTACCCAATTGCTCTAAATTTACCTCATTTGGCTCGTGTAACCATTTCATTTTTGCTAGCTTTCTTTTCTTTACAATGTCGGCACATTCCTCATCAAACCATTTCTTGTTTTGCCTCTTTTTTAAACAACCAATGCTTTCTGATGCTGACAATTTAATAGTATCTCTTATAGCCTCCCATTCTTTATTTATATCAGTTTCTTCTTCGTTTGCCACATTGTCATCTGAAGATTCCAGTACTTGAAATCTATTAGCAATTTTGATTTGGTATTCTTGCCGCATTTCATCATTTTTCAAGTTTTTTAATTCATATTTTACAGAATCATCTTTAGCGTTCGTTCCTCTCATAAGCGATAGCCGTTGTCTGATTTTCACCCTGACCAGATGATGATCCGAATTGCAGTCTGTCCCTCTAACTGATTTAACATCGATGATGCTACTGTGCCAGCGTTTATCCACTAATACATGATCTATCTGGTTCCGAGTTTCTCCATCTGGGGACGTCCAGGTGTATTTATGAATATCCTTATGCTGAAATGTTGTGCTCTTAACAATGAGATTCTTTGATGTGGCAAATGTGACTAATCTAACCCCGTTGTCGTTACTATCTTCATGAAGACTGAATTTGCCTATTGTTGGTTTGAATATATCTTCCCGCCCCACTTTTGCATTAAAATCTCCTAAGACAATTTTCATATGATATAGTGAAAGGGTATCAAATAAGCATTCTAATTCTTCATAGAACTCATCCTTGATTTTGTCATCTCTATCTTCTGTGGGGGCATGTACATTTACAATTATAAAATCATGTCGTTTACCCTTTAGAATTATGTATGATATCCTATCACTAACAAACTTAATATCTCGGATAGCGGATAGGATCCTCCTTCTGACTAAAAAACCCGTTCCAAATGCAGGTCTTTCTGCACCCCCATAGTATAATGCAAAGCTTCCTGATTCCTGACTACCTTCTCCTGGCCACCTAACTTCCTGTAAAGCGACTATATCCAAGGGCGATTTATCCAATTCCCGCGTTAATATCTCTAGTGCCCCGCTATTGTATAAAGTTCTAACATTCCATGTTCCTAGGAACATGTCCCTGTGTTTGAGCCTTTGGCATGGGTTCCCTGAAGTAGTCCCCGCCCGGAGAACCGAATGGGGGACTATTTGACCTCCGGAAAATTTTACCCCAGATGAACCCATGTCCGCATTTCTTGACGGTTGTATTTTTACGGTGAAAGATCGTCACTCTTTCGCCCAAGGTACTTTTTTCGTCTGGCTTATCACCTTCGACCAGTCCGGCATGGGTAACCCTATCGGCAGCAATGCTACCGCCGGCATAGCTCTCAGGATCATTTAAGCACGCAAGCCACTCCACCACGACAAGGTAAAGATACCATGGAGGGATTCCATGTCCTCCAGTCCTCTTATTCTCATTCCAGTTTTTATTTATTGCATCCACGAGTTTCGAGGTCTTCCTTTCCTCCTTCTTCCAGGTGGACACCATTCCAATGTTTTTCTGAGTACCCTTTCTTCTTGCATTCGCCGTACGTGTCCATACCAATTTAATTGCTTGTATCTTGTATAATCCACTATTGAATATATAATATTCATTTTTTTCTCGTATGACAGTATTTCTTGTTTTTTTTTCTAATTTTGAACATCTTGCTGCTCTCCTCAAGAAATCCATTTCCATCGACATAAGTTCTTGTTGTAAGTTTTTGTTGAATTTCTAAACTTCAGCTCCATATGTGACAGTACTTCTCACTATTGAATTATATATTTGTAACTTATTTTTCCTGGTTATATGTCTGTTCCATAAGACTCCATTCATCATTGCTGTTATTGCTCTACCTTTATTTATTCTGTTCATAATATCACTTTCTTGTTTATCCTCTTTATCTGCTTTTATTATTATTATTATTATTATTATTATTATTATTATTATTATTATTATTATTATTATTATTATTATTATACTTACTTACTTACTTACTTACTCACTTACTCACTGGCACTATCGAACCCGTAGGTTCATGGCCGCGCGGACATAAGCTCTCCATACATCCCTATCCTGAGCTAATGCTTTCCAATCATTCCCTGTATAATCTACTTCCCTCAAATCATAGTTAATGTTATTCTCCCACCTCATTCTTGGTCTACCAACTGGGCGTTTTCCCTCTGGCTTTCCTACAAGAAGCTTCCATGCAAGTCTTTCATTCCCCATACGTGCAACATGTCCTGCCCATCGCAGTCTACGAGACTTAACTGTTCTTAATATATCTGGCTTCCTATAAAGACCATGTAGTTCATTGTTATGAAGTCTTCTCCATTCACCTGTCTGTTCATCTCTCTTTGGTCCAAAAATTTTCCTAGTACTTTATTCTCAAATACTTGTAATCTCCTTTCCTCCCTTAAAGTAAGAGTCCATGTTTCGCACCCATATAATATAACTGGTAGAATAACAGTTTTATAATAATAATAATAATAATAATAATAATAATAATAATAATAATAATAATAATAATAATAATTATTATTATTATTATTATTATTATTATTATTATTATTATTATTATTATTATTATTATTATTATTATTATTATTATTATTATTATTATTATTGCAGTTCGTTTCAATACTGCAGAACCCTCGATTTTTACGAATTATAGAAATGCACTTTGAATTCATAGGACCGTAATGTGGTCATTTATTTAAAAAAAACCGTCTTTCCGCGAACAGCAGTAAAAATTGAGGCTGCAAGATGTGAACTTGTATAATGGAAAAAGTAAGTAGGGTTAGAGAAGAGGGTGGGGCGTTGCAGCAGCACATTTCGCTCGTTTGTTTCGCTGCTGTTTCCTGCGCTAGTGTCTGTTTAATTATTCCACTGAATTATCTGTCCCTTCATCACCCCCTCAAATTAGGGTCGCATTCAAAACGAAATTATCTAGTTTTCAGAGCGGAATAAAGTTCTGTCAGACAAAGGTGGCAACAGACTGTACTTTAAGGGGATTGTGGTCCCTCGCAGAACCCCCTGCAACTCTAACTCTTTGATTTCCCCCCAAGTCTGTGTTTGCCAATACGTGTTCCGCGGTACACCAATGGCTTGCACCGTATGGTAGTACAAACTCATGCCGTTAACTGTCCTTGTATTATCTTTAATTAATACTGGTATGTAATGTCTTGTAGATCTGTTTGTCAATGGCGACCTGTTATGACAAATTGTAATTTAATGAAAATATAGAATCTAATTCATAATTACATTAATTTCTTCAATTAACCGTAGACATTATTATTTTTTGCGCTATAGTGCGTTTTGTCGTACTTACAGCAATGGCGACCATGATTGAAAGTTCAGCTTCCTACATTTCGGGTTGCCAGCCTAAATAACTATACTGTAATATAACAAATTCAAACCACGTGCTGGAAGTAAAACCACTATCCTTTATGTATACTATATACAATGTAGCCTATATACAAAAAAATATCCAAAAGGTAGTGTTAATATACATTATACGAAACAAATCACTGCATTTTAAATGAACTGAACTTTATTTGAAACAATATAAAACAATAAATACATACTTGCCTCCATTTTATGACAGATTGGTGTCACGGCCTCCTGTAATTCCAACTAATAAACATTGCTCACACTGTTAACGTTAGTCAGTTGTTTATAATGAACGCAAATATTTCCAACAAAGATGTTATTATTTTATTATTATTTATTATTTTGAAAACACCATCGCGCAAAAAATAATGTACAAAGCACGTTTGCGTATTGTTTACAGAATCTCGGAAATTAAAAAAAGGGCTGTCGTTCGGTTTTAGACATTTCCTCGCTTCTGTAAAAACCACTTCCCAACCTCGCATCGTGCTTAATAATAATAGAAATGGTAATAGTATTTTTTTTTATTTTTTGCCCCACGTTGTCATTTCGACATTTCTGGTGTTGTCTCCTGACATTGGCGTAATTGTAACCCACTTCTGAAGTTGGAGCACCTGCGAGGCGTAGTTACGTTACCCCGATGATATGATAGGTGATAAATGATAATGAAGCGCCAGGAGAGTTCTTAACCTAAATTCCAGACCATGGGCAACCACATGAATAATTCCCTTTAAGGAAATATTCCTATGATTTGACCAGGAATCGAACCCGGGACCTCATGAACAATAGTCACAAACGCTGACCACCAGCCCATGAGGCTGGTCAAGGTAATAGTAATATAAGAGGCCAGGTATAATAAGAACAGTTAAGTCTCGTAGACTGCGATGGGCAGGACATGTGTCACGAATGGGGGATGAAAGAGGTGCATGGAAGCTTCTTGTAGGTAAACCAGAGGGAAAACGTCGAGTTGGTAGACCAATAATGAGGTGGAAGAATAACATTATTTCGATGACAATAGACCTACTTCCTTCTACTGATGATGCGACTAGTTCCGAAAGGCCTACAGTTTTTTTTAATGAAAGAAGTTGGCGACACGGAGCTTTTAGGTACGTTATATTATAATTTTATACTATAATATTGATATTATTGATTGTTTGGCCATTAACAACAACAAAAAATTGGCAACGGAAATGAATTTTATACGAAGGGCGGCAAGAATTTCAAGAAGAGAAAAAAAAAAATAGAAACTCGGTTATAAGGGAGAGAATGCAGATTGAAGACACTTTTTAAATTATATTAAAATAGGAGCATTTCCATGCTATGCTTTACAGCTTTACTAGGGAATTATAAGCGTGGTAGCTTCCCGTTGCTTTCCACACCGGTGATGAATGATAATGATAAGGATGATGGTGATGGCCGGATGATTTTCGGGGACCGTTGGGTCCTAAGCTTTCTGACATTTGTCTTACAGGTGAGAAAACCCCCGAAAAAAGCCTCACCCAGTAGCCTGTCCTGACCGGGAATCGAACCCGGACCCGCTGCGTGACAAGGCCTCGAGACCACAGCTGTGGACTATATATATTGCCTTAAATTCAACTTTCTAAGCAATTCGATCAGTTTTAAAAAATCACTCTCTCTGTAAGAATCATCGAACGCTTATTAAATTTGAAAGTTTAAAAAATAAACAAAAATATACTGAACTCGTGTCCAACGCAGATGAGATGAGTCCCCTGTATAGCGGTCTGTGAATGACAAGGTGCCGGCCGACCTTACCTGACGCACCATCACGCGGGCAGATGAACGAAATGAAATGGATGAGTATGGGGAAATGGTGGAATGAAATTGTGGCAGAGGAAAACAGGAGAAAAACTTGCCCAAGCTCCGTTTCGTCCACCACGAAACTCACATGGAGTAACCGAGACTCGATCTGGGGACCCTCAGCGGTGAGAGACGAGCGTACGGAGCCGCTTCCAAAATTTAACGAATGTTTTAATGTTATAGATATACGAGTAGTAGACGAAACATGACCTACTATGTTAGGGAAGTATGAACGGTTTATGAGCGAGAATTGAATTGAAATACATAAAAGAAAGATAAATATTTGCACAGTTCCATTAAGTTAGTGAATGTGGAATTGAATTCTGTGCAGGACACAGTCTGTTATCATTGCTTATTGTCTGTTCCCTTGAAACAAAGGAAATTGAATATGTGTCACAGTTTTTTCGCGGTTTCCCAGAAGAGCAATAGCAAATATAACGATGGCTCCCAAAAGAACGGTGGAGTGACTTTGTTAGTACTTCTGCTTCAAGGAAAAAGATACTTTTGGGCGTTTGAATGAGTTTTATATCTGTTTCTCTTTGTCAGTTTCTGTGTTTGTAGCGAGGAGAAGAACAAAAATAGGAAGGATTTTTGTGTACAAGTTATTAAAATGTAATATCTATACAGATTCTCTCAGCTGTTTATGTCTTCCTTCCTCTGATATTATAATACACGATGTATGAAATCACACAAAATGTCCCGCTGGCTATAAAACAAAACAGAAAACTTATTGCTAGATTCAAATGTAATATCTATGTATACAGGGCGTTGTTAATAAAACTAAATATATGTTCATACCTAGAAATACATGTATACTATGTCAATTGACAGTTAGTGACAAATGAGGTAACTTTGAAGAAGTGGCTGAATTCAAGTTTATGGGAACGATAATTACAAATAAGAATGATATACAATTCTGGAAATGCGTGCTATTATGCCCAATAGGGACTCTAGTCTCAACTTCTCTGAAATACGTTAAACTGAAAAAAAAAAATGTTTTTTAGAGGAATGAAACCCTATCAATACAACTAGGACACGACACACGCCCAGTCCCAAGGTAGAGAGATTTCTTTTAAATCCCTTGCCCCGCCGGGAATTAAACCCGGGTCGCCGGAGTGGAGGTAGAGACTCTACCGACTATGCCACAGCGTCGGACAAACTGAAAAATTATAAAACTGTTATTCTACCAGTTATATTATATGGATGCGAAACATGGACTCTTACTTTAAGGGAGGAAAGGAGATTACGAGTATTTGAGAATAAAGTTCTTACGGAAATGTTAGGACCAAAGAGAGATGAATAGACAGGAGAATGGAGGAGACTACATAACAGTGAGTTACATAATGTTTATAGAAAACCAGATGTCGAAACTATGGGAAGTATCTTCTTCCAAAATTGTGACGAGCGGATAAATTTTGAATGCTTCGTGAATATGTGTGCAGAATCTGGAATAGTAAAACAAGTGAATTTAGAATTCTTCTGTTATTTGAGCGATGCAAAATAATTTTGATTAGCTTAATTAATTTTTTGCTTCACCCGCTAGTTATGTGATTTTGCATCATTTTGTATGCTAGTGTACGTACGAAATTTGTTGCAGAACACAGTAAAGGGCCTACACCACATTCCGTACAAAAAAGCAGCAGTGCTGGTAGCAATGTAATATACACCTCATTTGCCGCAAAAGAAATTAAATGCAATTTGAGGCAAACAGCTGTAGCGGAAAGAAAAACACGCTTCTCTCGTTATGTAGTGAAATATTTCAGTTTAAAATTAACACGCGGTACTTGTCATTCTTTTATTTAAAGCGCTTTGGCCTTTTCTCTCCTCTGCATTTTGTGTGTAGATATTTCATCCATCCAGAGATTCTTTCAGCGTGTTTTACACCAGTAGGGTTGGGGGATTTCCCTCTAACACACTAATGAACTGCTAGCAAATGACTTCCATATAATTCATTACCCGGCTGTAGTAATGCCCCGCACTCATAATTTACACAGTAGCAGCATACAGCATGACACCCACTCCGGGCTGTTTTATTTTATGACGGTATTTTATCACTGGGATGTTTGAAAGTCATCATCATCATCATCATCAAACTAGATCTTTGCCTGTTCCAATCTCACATCTGTTCAGCCCAGCGCTTTCTTGGTCTTCCTACCGATCTTCGTCCTGTAGGATTATACATCTTTGATATCCTATCCTCTGTCATTCGTTGCAGATGTTCTATCCAATTGTTCCTGTGTTCTTCTATTTGTTGAAGTGGGACTGGAAGTAAATATCAATAAAACTAAATATATGGTCACATATAGAAATACATTGTATAATGGAAAAGAACAGCTGATGACAAATGAGGGAAATTTTGAGGAAGTGGCTGAATTCAAATACCTAGGAACAATAATCACAAATAGGAATGAGATGCACAAGGAAATTAAACATAGGCTCAATTCTGGAAATGCGTGCTATTATGTATTACAGAGACTCTTGACGTCCCAACTCCTTTCAAAAAAACAAACTGAAAATATATAAAACTATTATTCTACCAGTTATATTATTTGGAAGTGAAACAAGGACTCTTACTTTAAGGGAGGAAAGGAGATTACGAGTATTTGAGAATAAAGTTCTTACGAACATTTTTGGGCGAAAGAGAGATGAACAGACAGGTGAATGGAGAAGACTACATAACAGTGAACTACATGGTCTTTATAGGAAGCCAGATATAATGAGAATAGTTAAGTCTCATAGATTGCGATGGGCAGGACATGTGGCACGAATGGGGAATGAAAGATGTGCATGGTCGCTTCTTGTATGAAAACTATAGGGAAAACGCCCAGTTTGTAGACCAATAAAGAGGTGGGAGAATAACATTAACTATGATTTGAGGAAGTAGATTATACAGGGGATGATTGGAAAAATGTTAGCTCAGGATAGGGATGTATGGAGAGCGGCCATGAACCTACGGGTCCGATAGTGCCGGTGAGTTTAGTTATTCTATTACTAGGACGTTCGATAATAATAATAATCATCAACAACAACTTTACGGATTAGGTCTTTGCCTGTTCTGATCTCACATCTGTTCAGCCCAGCTCTTTCTTAGTCTTCCCACTGATATTCGTCCTGCAGGATTAACCTATACATCAGTGACATCATAACTTAAACACACGATCAAGAGAAAATTTAACTCCAGCTGTTCCTCTACTTGGAACATCTCACTATTCCTCAGCCGCACGACTCTGGAATTCCCTCCCCTCGTATATCAAGGACTGCCCGACTCAAAAATAGTTCAAGAAAACACTCACTACATATTTTCTTAGACTAATTAACTCATGCCCCAAATGGGAGTCAATGGCCAATCAAATTTCAAATAATTTTGTTTTACAACCTATCACAGTCGTTTTTCACCTCGATTTTATCAATTTAATTTATCACTTTAAATTCAAGGTCCTCCTTTTTAACATTCTAAATAGGTCAGAGCATTATTTTTGCAGTGACTGACTCTCTAAGAAATACGTTGAATATAACAATTTATATATTAACCCATTCACCTCAAAAGACGAGGTGGACTCGCCAGCAGTTAAATGGCTTTCAACTCAGAAGACGAGGTACACTCGCTTAACTCTGCTGTTATATATTTTGCTATATTTTGGACAACCCTTGGCATGGTAATATTTTGTTAACATTAATGAATAGTAGAGGAATGTGTTTGGGTCTGCATTTTATTGTGATCTCATGTACCGTTATATTTTGTTTGTTTTGAAAGTCTGAAAATGGACAATACAATTTACGGTAATTTAAATCCAGTTTCCGGGGAAATGCTTGAGCATTTAAACCTGAAGCGAATGGGTTAAGATGTAAGAATTCTAGAATGCATATGGCTACCAGATTGTATATTTAGTGCACGAATGTAACCAGATAGAGCTTGCGGGATATAATATAAAAACATTTGTAGTAATTGATTATACTACAAAAGAAAAGAAACTACGGTTAGCACTTTCTTAAATGTATTATTTCCCAGGAATTAACGTTGCATAAAAATAATTGACATATTAACATCAAAGGACATAAGAAATTAGTCAGTAACCTGTAATGACGTGTTTCATTTTTTCTCCACAACTGTGCATTGTTACAATATTGCGATTCTACTTGGCAATAAATATGATCTGGTTGCAGTTTTGAACAAATGAAACATAACATTTCTCATTTGTTTTCAAACATCGCCGTTTCCATTAAATATATAAATATTTTAAAATAACTAGATTTAAATAATGATTTGTGAGTAAACAGCTTAATTTTATTCGTTAAATAGTCCTAACAAATGCCACTCTTGATTTCCAAATTCTCTAGATAAATTCACTCCTCACTTCGTGAGTCGTGAATTTATCGATAATTTGGAAATCGCTCGTGGAATTACTGATGACAATATAATATATAACCGTGTTCCACATATACTTTTATTATTCCTTTATATTTTAAACTTTCTGTTTCCATTTGTTTTGACATTTTCCAAAACTTAAATTGCACTTTACGATGCAATTTTTATGCCCTCAAAGTGAAATTTTGTGGTTAAGATTCCCCAATATATGCTAATTCAAATTTTCTATCTAATTATTAGTCATAGACACATGTGTTCTTTTAAATTTAGATGGAAATGTATGAGAGTGGGTAAAAACAAATCCATCGACAGTAATTCTGCCCGAGGGCAGGTCTTTCACTGCAATCATATCATATTCATGCTATGCTTTGCAGCTTTACTAGGGAATTATAGGTGTGGTAGCTTCTCGTTGATTTCCACACCGATGAAGGACGGCGTTGATAATGATGGCCGGATGATTTTCGGGGACCGTTGGGCCCTAAGCGTCCTGACATTTGTGTTACAGGTGAGGAAAAACCCCGAAGAAAACCTCACCCAGGAGCCTGTCCCGAACCCGGGCCCGCTGCGTGACAAGGCAGCACGCTACCTCGAGACAACAGCGGTAGACAAAAAGTATCATCATCATCATAGTACATTCACGAATTTAGGCCATTTGTTGACCTGTTTCGGCCTCAAGAGAAACACCATCCAGAAGTCTTTTGAGTGGACGTCCTGGTCTTCTTCTTCCTGCAGGTTGATATCTTAACATTAGTTTGGGTATTCTGTGATCTTCCATTCGATGAACATGTTGTATCCATCTTGACTTATAATCAGAAATTTTGTTTTCTAAAGATTCCATGTGTAATTCTTCTAAGATGTCTTCATTTTTTTTTGTGATCTAGTAGTGTGTATCCTGCAGTCCTCCGAAGATATCTCATTTCAGCAGATCTAAGTCTCTGTATATCCTTCTGTTTCAACGTCCATACTTCGCTACCATACAAAAGAGTTGAAAGAGCCAGTGTTTTATACACTTTTAATCTTGAATGCTTTTGGACTAACTGTGGCTTGAAGATAGAATTTATTAACCCTAAAATTCTTAAAAATTTAGATATTTTTGCATTTACATCCTTTTCTTTTTCATATGAGATATTGCATCCTAGTATATAAAGTATATAAAATGGAAATAAGCAATATTCTCCCTTTATATATACACATACATACATACACACACACACACACACACACACACACACACACACATATATACATATTTATTGTTTACATAACAAATGTGTTTAGTGGAATCATAGAGACTCTGGACCTCAAATGTCACGTGAGAATATTTAAATATGCTTCGTAAGGAGGATTTTTTTAGAAAACATTAAAATAATAAATTTAAAAAATCATAATTCTGAAACTATTCTACTTATAAACACCAAACTTCACAGAAACACGTCTATAAGCACATAGTGTATGTGATAAAAATTTCAAAACAATCGGATAAAAAAAAAAAGAATTGAAATTCACCAGTTGGTCCCCTTAATTCGGAAATATTTCAGAATTTGTTTTGCAATAATGTTACGTGACCTCTGCAGCCAGACTCCTATGGGCTGTGAAATTTGTAACTAAGTGTCTACTCAAGCTGCTTTCACTATTGAATGGAACGAGGTTGCCATGGCAACCCACGTCATCATAGCTTCTAGCCAATAAAAGAAACTTCACGAGACCCAATCCGCGGTATATGTTCCTTGTGTGGCCGTGATTATGTGATTGTTATCCTTTTAGATATCAATTTATGTTCTATTATTTCACATGTGTATTTCGATGTTAGTTTATGCTGATGATGTAGGACTATTAAGCGAAAGCGAAGAGATACTAAAGGCCAACACGCACACACAATTGAGTAACACTAAGAAATTGGCACTGGACGTAAATATCAATAAAACTGAATATATGCTCACACATAGAAATACATTATATAAAGGAAATGGACAACTAATGACAAATGAGAAAAATTATGAGAAAGTGGCTGAATTCAAATACCTAGGAACAATAATCACAAATAGCAATGAGATGGACAAAGAAATTAAACATATGTTCAATTCTGGAAATGCGTGCTATTATGCATTGCAGGGATTCTTGTCGTCCCAACTCCTTTCAAAAACGTTAAACGGAAAATATATAAAACTATTATTCTACCAGTTATATTATATGGATGCGAAACATGGACTCTTACTTTAAGGGAGGAAAGGAGGTTACGAGTATTTGAGAATAAAGTTCTTAGGAAAATTTTTGGACCAAAGAGAGATGAACACACAGGTGAATGGAGAAGACTTGCATAACAGTGAATTCCGAACTCCAGCAGGATACTATATTACTTTTCCCTCTTAATTGAATCGTATGCCTTTTTGAAGTCTACATGCAGTTGAAAGAAAATTAGTAAGTCATTAAATTCCCAATTAGATTTATAAATGTCTTATTTATATAATATTTATAAAAAGTATTGCTATATATTTTGTTTACCTTCTGTTTTATATTGTATTGCTTAGTTACATTTTTTATATAGTTGAGTAGGCCTATTTATGACGTTCCTCTGATCAAGATACAATGTATTGAAACAGCTGTTACGAATGTTAGATAGAATACATATTTATGACAATCACATAAAACTTTGATAGCTGTATTTATTAAAAACACAATGACATTTCATAAAGTAAACATCAAATCAATTGATTAAATAATAATTTGATTTAGATGAAGTTTTAAATAATTTCGTAAACAGAAATATAAATAAATCTTCTTCAACTTCAAGGTTTTTCTCTTGGGATATATTGTAAAGCATGTTTTGATAGACGAGATGTCTCCATTTTATTTATATGTTGAAATCATTTTAATTTGTTGTCTGTCAATTTATTAGCGAGGAGATATTAAAGGCCAACACGCACACACTATTGAGTAAGACTAAGGAATTAGGACTGGAAGTAAATATCAATAAAACTAAATATATGGTCACACGTAGAGATACATTATATAATGGAAATGAAGAGCTAATGACAAATGAGGGAAATTTTGAGGAAGTGGCTGAATTCAAATACCTAGGAACAATAATCACAAATAGGAATGAGATGCACTAAGAAATTAAACATAGGCTCAATTCTGGAAATGCGTGCTATTTTGCATTGCAGAGACTCTTGATGTCCCAACTCCTTTCAAAAAACATTAAACTGAAAATATATAAAACTATTATTCTACCAGTTATATTATGTGGGTGCGAAACATGGACTCTTACTTTAATGGAGGAAATGAGATTACGAGTTTTTGAGAATAAAGTTCTTAGGACAATTTTTGGACATAAAGAGAGATGAACAGACAGGTGAATGGAGAAGACTACATAACAATGAACTACATGGTCTTTAGAGGAAGCCAGATATAATAACAGTTAAGTCTCGTAGACTGCGATGGGTAGGACATGTTGCGCGTATGGGGAATGAAAGACGTGCATGGAAGCTTCTTGTAGGAAAGCGAGAGGGAAAGCGCCCAGTTGGTAGACCAAGAATGAGGTGGGAGAACAACATTAACTATGATTTGAGGGAAGTAGATTATACAGGGAATGATTGGAAAGCATTAGCTCAGGATAGGGATGTATGGAGAGCGTATGTCCGCGCGGCCATGGATCTACGGGTTCGATAGTGCCAGTGAGTTAGTGAGTAAGTCAATATATTTGTAGTAGTTCTCTAATGTCGGTATTGCAGATATGATCTCTTTAAAGTGTGTCCCGCTGTCTTTAGGAAACGCATTTCTGCCATTTCTATCTTCCTTTTTTCCAAATTTATTTAATGTCCAGTTTTCAATTCCGTATGTTAGGAGCGGGACTGCTAGCACCTTATAAAATCTCATCAGTGTCTCTTTCCTGGTTTTATTAAGCGATCTTCTTTGACTAGTGCCACACGTATGCTGTGTTGTTTTATTCTCGGAAAAATACAATTTCTTGAAAAATATTAATGAAAATCCATTTTACTGAATAATTCTTTATATTCATTTAATATAAAAAAGGATGTAGATCCTAATAAAAGAATGTAAAAACGAATATTCTGTTCTCATAAACAAGTATTTCCAATGAACGTAATTTTATTTAAGAGCTACAAATAATCTCAGGGCTTTATCTAGAGATGGCTGTAATATAGAGCCTGATTAGTCTGCATGGCAAACTTGCAGGTATTATTATAGAAATTCATAGAGTTACACACAAGAACAAGCAAGATAGAATCAAGAGGTGAAGTTTCTTTGTATAGATTCTGACGTCATCGAGCTTCCTTTGTGAACGTTTCCTGGAATATGAGAGAGAGAAATCATTTATCACCTACACATATTGAATAAACTGGAGCATTTCGTTCTCAATCCAAATTATTTCGCACGTCCTTTATCCCTAGCAACTTTATCACTACCGCTTTAAACAATACATCTCAGCAATTTTTTGAACATATTTTAACATATTTATTTTAAAATTAAATGCTATGAAAATTAATGTAATATTTAACTTTGTTTTACATTTTGATTCCATTAATCACATCACGTCCGCCGCTGTGGTCTCGAGCTAGCGTGTTACCTTGTCACGCAGCGGGCCCGGGTTCGATCCCCGCTCGGGACAGTTATTCTGGGTGAGGTTTTTCTCAGGGTTTTCCCTTTCCTGTAAGACATGTCAGGAAAACTTTAAGGCCCAAACGGTCCCCAAAATCATATGGCCATCATCATCATCCTTATCATCATCATCATCATCCTTCACCGGTGTGGAAAGTAACGGGAAGCTACCACACCTACAATTCCCTAGTATAGCTGCAAAGCATAGCATGAAAATTCTATTATTGCAGTGAAAGACCAGCCTTCGGGCAGAATTACTATGGATGGAATCACATTACATATTATTTAGACTGTGTCTTAATGCAAGTAGAACATTTATGCAGATTAATTATTGATACTTGTAGAAACAATTTCAGGACAATACCCAGATCTAATCAATGCCATCATCAGAAGACAATAAAATTACTTTATCAACTTGTTCACGCAACAATATTTTTATCGTCTGTTTCACTCACTTCTTCATCACTGTCATAAATTCAAAATCTAAAACTATTTCAGTATCAAGTATGTCCATAATTTCTTTGTCAGTCAGAGGACGTAGAGAAAATTTTGAAATAATTTTGTTACTCACATCTGTATATTACTATAACTGCACAACAAACTGAATGCTCAACAATTAAAAAAATAAATATTATTAGAGAACAAATTGTCAGACCAATCAATAATGAAATAATAAATTATATAAACCACCTCCAGTTGTGGTAAAAACAGAATTAGAGATATAACTCCATTGTTGAAGAAGCCAAGAAAATAAATTCAAGACATGTTATGCAACACTTACTTTTTTTTTTTTTTTACTTTTGAGGGCCTCTCCACTTTTCAGCGGTTACCTGTATTCCCATTCGCCATTCTTGCTGATCACGCCATTCATCCTCCTCCAGACCTCGGTCGTTCATCAATCTATGGATCTCTCCAAGTTGTTCTTGGCCTGCCCCGTTTTCTTCTACCAGAAGGTGACCATTCCAAAAGAGTTTTGGGCCACCTATCATCCTCCATTCTCCTGACATGGCCATACCACTGAAGAGCTCTTCTTTCGATCCTTTCCACCACTGTCTCCTCCATATCCATCATCTGCCTCACTCCTTCATTTCTTCTTCTTTCCAACCTGGACACCCTGGCACTGCGTCTTATTCCATCCATCTCCACTGCCAAGATCTTAGTTTTTTGTCCCTCTACCAAAGTCCATCCCTCAGCACCATAAGTCATTATGCTTTCCACAACAGACTTTAAAATCCTCTTCTTCGTGTGGTTTGACATGGTCCTACTCCACAGTACTCCATTCAACATTTTTATGGCTCTTCGTGCTTGTACTAACCTGCTATCTACTTCAGCTTTACAACTCCCTGATTCATCAATAAGTGATCCCAAATATTTAAATTTTTTAACAGCTCTAATAATTCCTTGGGATAGGGATATATCTCGTCCACTTCCTCCTACTACAAGATATTCAGTTTTTTCCATGTTTACTCTTAATCCTCCTATTTCAAAAGCATTTAGAAGTTTTCTGATCATGTATTTCATATCCTCCCTACTCTGAGCTATCAACACTTGATCGTCTGCAAATAATAAGGAATGCATTGTGCCACCTTGGACTGGTACTCCCATGCCTCCACAATATCGATTCCACTGCTCCAATATATGCTGGATGTATATTTTGAACAGAGTAGGGGACATACTACAGCCCTGTCGCAGGCCTTTAGTAGTTCTGAATGGAGATGATATCATCTTACCCACTTTAACCGAAGCCTGACACTGCTGGTACAACCGTCGGACAAGTGAAATAGTTGGTAAATCGATACCAACATCAACCATTGCATCCCAAAGTTGGTTGATTGGCACTGAGTCATAGGCCTTTTCTAAATCAACAAATATCAAATGAATTTCCTGGCCCTTAGCATGTGATTTTTCTGTTATCTGTCTGACTAAAAATGTGATCCATGCATGGTTTCCCTCTGGTAAATCCTGCTTGGTCTTCCAACATTCTTCCTTCGATAGTGTATTCAAGTCTGTTTGTGATGATACTGCAAAAAATTCTACTCATGGATGACATCACACTGATTCCTCTGTAATTTCCAGGGTCTTTACGATTTCCCTTTTTATGAATAGATGTTATATATGACATACACCAATCCTTTGGTATTTCATCACCCTCCAAAATCTGATTAAACATTTTACAGATAAGTCTTTTTAATAAGGGGGGCCATATTTCCATAATTCTGTCATTATTCCACTGGGTCCACTGGCTTTACCATTCTTTGCTTTTTTCAGTGCCTGATTTATTTCTTCCTCTAAAATAGGTTCCATGCGTGACGATATGTTGTCCATACACTCCAAATTTTCACATTTCTGTCCCTTCCTTTTTTCAACAAGCAGATTTTTAAAGTACTTCTCCCATTGTTCCATATTCACAAGATTTAAGGCTGGTGATGGATTATTAACTGCCCTCATCCTCCTTATAACTCTCCATGCCTCTGCAGATCTTCTGTATCCTAATGAATGATCGATTTCAGCACATACTTTTTCCCATGATTCTTCTTTACATTTTATTATAACCTTCTTTACCTTTCTCTTGCATTCTCTATACTTATGTAGGTCTTCTTCACTCTTAGAGCTCAACCACTTATAGTACAATTTCTTTTTTTTCATTAATAATTTCCAGTGCTTCCATAGTCATCCATTCTGTCCTTCCTCCACTTTTCCTCTCACTTCCCAACACTTCCTCAGCTACTCCATTAACACAATGTTTTAAAAAATCATACAGGCCTTCAGCATTCAAATCCTCCTCTACTACTTTCAGTCTATTGTTCAGCCTTTCCTCATATAGATAGCGTACACTATCTTCCTGTAATAGATGCACCAAATATCTGGGGTCATTTATAATAGTCATTTCTTTATTTAAAAAATTACAGATTATCACCGATCGTATCCAGTAGACACCGAAAATAAGTAGTAACCTAAAAAGAAATAAATATATACAGTAAAACTTGTATAATACGGGATCACGCGGGACCAAGAATTTTCAAAAAAATGAAGCCATTGAGGTTGTTCAGAAGAAAATTTATTTTAAAAATTACAGATTATCACCGATCGTATCCAGTAGACACCGAAAATAAGTAGTAACCTAAAAAGAAATAAATATATACAGTAAAACTTGTATAATACGGAATCACGTGGGACCAAGAATTATCAAAAAAATGAAGCCATTGAGGTTGTTCAGACGAAAATTTATTTAAAAAATTACAGATTATCACCGATCGTATCCAGTAGACACCGAAAATAAGTAGTAACCTAAAAAGAAATAAATATATACAGTAAAACTTGTATAATGCGGAATCACGTGGGACCAAGAATTTTCAAAAAACTGAAGCCATTGAGGTTGTTCACAAGAAAATTTATTAAAGAAATTACAGATTATCACCGATTGTATCCAGTAGACACCGAAAATAAGTAGTAACCTAAAAAGAAATAAATATATACAGTAAAACTTGTATAATGCGGAATCACGTGGGACCAAGAATTTTAAAAAAAATGAAGCCATTGAGGTTGTTCAGAAGAAAATGTATTAAAAAAATTACAGATTATCACCGATCGTATCCAGTAGACACCGAAAATAAGTATTAACCTAAAAAGAAATAAATATATACAGTAAAACTTGTATAATGCGGAATCACGTGGGACCAAGAATTATCAAAAAAATGAAGCCATTGAGGTTGTTCAGACGAAAATTTATTTAAAAAATTACAGATTATCACCGATCGTATCCAGTAGACACCGAAAATAAGTAGTAACCTAAAAAGAAATAAATATATACAGTAAAACTTGTATAATGCGGAATCACGTGGGACCAAGAATTTTCAAAAAACTGAAGCCATTGAGGTTGTTCACAAGAAAATTTATTAAAAAAATTACAGATTATCACCGATCGTATCCAGTAGACACCGAAAATAAGTAGTAACCTAAAAAGAAATAAATATATACAGTAAAACTTGTATAATGCGGAATCACGTGGGACCAAGAATTTTCAAAAAACTGAAGCCATTGAGGTTGTTCACAAGAAAATTTATTAAAAAAATTACAGATTATCACCGATTGTATCCAGTAGACACCGAAAATAAGTAGTAACCTAAAAAGAAATAAATATATACAGTAAAACTTGTATAATGCGGAATCACGTGGGACCAAGAATTTTAAAAAAAATGAAACCATTGAGGTTGTTCAGAAGAAAATGTATTAAAAAAATTACAGATTATCACCGATCGTATCCAGTAGACACCGAAAATAAGTAGTAACCTAAAAAGAAATAAATATATACAGTAAAACTTGTATAATGCGGAATCACGTGGGACCAAGAATTTTCAAAAAACTGAAGCCATTGAGGTTGTTCAGAAGAAAATGTATTAAAAAAATTACAGATTATCACCGATTGTATCCAGTAGACACCGAAATAAGTATTAACCTAAAAAGAAATAAATATATACAGTAAAACTTGTATATATGCGGAATCACGTGGGACCAAGAATTTTCAAAAAAACTGAAGCCATTGAGGTTGTTCACAAGAAAATTTATTTTAAAAATTACAGATTATCACCGATCGTATCCAGTAGACACCGAAAATAAGTAGTAACCTAAAAAGAAATAAATATATACAGTAAAACTTGTATAATGCGGAATCACGTGGGACCAAGAATTTTAAAAAAACTGAAGCCATTGAGGTTGTTCACAAGAAAATTTATTAAAGAAATTACAGATTATCACCGATTGTATCCAGTAGACACCGAAAATAAGTAGTAACCTAAAAAGAAATAAATATATACAGTAAAACTTGTATAATGCGGAATCACGTGGGACCAAGAATTTTCAAAAAACTGAAGCCATTGAGGTTGTTCAGACGAAAATTTATTTAAAAAATTACAGATTATCACCGATCGTATCCAGTAGACACCGAAAATAAGTAGTAACCTAAAAAGAAATAAATATATACAGTAAAACTTGTATAATGCGGAATCACGTGGGACCAAGAATTTTCAAAAAACTGAAGCCATTGAGGTTGTTCACAAGAAAATTTATTAAAAAAATTACAGATTATCACCGATTGTATCCAGTAGACACCGAAAATAAGTAGTAACCTAAAAAGAAATAAATATATACAGTAAAACTTGTATAATGAGGAATCACGTGGGACCAAGAATTTTCAAAAAACTGAAGCCATTGAGGTTGTTCACAAGAAAATTTATTAAAAAAATTACAGATTATCACCGATCGTATCCAGTAGACACCGAAAATAAGTAGTAACCTAAAAAGAAATAAATATATACAGTAAAACTTGTATAATGCGGAATCACGTGGGACCAAGAATTTTCAAAAAACTGAAGCCATTGAGGTTGTTCACAAGAAAATTTATTAAAAAATTACAGATTATCACCGATCGTATCCAGTAGACACCGAAAATAAGTAGTAACCTAAAAAGAAATAAATATATACAGTAAAACTTGTATAATGCGGAATCACGTGGGACCAAGAATTTTCAAAAAAACTGAAGCCATTGAGGTTGTTCACAAGAAAATTTATTAAAGTAAATACAGATTATCACCGATCGTATCCAGTAGACACCGAAAATAAGTAGTAAGGTAAAAAGTAATAAATATATGTACAGTAAAGCTTGTATAATGCGGAACCCAGGAGACGTAGACAAATTAATATTTACAATTTCTTTACAATAAATCTATAATACGTATTAGAAGAGATAGGGTTTAAAAAGGAAATAACAATAATTATTATTGTTATTTATTTACATACAGATGTGTCTGTGCCTAAAGTTTTATTTTCCTTCTCCACTTGTCTCTGTCCATACGCTCAATGCCGTCCAGTCCTCCAGTTCTTATATCTTGCATCCACGAGTTTCGAGGTCTTCCTTTCCTCCTTCTTCCAGGTGAACACCATTCTAATGTTTTTCTCTTCTTGCATTCGTCACACCAGCCAATACCAATTTAACTGTTTATGTATAATGTACTAACTCACTAGCATTATCGAACCCGTAGGTTCATGGTCTCGCGGATATAAACTGTCCATACATCCCTATCCTGAGCTAATGTTATCCAATCATCCCCTGTATAATATACTTCCCTCAGATCATGGATAATGTTATTCTTTCACCTCATTCTTGGTCTATCAACTGGCTGTTTTCCCTCTGGTTTTCCTACAAGAAGCTTCCATGCACCTCTTTCATCCCCCATACGTGCCACATGACCTGTCCATCGCAGTCTACGGGACTTAACTGTTGTTTATATCTGACTTCTTATACACTCATAACATTCGAATTTCCTAGGAACATGTTCCTGTGTTTGAGTCTTTGGCATGGATTCCCTGAATTATGGGAGACTATTTTACCTCCGGGGAATTTTACCCCAGTGTAACTCATGTCCGCGTTTCTTGACAGTTGTGTTTTTACGGTGAACGATCGTCACTCTTTCGATAACATACTTTTTTCGACTGGCTTATCGTCTTCGACCAGTCAGCAATGCTACCGCCGGCATAGCTCTCGGGGTCATTTAAGAACGCAAGCCACTCCACCACGACAAGATACAGATACCATGAAGTGACATAATTAAATCAATGAAAAACTTCATCTTCACTTCACGGGCTAGACAAGTATCCTATTCCGCCTCACAGTTGTTCTGTCCATCTTTTCACTGGCCTTCCTACATTCCTTGATCCTCTTGGCTTGTAGTTAAATGCTGCTTTTTGTAATCTAGTTACATTCATTCTTTCTACATGTCTAAACCATTTATGTCTATATGCTTTGGTTTTATCATTCAGTGGTTATATAATTAACTCTGTTCTTATATCTTCATTCTTTAACCGATCCAATCTTGTGCAGCCTTTTGTTCTTCTATGGAAGTTCATTTCTACGCTTTGTATTCTACTTTGAATTTTTTGATCATTACTCAAGTTTCACTCCCATAAAGTAAAGCAGGAACTGCCAATGTTTTATAAAACTTCAATCTAGTATCTCTTTTTGTTTTGTTCTTTAATGTTTTATATATAGCTAGTTCCACATGTCATTTGAGATTTCAACAGTTTCTTTCAGTTTTTGTGTCGATAGTAACATTACAACCTAAATAATTAAAATTTCTTACTTAGTCCGGAGGTTTGTTGTCTATTATGATTTTTGTTGTTTTATGTTAATTTCCCCAAAATGCCATTATTTTTGTTCTTTCTTTCGATATTTTAAAATAATGTTCTTTGCATAACTGATTTAATTGACGTAAAGAGTCCTGCAAATTATTTTAATTTTCTTGAGTAATAACCACATCGTCAGCATACATTAAAACATTTAATATCTTAAAACGGTTCAATGAAAATGTAATTGTTATTGTTTCAGTTATGCCACTTGACGTTCGGATCCTGGGCGCCAGCCAACCTTTGTCAGCGGGCAGGAGATACGATCTACTTTGTCAGTCCTCAGGGTCCAGACCTCCTGCCAGCATCACCTGGACCCTGGATGGACAACGGCTTGAACGCACCAAAGAAACGGTGAGCCTCTATATCTCACTATTCAATTATGTAGACTGTAATAAGATTTTTATTACGTCATTAGTAAGGCTAGGGTTGTTAAGTAATGTTAGCATTCAAAATATCTAAATTCATGAAAATATGTATTATTAAATGCATTTAAATTTAATTTTATACAAGTTTATATTAAATATTAACTTTAGAAAGGTAAAAATTGGTTTTTAAAAATGGCGTCTCTCTGTTCTGCTAATGTGCATTTTTTTTTCGGTAACTTGTATTTTTTCATATTTTGATACACTTTTCTCTGAAACTATGAAAGATCATCATCATCATCATCATCTGCATTCATGGATTAGGTCTGTTGACCCGTTCCGACTTCAGCCCATCTCTTTCTAGGTCTGCCCACATCTCGGGTGCCTTTAGGTTTGTATTTTGTTATTTGTTTTGGATATCTATCTTCATTCATTCTCTGTGTTGTTTCCATTTTTGTCTATATGTATCTATTTTATCAGTTATTGCAAATATTTCAAGTTTCTGTCTTATTTGTGTGTTCTTGATTCTGTCTTCCTTAGTGCGCCCTTTAACAGATCTCAAAAATTTCATTTCTGCCGCCGTTATCCTACTTAGATCTTGTTTTTTATGTATCCAGGCTTCTGATCCATAGAGCAGTACCGGTACTGCCAACATTTTATAAAATTTCAATTGGGTCTCTCTTGTTGTTTTGTTATTTAGTGATCGTTTTACCGTACCACATATTCCCTGGAATTTTGCTATTTTATTATTTATATCATAATTAAATGAAATGTCACATCCTAGATAATTGAGATGGTTCACCTGTTCTATGATTTTGTTTCCTATTACTATTTTCGATCTGATTTGATTTTTCCCTTGGAATGCCATTACCTACTATGAAAGATAGAATAATTTTTGGCCTGGATATGCAGTTTAAAGAGCTCTATGATAATAAGGTAAATTTATCTTTGAGCTATTGATAATGTTCGAATTTTTAAAAAAAAGTACACAATTTTTTTAATAAAAACATTTTTTTGGTCTTTGAATATTTTAAAAGTAAGTCACAATCCATATCTGAACACAAGGAAACCGTATTATTGCCAAATGAGCTATGGACAATAACATACTAAATTTTGTAAATAACTGGATAAGTATGATGATCTTGAAGAAGATTTTCGGGCTATAGGCCGTGGTCGTGAGGCTTGTTGTTCCCCGACGTTTCGCCAGAGACTGCGTCTGGCATCCTCAAGGGTTGTCTTGGGATGCCAGACGCAGTCTCTGGCGAAACGTCGGGGAACTACTAGCCTCACGACCACGGCCTACAGCCCGGAAATCTTATTCAAGATCATCATAGCAACTCGGGCCGTGAAAGTCTACGTGAATACATAAAATGGATAAATAGTTTTTGAGAAAATTGTACCAAGACAATACTTTTAAGAAGTTGGATTTTTTATTTTCATTTTTTGTATTTTAAATGACCGATGAAGAAATATGTGTAAAAAGTTAACCAGAGTGTCATTATGTTCAGGAAGACTTGTTTAATTAGTGACATCGTTTTCATGCAAATAACTTAAGAATGAGCTGAAAAAAAAATGATTTTTGTATGTTGCATTTTTTTAAGCAAACTTCAAGGAAATTAGTACCGGGTGCCCTTCAGCTGCTTCTATAATCTTCTCTTTTAGTTAAAACCCAAATTTCACTAGCATGCAACAGGAAGGGGACTAGTTAGGCATTACAAAAGTAACTGGTTGTAAATGCGAAGTGATTGTACAAAATGACACGTTTTTAAATTTGGAACGACTGTTTGTGACTCTCATGTTAGCGTGGAAATATGTCAACATCGCACCAAGTCATGCAGGGAAATGTTGTTTCTGTTGACAACATTGAATTGGACGCGTGAAAATGCAGCATTAATTGCAGATTGAACTGTTTTCAAAACGTCATCGAATTGTTCTAATTACACGCAATAACAAAATCAATTTGTCAAAGTTAATTGTCATTACTTTTGAACAATTTGAAGGATTTTATAAAAATAGTGCTATCGTGTTTCATAATTTTCCAATTGAGGAACATTCTTCAATACAGTAAAAGGTCCTTATTTCTGGTTCCCTTATACGCGTTTTCATTATTTGTGGGTTAAAAATTGTGACACAGTTCCTGTAATTAAAAATGTATTTATTGGCGGATCCAGTCGGTATATTAGAAGGATTAGTGTCCTTTATTAACGCATCAGCAACTTTTTTCACTGCAGGCACGTGTCAAGGTGGCTTTTACAAAGAGTGATTGAAACCAAATGGACAAATACATATGAAAGTAAAACAAACCTTATTGTAACTAAGCTTACTGTTCTTTGTTAAAAGCCACTGCCGCTGTGTTCGCTGATAAATGCCGCCCTCGCCACGATGGGTGTTTTATTGTTTCAACTTGTCATTCGTTGCAATAATTTTGATTTAATAACACGTGTCTCTTCTGCTTTGTTGTCAGTTTATAATATAGGGTAAAAGAAAAGAAAATTAGTTTCGAAACTGGAAAAGGAATGTTGCCGCTTAAAGTGAAAATAGAAATGTCTGACCGTTTACGTGTTGGCTAGTCGTTTGCATCCATATCACGCTCTTTCATTGTTAATGAGTTAACTGTACGATGAATCAAGAAATCCAAACACAAAATAAGGAATTTTATCGCTGAATTCACAGCTGCATATAAATTTATATTGAAATCTTATATATAAAAATTAAAGTTTGTTTGTTTGTATATTTATTTGTTCGTACTTTATGTGCGGCCATATCGTTGATCCGATTGTGATGGGGTTTTTTGCAAAATGTTCAGGAGATCCCCGGGATGAACATAGGCTATAAGAGAGTTGTGATACTCAACTCCTACACCCTTAAAAATCGCCCTTTGTAGTGGAAAAACGTGAAAAAAGTAGCTCTTTGGACACTTAAATGGCTTACGCTCCCTAAACCATAAAAAATACACAAAATTAATGCACACAGAATTGAATATCTCAAAAAGCTCTACAAAAAAGTCCGCGACAGCATATGTTTATCTCTTACTGTTAACTCACAAAAACCATTTTTGTCTTTTATTGATACCAAGAGTCCCTTATCTCTTACGGATAATTCACAATAACCATTTTTGTCTTTCATTGATAGCAGGTCTCGCGCCGTAGCCGAGTGGTTAAAGCAAGAAGTCCTGGCGCAGAACTACAGGACTTTACGCTGGTTCGAGTCTCTACGGGGGAAGAAATTTTTCTCATGAAATTTCGGCCAGTATGGGTCCGGTGCACAGTGGATCAGAAATGAAATCTAGCGGGGGGGGGGAGAAAAAAAAACGCTTTTGACTCACTCTCATCAATTAATCTTTTTTTTTTCACTCTAATATAATTGTTATATGACTGTTCTTAACTTATCTGCCAACGAGGGTACAATTTAGAAGTGGAGGTTTACTTGAAATCCGAAATTAAAAACTCATGTATATCGACTGGACCGATTTGGATGATTTTTTTTTCTGTGTGTTTGAGTGGGTCCCTGAATGGTTTAGATTCACAATTGGACTTAGTAGGTGGCGCAGCGATCGGGTTATAGGATTTTTTTACGTCAGATGCGTAGTCATCTGCTTTATCGTTATGTTCCGACATAACTATGTGACGTGATCATTCACAATCCTTGAGCCACAACAGAAGGCTGTAAGAGGTTTTCTTGCGAACTTATTTAATAATATCAAATTATGTCCTAATTGCTGACTTTTATGGTAAAAAGTAACATTTTTATCGTCCGTCCATGACATGAGAATTGAACGTTCGGGCAGGACAACGTCTGCCGGGTGTCACGCTAGTATTCTATAAAAGCAACAAAACAGGAAAAAATTACTAAGTTCTTTAAGCCCTTGCCGAAGCCTGACAGCAATAATTAATATAAATTGTTCAAAATATCTCATTAATTGATTTTATTTTGATAAATTTTATTTTATTTCGAAATCTTGAAACATATCCCCTATATACCCATACAAATTATCATCCCGTATTCGCGGTTTCTGTATTCGTGGCACATTTACTGAACATATCCCCCGCGAATAAGAAGCTTTTAGTGTATTTCCAATTGAGAAACATTCCTGAATATAAAGAAAGTCATCCTACTTTTTTTACGCCTTCCAAACCGCCTAATTGCACATTTTATACATGATTTATATTTCGTCGTCATCTGATGCAACTTATTATGAACGGTTGTCGTAACATGAACAACATCTTAGACTCCATTTGAAAGTACACAAGAAATAATAGAGAATCACGAAGTTTTAGGTGTAATGGATGAGAAATGAGACTAAACAACACTAAAATAGAAACTCAACTATACCTTATCTGCTCTTAGAGTGATTCTAACATAAACAAAAGCCAAATGTATCCTTCCGCCACAATTTTGTCACATTAACAGGAAGCACGTGTGAAGTATATAAGACATGTGATCGTTGAATGGAGTAGGTCATCGCATAATCGCATCGCATTAGATTCACGATCGCATGATTCTTCTTTGGAATCTCACTTAGCAAAGTGGACAACAAGTGGTCTGCTTACTCATCGAGATCCATCGGCTCCGACCGCGCGAATTCTTCCAACTTGTGAACAACTGTGGCACTACTAATAAGTGTGCTTATTGTAAAGTGTGCCACGGCCTCACGTACTGTGAAGTGTTACTCAACCTATGGTTTGTCGGTGGTGGTTTAACCACTGTTATATTAACTCTAATAACTGTGACTAATATTGTGTTAATTGGTGTTTGTGTTTAGTGTCGTGATAAGTGCCGGGAACTAAGCCTTGGTACTCCCAAGTACCATGGTAACCGCCAACACACACGTAAGTACTGATACAAATATGGAAATTTCAGAGGAGCCCAGTACTCTCAAAATATGGGAGAACACTTATTACAGAATGGAAGAGATCTTTAGAGGTCCAAACTTTGTTGACACTAAATATGACGATCTCAAAAAAGAAATACAAGTATCAACAACTATTTAAACACATACCCTAACTTTGAGAGCACTGCACTCGGATACGAGTTAACCGTACATTGTGTAAATCAAATCAAACACTATAACCGTACCTGTAACTCTAAGGAAGAAACATTAGCTGAGGTGAAAACCGTGGCTATGGAATTTCAAACGTCATGCTTTTTTGAATCAGCAGACGCTTTGCCAGAGCCAACAGAGTTGCCATCAGCTAAATTGAAAGAAAAAACAGAAAGAAGAACAAAACAAAAATGCAAAAACTAAACCAAAACCAAGCTGTACGGTTGACCCTAATGCAGTGGTTTCAGCAGTACCGGTGCAAAATAAATTTGCTGTTCTAGCAACTGACACTGATACTGCTGAACTGCTGAACCACAGGCTCCGACCCCTGGTCCTTCAAATGTCAATAAGACTCAAACATGAGGCTGAGGTGCACGAAACAGTTAGTGAATTTCTTGAGAGACCTATCCCTTACCATTCCTGATATACGGCTTTCAGAATTGAAAGCCGTAATCCATAATCTCCCGTCCCACCGCTCCCCCGGTCACAACCGAATACCTAATTTGGCGGTAAAGTATTTACCGCCGAAATCCTTTATCCTTATCCTTTATATAGTGAAGCTCTGCCTTAAATTCCACTACTTCCCCGAAGTGTGGAAAAAAAAGTAAGAGTTATCGCCATTCCTAAACCTGGCAAAGATCCCAATAACCCTGACAATTTACGACCAATCAGTCTTCTACTAGTGCTGAGCAAGATACTGGAGAAACTGACTTTGGCACGACTCAAAATTGAAGTCTCGGCACGAGCATTGATTTCAAATTATCAGTTTGGTTTTAGAAAAGCACATAGCACTCCGCTTCAACTTGCTAGACTGATTGATTGGATTGTTACGGGATTCAACTCCAAGATATGCACTACAGCAATTTTTCTTGACATTGAGAAAGCTCTCGACACAACTTGGATAAATGGATTATTATACAAATTAATCAAATTCAATATTTCGGCTCCATTAATTAAACTTATTGAAAAATACCTAACTAACCGACAATTTTATGTGTCGGTTAGTGGGTATAATTCAGACTGTAAGCCTCTCTTAGCGGGAGTTCCTCAGGGTGCAGTTCTCTCCCCACTTCTGTACACACTCTATGTGTCAGATTTTCTCACTATTAACCACATTCATACAGCATCCTTCGCAGATGACACTTGCTTGTTTCATCAAACTAAAATCCGCACACATCCAAACCGTATCTGCCTGCTCCAATCAGCTCTTAACTCCATTTATTCCTGGTGTCGTCTGTGGAATATTCGGCTCAATGCCAACAAGACGCAAACCGTCTTGTTTGCACGAGCCTACAGACGACCACCTGTACAACTCACCCTGGGAGCTCAATAACTCCGCTTTGAAGCTTCAGTCAAGTATCTTGGGGTCCAGCTGGACTCCAGGCTTACGTTCAAAATTCATATTCGGCATATCATTCAAAAAGCAAACGCCGCAATTGCGCTTTTGTATCCATTTTTCAAGCCACCTACCTTATCGACACGGATCAAACTTACACTCTATAAAGTTGTGACCCGCAGCATGTTGTATGGAAGTGAAGCATGGAGTATCCTCGCAGCATACCATAAGAGAAAAGTTCAAGTCAATAAAGCTCTTAAAATCATATATTCGGCTCCAATATACACGAGGATAGCCAGGCTTCACGACCTAGCACAGATGCCATATATTGCGACATCAGTTGAAAATGATGTAACAACAATGTTACATGTAATAACAAATCATTCTAATCCAATTGTGCGCAATATAGGGCATATGCTACAACAACGTGCTGTTCACCGAAACATATTTCCTATCCCGGACACTTGAAGGACCAACTAATGAAGCGAGTGCTGTACAACAGCTAAAGTAGCGTGGCTCATTCTGTGCGACTGGCTTTCGGACTATCTGCTTGCCCAGTCGTACAGTCTACGATGCCCTACTCTAGTGAGATGACACCTCGCTTCACCATATTCGTGTCAGCTTACAGCTAAACATTAAACGCCGCTAACACAGACGGTCAAGTGTTCAAACCCCATACCGATAACCACAAAGGTATTGGCCACCATGTAGCCGCAACTGGTTACAAACCTGGCACACTGGGCAGTGCTTAGAACATTGCTGCTTATTAGTAGTTAGTATGGAGTAGGTTACAAGAAAGCTGGTGAGATTTTTCACTGAACTTGTGAAATACATTTAAAATAATTGTTTTTCACCACTAGTCAGAGGTTTGCCAGTCTTCTGTTTTAAAAATTCAGATGGCGACACAGCAACAGAGGATTGGACCCCTTCAGCCATTTATTTGCTTGAGAATCGACTAAAGCATAAACTCAAATGCATCATCCATATGTAACAAACTATTTTAACAAAAGGCTGCACAAGATTGGATCGGATAATGAATGAACTAGCCCATCGGGGACGGCAGAACAATATACTAAAACTAACTCACTGGCACTATCGAACCCGTAGGTTCATGGCAGCGCGGACATAAGGTTTGCATACATCCCTCTCCTGAGCTAACGTTTTCCAATCATTCCGTGTATAATCTACTTCCCTCAAATCATAGTTAATGTTACATATTTATTTTTTTTTCTAACTACTAGCTTCAATTGATTGCTAATAACATAAACGATTTTGCCGCTAATACAGCGTTATTTTATACACGTTTCATTAGTGGAGCTGCAATCGTTAGTTTTGCCAACATTAGCTTGAAATTTGCAAATTTTCACCACGTATTAAAATAATTAGCTTATATGCAATATGTGCAGTAGGGCTTTTTATAATTATATTAATTTTCTGGAGTTCATATTGTATAAATAATTTGAATTATTGAACTGTTAAATGCTTACGGTATTTTGTTTCCAACTGTGTTATAGTTGTGATCGCATGAAACAAGACAATATATTATATTACGATGCGAGGTTGGTAAGTGGTTTTTACACAAGCGAGGAAATGTTTAATAACCGAGCGATGCGCAAGCTATTTAATTTCCGATATTCTGTAACACACTTTATAAACGTCCGTTGTACATTATTTTTTTGCGCGATGGTGTTTTCAAAATAATAAATAATAGTAAAATAATAACATTTTTGTTGGAAATATTTGCGTTCATTATAAACAACTGACTAACGTTAAGTGTGACCAATGTTTATTAGTTGAAACTATAGTAGGCCGTGACATCAGTCAGTGATAAAATGGCGACAAGTATGAATTTATTGTTTTTATATTGTTTCAAATAAAGTTCAGTTCATTTAAAATGCAGTGATTTGTTTCGTATAATGTATATTAACACTACTTTTTGAATGTTTTTTGCAAATACATTGTACATAGTATACATAAAGGGCAGTGGTTTTACTTCCCGCACGAGGTTTGTAATATGTAATCTTACAGTATAGTTATTCAAATTGGCAACCCCGAAATGTAGAAAGTTGAACTTTTAATCATAGTCGCCATTGCTGTAAGTACGAGAAAATGCACTATCGCGCAAAAGATGTAGATACTTATGATCTTGCACAAGGAAGGCTGATAGCTCAATTGAATCTTAAAAAGGTGGTAAATAATGGTACAGTTTACGCTTCCACATGCCATGTACCAAACTTTAGACGGTGTAACCTTCGAACTTATAACGTACTTTCAGTTACAGAAGAAGGCAATGTTTGTAATTAACACATTTCACATTCCGGATCGAAATGTAACATTCTGAATATTTTCTCTTGACTATGGTGAATTCCAGTTTACACTTGATTTTATTTTAACCCGTGATCGTGGTAATTGCAAATAACAATAGCAATTTTATCTTCTTGTAAGCCCATGATATGAATGAGATGCACAAAGAAATTAAACATAGGCTCAATTTTGGAAATGCGTGCTATTATGTATTACAGGGACTCTTGACGTCCCAACTCCTTTCAAAAAACGTTAAATTGAAAATATATAAAACTGTTATTCTACCAGTTACATTATATGGATGCGAAACATGGACTCTTACTTTAAGGGAGGAAAAGCAGTTTACGACTATTTGAGAATAAAGTTCTTCGGAACTTTTTTGGTCCAAAAAGAGATGAAAAGGCAGGTGAATGGAGAAAACTACATAATAGTGAGCTACATTATAGGAAGCTAGATATAATAAGAATAGTTAAGTCTCGTAGACTGCGATGGGCAGGACATGTGGCACATATGGAGGATGAAAGAAGTGCATGTAAGATTCTTTTAGGAAAACCAGAAGAAAAACGTCCAGTTGGTAGATCAAGAATGAGGTGGGAGAATAGCATTATCCATGATTTGAGGAATTTGAATTATACAGGGGGTGATTTGAAAGCGTTGGCTCGGGATAGGGGTGTATATAGAACTTATATCCGCGCGACTTTGAACCGACGGTTTTGATAGTGCCAGTTAGTTAGTTATTATATAGTTGTAGGATAATATTTGTGTGAATTTTTAGAATCCTACTTTAAATGCACCCGTAATTCCAGTTGGAATGTAAAGTAATGCAATTTGTTAGGAAACACGTGACGTAGTGGTGACGTAATGTATAGTATAATATGATGATGATAATGTGCACAGTGAATCACTGGGACAATTAAAAAACCGCACACACCACCAAGCGACATATGGTGCACAAACAATACAGTGTGCCAGGAAACAACACGTTTTTAAATGTGTACAATGAAAGAAGGACGATGTTATCCAGGAAGATTTCTATTAGTCGAATGTATTATACAAGCTCATTAAATTCATGTTCCATGGGACCGGATCTACTTCATTACCGTCTGTCCCCCTCCCCCGCCACATGAATCCGATGCGCTCTCGCGTTTTCTTTTTAAACAGGCTGTACTTTACAACCTGTCACACAACTTTTTTAAACCTCTGTCAAATGCTATTCTTAGGGCCGCAGCAAATACATTAGTCTCTGGTGAGTTGAGTTTTCCGTGAGAACGTGCAAAGTTCGAATTAGCGAGTCGCTGACTGGTCATGCAAGAAAGTACGTAGTTTTTTTCGTAATATTGGCAAGAAATTAACCAGAATTCTCAGTGATAAACCACTTCCGTTATTTTCGCCTGCTAGAGGAACGCATTTACGCTTGCGTCCCGCAAATAATACCGTATACGACGACATCTGCGTCGCGCGATATTACGCCGATTCTCCTGTTATTCCAGTTGAATTCTTTGGTAGACTCTATTAAATTCCTCTTCTCCGCGTATACCGAAAACATGATCAAAGTCTTCAAGGTCCGACATCTTGGATAAAGCAGCAAGGTTTCAAAGTACATCGGTTCCCATCGGGTTACTCACGATTCGTTCTCTGCAAAGTCACCTCGCCAGGTAGCTTAGGAATTTAGACAATTATTATCGCATGAACAGATTTTTGAGTACGCAAAAACATCTTTGGATGCAACTTTCTCAGCAGAGAACGACTTTTACGGTCTAATGCGAGATACGACCCTTAGGGTTTCACTTTTCAAATGATTTCCCACCATTCACAATGATTATTACATTTTCTCTAACGATTATTTCAATATTTTTTTCAATTATTTAACTACATGCGTAGCATGAAGACGTGACAACCATATTGATTTTAACGAAACAACAACAAAGGCATGTTCCGGTGCAGCCAACATAGAGCATGTACTAATTAACTGTACGCATATACTTAAGAATTTCAGAACTTACTATTTATTTTTGGGCATTGCATTGTTTTACAGATTAGAGTGTATAAATTGCGTTATATTAGCTTTTAGATGGTTTTTGAAAGGTTAGAGTACTTAAATTGCGTTAGATTAGCTTTTACGTTCGTTAAATATCGTGTACATGTTGGTTGCATCCCGTGATTCCACAGTGTAAAACGCTACGCGTCTGTTGGCGCATGCGCATGGTATATGATTTTTTCGCGTCAGATGTAAGGAATCCCCTAAAAGTGTAACTAAGTCACTTTTTGCTTGCAGACGCTTAAAGCTTGTCACATTTTTTTAATACTCGTTATTTAACATCAGGGACATACATTTAAACGTAACCTTACAGTCGCACAAAAACATAGTCAAATGGTAACTCAACAAATGATTTTTGTCATCGCGCCTTTTCTCTAATGAAATGTACCAATGGTATATTACATTGCGAGGTTTGGATGTGGTTTTTAACAGAAGTGAGGTTTTTAATTTCCGAGATTCTGTAAAACACTTGACAAATTCCGATATACATTGTTTTTGCGCGATGGTGTTTTCAAAATAAATAATAGTAAAATAATAACATATTTGTTGGAAATATTTGCGTTCAAAATAAACAACTGACTGATGTTAACAGTATGGCCAAAGTTTATTAGTTGAGACTACAGCAGGCCGTGACACCAATCACCCATAAAATGGCGGCAAGTACGTATTTATTGTTTTATATTGTTTCAAATAAAGTTCACTTAATTTAAAATGTAGTGATTTATTTCTTATAATTTATATTAACACTATTTTTAGTATATATATATGACAAGATAAGAAAAATAAATGCCTGGACGGGATTTGAATCCGGACCTCTGAGTTGATATTTCAGTGCGCTACCACTTACGCTACCAGGCGAATCCAGACCAAACATTTATTTTTCTTATTCATATTCTCTCTCTCTCTCTCTCTCTCTCTCTCTCTCTCTCTCTCTATATATATATATATATATATATATATATATATATATATATATATATATATATATACACGTGTGTGTATTTATTATGTAGCCTACATTGTACGTAGTATACATAGAGGGCAGTGGTTTTATCTCCCGCGTGAGGTTTGTAATGTGTAATATTACAGTATCGTTATTTAGGTTGGCAACCCCAAAATGTAGGAAACTGAACTTTTAGATTTAGATTTATTTGGCCTGGTGGAGTTAAGGCCATGTGGCCTTCTCTTCCACTCACCAGGGCAAACATATATTACATCAGAATATAACAATCACAATTAACTCTAATATTAAATATAAATACTAAGTAAAAATTTGATCAAAAGATAATATCTATTATATTACGATCTATAATACAACCAGTTAATGTTAGTTAAAATTAAGACTAAAACTAATAATAAAATGTATACAAGCAAGACATATTAAATTGTTCCTGTCTAATGTATATAAAAAACAAAGAAAAATAATGAGACATAGAAAACTAATTTTACGATTATACAATATTTAAAACAAAACAAATAAACATATTTGTTATTCTTAATATTATTTTCATAAATAATTAAATATATTAATATTGCTAAAAGAATATTATCAGTGAGGTGTATAAGTTAGTTTGTTATTAAATAATTCTTTAGTTTGTTTTTGAAGGATGTTATAGTTTGACAGTCTCTGACATAGGGCGGAAGGGAATTCCATGTTTTGGTAAGTGACACCGTAAACGATAATGAATAATATACAGTGTGATGAGGCGGGATATAAAGGACAATGTGTTGATGGGATCGAGTGTCAATATTATGTGTGTCGGATAGTCTGACGAAGCGGCGTGATAAATAATTAGGCGATGGTGTGTGAAGTATTTTATAGAGAAGGGATAAGGAATGGACAGTTCTACGATCTCTTAGACGAAGCCACGATAATTGTTCCAGGGACGGTGTAACATGGTCAAATTTGCGAATACCACAAATAAAACGTGCGCAAGAATTATGAACACGTTGAAGTCTTTGAGTGGAAATAATATTTAAGTCTGTAAAAAGAGTGTCACAATAATCAAAATGGGGCATTGTAAGTGTTTCTACTAACATTTTCCTAAGGGCGAATGGCAAACAATTTCGTACGCGATTTAATGAATGTATTATTGAGAAGACTGTTTTGCATGTATGGTTTATTTGTGTATTCCAATTTAAGTTTTTGTCAATAAATACTCCTAGAATTTTTACTGTCTCACTATAAGGGATTTGAACTCCATTTAGTGACACATGCGAAACTTTGAATTATGGTCGCCATTGCTGTAAGTACGACAGAACGCACTATGCACTTTTGTACGTTGATGTAGATGGGACCAGCATAGTTGATAGTAGAAAGTTTGTCCTCTTTAAAGTCTGGTGAAGAAGAGACTTGATTCAGAAGTTAAACATCGTAATCAAAAAAAGTATTGTTATCTCTTTTTATTGAGAAAGAAGGAAGCAGTATGTGGAGTCACGAACTAGATTGGCCATGTTCATTATCCTTTAATCTGGTGGTGATATGAGAAATTACTTGGGTCCACTCCACCGGGGACGTGACTCCCGTACACAATGTTCTCTGTTTCACTCGCTAAACGGAAAAGCGTGATTTACTGGAGCGAAGATGTCCCACAGGGGCTCGCAACTACAACCGGAAGATGGCCATAAAACAACTGCACAACACTCCGCATGTGTTGACACCTCACTCAGTCACTTTCAAATTTCATAATCTAAGACAGTCAACACGCACACACTATTGTGTAACACTAACAAATTGGGACTGGAAGTAAATATCATTCAAACTAAATATATGTAAACACATAGAAATACATTATATAATGGAAACAGACAGCTAATGACAAATGAGGAAATTTTTGAGGAAGTGGCTGAATTTCTTTATATATGGGGCTTAAATCCATCGCACTAATCTGCCACATTAGAATCAATAACTTTTAATCGACCTTATGCCATCCATGTAATACCTCAGTTGCCTACCAGATGTCTCATCGAATATATGTGCTAACAACATGTCACTTGTTAACATCTGGAGATAAACAATTTAAATAAATTAGTTTGGTTTAAGAAACTCCCGCTAGGGAGGACTCATGTCTTCAAGTGGGACGTGTGAGTGTAATAGGTAATTCTGAATGGCTATGCAATAATTACAAAAAGGAATGAGATGCACAAAGAAATTAAACATAGGCTCAATTCTGGAAATGCGTGCTATTATGCTATTATGCATTGACTGTAGTCGTTCCAACTCCTTTCAAAAAACGTTAAACTGAAAATATATAAAACTATTATTCTACCAGTTATATTATATGGGTGCGAAACATGGACTCTTACTTTAAGGGAGGAAAGTAGATTACGAGTATTTGAGAATAAAGTTCTTAGGATAATTTTTGGACCAAAGAGAGATGAACAGACAGGTGAATGGAGAAGACTGCCTAACAATGAACTACATGGTCTTTGTGGGAAGCCAGATATAATAAGAAGAGTTAAGTCACGTAGACTGCGATTGACAGGACATGTGGCGCGAATAGGGAATGAAAGACATGCATAGAAGCTTCTCGTAGGAAAACCAGAGGGAAAACGCCCAGTTTATAGACCAATAATGAGATGGGAGAATAACATTAAATATGATTTGAGGGGAGTATAGGCCTATTATACAGGAAATAATTGGAAACATTAGGTCAGGATAGGTATGTATGGAGGGCATATGTCCGCGCGGCCGTGAATCTACAGGTTCGATAGTGCCAGTGAGTTAGTTAGTTAGTTAGTTAGAGACAGGCATATATCTTTAATTAATTAGTTTATTTATTCATTTATTTTATCTGATTTATTTAATACCTAAGGTCTTCTCTTCTGGTGAAGTGTCACCAGGGTTAAATTATAGAGGAAGTTCGGGTAATGTGGACCCTACGGTTTGAGTGGACCCTGTTAGTACTTATTACTTACTTATCATCTTCATCATCATCAACCATGCAAGTATTAGGCCATGTGGCCTGTTACGGTCTCAAAGAGGAATTTTCCATCCAGCACTTTTTTGGACGTCCCAGCGATCTTTTGCCTTGGGGGCTGTAACGAAGCATGGCTTTTGGAATTCTATGAGACGGCATTCGTTGAAGATTGGCTTTCCAGTTGTTCTGGTAATTTTTTATATGGTGGAGAATGGGTTCTACATCCAACTCTTCCATAATTTCCTCATTTCTTTTATGGTTCCACTTTGTATAGCCTGCTGTACGGCGCATAAATCACGTCTCATTTGCTCTTATTCGGCCTTCATATCTTCTTCGTATTGTCCATGCTTCACTATCATATCTTAATACTGGTCTTGCAAGAACCGTATAAAGCCATAATCTTGTGTTATTTTGTACTAAATATGGTTTCATTTTACTGTTAATTATCCCCGTTTTTGTGAAATTTGTGATTTTTTTATATATCATCTTCATCTTGAAATGATAAATTATAACTCAAATAATTAAATTCATTTACTCGTTCTATGATTTCATCGTCCAAAACAATTTTGCTAGGTATAGGGTATTTCCCACAGAAGTCCAGCACTTTAGTTTTCATTGTATTGATTTCCATGTTGTACCTTTTGCAATTATATTAAAATTGTGTATCCATCCATAGTAATTCTGCCCGAAGGCAGGTCCTTCACTGCAAACATAGCATTTCCATGCTATATTTGCAGCTTTACTAGGGAATTGTAGGTGTGGTAGCTTCCCGTTGCTTTCTACACCGGTGAAGGATGATGATAATGATAAGGATGATGGCCATATGATTTCGGGGACCGTTTGGGCCTTAAAGTTTTCCTGACATTTGTCTTACATGTGAGGAAAAATCCCGATAAAAACCTTACCCAGAAAAACTGCCCCGACCAGGGATCGAACCCGGGCCCACTGCGTGACAAGGCAGCACGCTACCTCGAGACCACAGCGGTGGACAAATTGTGTATAGAATACTGTAAATCTGTTTCTGTTGGAGCTATTAATACCAAATCATCTGCAAAAAGCAGGGAGTCTATTTTTAAGTTTATATTAATTTGGGTAGAACCGTGTCTCATCTGTCGCCAATCTTGAAGTATTCTATCCATGTATATGATAAAGAGCAAGGGCGAGAGGACACATTCTTGTCTTATGCCCTCATTAATTTCGGTCCATTCTGTTTCTCGGCCTTAAGCATCGCAAAGCAAACTTAGGATTGTGCTTAATTTATCATTGACATTGGTTTAGAATAATTTCATTTTTTCTAGTGATTCTGAACGTCCCTAGAATCTAGAATGTAAATATGGTTGAGTGTATTTGATTTTACCGCATGCTTTTATTTACATATCTAATTAATGGACATCAACTCTTTTATTCCTGTTCTATATACAAACACAAAGCCAATGCATTACAGATCAATCCGTTTTTGTTTCGCATTGTGTTTCATTGTTGGGATGTCATAGCTCCATCGATTGGTTCTTGAAGCTTGTGCATATCGCTGCCTCCAAAACACATTTCTCTTCCGAAGTAAATCGATCTCCTGAAAATTTCGAAAAACACTGTAACAAGAAAAAAAAACTTCTTCTTCTTCTACTTCATGAAATTAGGCCCTTTGGCCCGTTTTTACATCGAGTGGGATTTAATGAATCTCTCATCTAGTAAATGGGCGTCCAACACTTCTATGTCCTATTGGTTTGTACTTTAATAACAGCTGAGGGGTTCTATCTGTAGGCATTCTTTTAACATGTCCATACCAGTTGTTTCTCATGTTGTCAATTCTTTTTGTTAAATTAAATATATTTTTAATCTTTTCTAATATCTTCATTTCTTTTTATGTCCAAAAATTGTCACACCTGTAACTGAACGTAAGAACTTCATTTTTGCAGTTTCTATTTTTCTTCTGTCTGAACGGTTAAGATTCCAGTTTTCATTTGCATACGTTAAGACAGGCGCTGTCATAATTTTGTAAAATTTTAATTGTGTGCTCCTCAAATTTTAATTTTAATTGTGTCCGTTAAAAAAATTAACAGCAAAAAATAGTCATTTTCTACACGATAGGCCGTTCTGTCGTACTTACAGCAATGGCGACCATGATTGAAGTTTCAATTTCCTAAATTTCGGGGTTACCGATCTATAAATAACCTAATAACTATGCTGTAATATTTGAAATTACCTACCTAGGGCGGGAAGTAAAACCACTGCCCTTTATGTATACTACGTTCATTGTATATAGAAAAAATATATCCAAAAGGTAGTGTTAATATACATTATACGAAACAAATCACTGCTTTTTAAATGAACTGAACTTTATTTGAAACAATATAAAACAATAAATACGTACTTGCCGCCATTTTATCACTGATTGGTGACACGGCCTCCTGTAGTCCCAACTAAATTATTTTCGGCACTTATCGTATAAACATTGCCCACACTGTTAACGTTAGTCAGTTGTTTATAATGAACGCAAATATTTCCAACAAATATATTATTATTTTACTATTATTTATTATTTTGAAAACACCATCGTGCAAAAAATAATGTAGAACGCGCTTTTGTGAAGTGTTTTACAGAATCTCGGAAATAAAATCTCGCGATTTCGTCGCTTCGGATAAGGTGTACTTACCGTCGCAAATAAATTCTTCTAAGTTCTATAGAATCGCAGTGCGCATGCGCTAGTGCTTCATGTAATCCCAGAAAGATAAATGCAACCTCCAACAGTTGGCGGTATATGTATGTGAAATCAGTATGACCAACATTGACACAAAATTCCCAGAACTTGTCTAAATATGTATAATTAACACGAAATGAACTAGTGGAAATATGATTTTACGCGGTAACCGTCCGACATTTTGAATGTTTCATAGAATAACAGATATGAAGAGGTAATTTATTTTACGTATCAAATCACATTTAAAAAGCAAAGAACCTGAAAGCTAGCCAAACGTAAATCAATTACTGTAACAAAAATAAATTACTCTAACGTAGGTGAAACCCAGGGAACGTGGAAGTGATGTTGGCAACATCTGGAGTATTTTGGGTTGTTGATGGTGGCAACGTAGGAACAACATAGGAATAGGAGGGAAAGTAGCAAGTAAGCAACGTAGCACGATCATGTTTTATGTAAATATATAAATATAAAAGAAAGATCGTTGCAACATTGGAAGATGTTTAAACGTGTTTAGTGCATCAGTGGCATAAGAAATTAAATTGAACATTTTTTGCGACGGTTAGTATACCACACCCGTCGCTTCTGTAAAAACCACTCCCCAACCTCGCATTGTAATAAACTTGTGTAAGTTTGTTTACAAAACAACTGGAACATACCTCGGAATTTGTATAAAACTCTTGTCTTCAATTTTAAGAGCAGCGAACTGAAGGTGTGCGAGTTACTGCGATAAAATTGAGTGAGTTTGCTTCTTTGCAATTACTGATTAACTAATGTGAAAGGTGGGAACAGGCAGGGTGAGGTCACGTGATGTTATAGCCACTCACCTGGCGGGGATTCACCACCCGCCCTCACACTCTGTCGGAACCCTGTCGTGTTTTAATGGCAATTCCGTGTTGCTGATGGCAGTCTGACCAACTAATTGCTGGACCTCTTTTCATTCCCTTTCAAACACTGTTCGATTCTCTAACAAGAGAGATTGAGTCAGCCTACCTGTTTAGAATGTTCCCAAAGGAAAGTGTTGCGCCCAGCTTTCAGATCACCAAAGGCACAAATATTAAAAATTCACATATTCTATTCGTATAAAAATTTTTAACGCATCATCAACAACAACAAGGATTAAGCCCAATGGCCTGTTCCGATCTCGTTATAGGTCGAATTGGTCCTTCCATCTCTTCAATGGTCTTCCCAACATTCTTCTCCCTTTTGGTTTATAATTATACATTATTCTTGGTATGCGCTGTTCATTCATTCGTAATACGTGCTGAAGATAAGCATTTTGATAATATTAATTAAATAAAAATAAAACGTAGTTTTATTTGATTTTCATATTTATTATATAATTCAGTGACAGCTGTTTCGGTACACTGTACCTTCTTCAGACATGGTATTGTTGCTTAGATCAGTTGGAACACAATTCATAATTTGTTAACAAGTCTGAAGAAGGTACAGTGTACCGAAACAGCTGTCGCTGAATTATATAATAAATATGAAAATCGAATAAAACTACGTTTTATTTTTATTTAATTAATAAATATGGATTTTCATCAAGTAAACACCAACTCAATTGATTATTTTGATAATATTTTATTCTTTCACAGAGATTAAAAAAATATACTAAGTTCTGTTCTTGTATCTTCCTTTTTCTTTTTATCGGTCCTTTGGTATCCTGCTATTGCTCTCAACATCTTCATTTCTGCAGCCTCTATTTTTAACGCAAGAATGGAAATGGTTAGAAATAAATTCAAAAAAGAAAATACGTACTACAGTAAAAACTCCTTATTCGCGGGTTAAAAAATTGCGACGCAGTTCCTGTATTCGCGGCTCTAAAAATGTCTTTAATCGCGGATCCAGTCGGTATATTAGAAGGATTAGTGTCCTTTATTAACGCATCAGCAACTTTTTCACTGCAGGCACGTGTCAAGGTGGCTTTTACAAAGAGTGATTCAAATCAAGTAGACAATAATATCAAAGTAAAACAAACGTTAAACCTAAAGTTCATTGTTAAAAGGCACCGCCGTCGTATTTTACGTGCCGCTATGTCCGTTGATAAATGCAGCCCTCGCCATTCAACTTGTCATTCGTTGCAATGATTTTGATTGAATAACACGCGTCTCTTCTGCTTTGTTGCAAATTTATGATGTCGAATAAAAGGAAATAATATTAATTCCGAAGCGGAAGAAATTATGTTGTCGTTTAATGTAAAAATATACAAGTTTGACCGTTATGTGTTGGCGATCGTTTGAATACATCACGCTATTTCAATGTTATTGAATGAACTGTGAGATTCCTCAAGAAATCCAAACACAAAATAAAGAATTCTATCGCTGAATTCATAGTTGAATGTCAATCTGATTTGATAGACCTTTTAAAAGCGGCAAAACGGGAAAAAATGACAAAGTTCTTTAAGCCCTTTGCCTAACCCTGACAGTAATATAATTAATAGAAATTGTTCAGAATCTCTCATTAATTGATTTTATTTTGATAATTTCTATTTTATTTTGGAACCTTGGAACGCATCCCATATTTACCCATGGAAATTACCATTCCGTATTCGCGGTTTCTGTATTCGTGGCATATTAGCGTAACATATCCCCCGCGAAAAAGGAACTTTTACTCAGATCTATAATCTTGTGAGAAAAATAATTAATAGGAACATAGGTTCCATACGTTACGTTTAAAGAATACTGGAAATAATTAATATGTTATATTATTATTATTATTATTATTATTATATAATTATGGCACTATCGAGACGTACATTAGCTATCCATACATTCCTATCTGAGCTAATATATAATATTCATTCCATGTATAATTCAATTCTCTAAAATCATGAAATCATGTTCAATGTTATTCTTCCACCTCATTCTTGGCCTACCTACTAGGTGTTCTTCCTCTTATTTCCCTACAAGAATTTTCCCGCTGCGTGACGGGGCAACGCGCTACCTCGAGACCACAGTAATGGTTTATGTTATAATGCATTTGAATGCAGGTCTATATGGCTAAGCATTAGAACTGTACATAGTTAAATTTGGGAAATAACATTATGAGGTTCTTAATTCGTAAATGAATGAGTCATTTTTTAACATCTTACCTCATATTTTATGTTTCTTCAAACACGGGAACTAGTTTTCAAGAGAAGGATCTCTCTCATTTTCAAGCGACTTATGACTCAATGTCGGTTGAAAATGAGAGAGATCCTTCTCTCGAAAACTAGTTCCCGTGTATGAAGAAACATAAAATATGAGGTAAGATGTTAAAAAATGACTCATTCATTTACGAATTATATACCAATGGTCACCCCAGGAAGTAATAAACGTGGCAGACCAAGATGGAAGTGGAAAACCTACGTCAGAACTATAATGGATGATAGGAATTTGGAAGAGGGAGATTGGAATGATAGAGATCAATGGAAACTGAAGACGGCAAACCTATAAGTGGAGGAAAGCCGAAGAAGAAGAAGAACTGTAGCTTATTACAATCTTTATAAACTACTAGCTACTCGAACATTCAATTCTCGTAACATGTTTTTCAATAAAAATGTTGTACGGATTTCTACTGCCACTATATTAGACATAAAATTTGGTTAATGCTGGCATTTTTTTTCCAGAAATCGATACATTAAACACATTGGATAAAGGAAATATTTGTGTTGAACTAGTTGCAAACCCCGGGTCACAAGAAGAGAGAAGTGAAAGCTAGGTTTAACATGATTTATACTGCGGAGTGAGGGAGAAGCTGATACTCTGCTGTTAGGTCTTGTGAAGTGCACTTAAACTGGACATCACGCCCGGAGTTGTGTTTCGTGCGCTCTTTACCGCATCATTGTTTCGCACAACAAAACTCACTAATGAAAAATAATAAAGTAACTTTCGGACGAAGCGTCAAGAAATAAACCTTTATACAGCGTGTTTCAAAATTCTAGATTCTGGTAGTGATATGAGTGTATTTCATGTAAAAGTGATGATGATGATAATAATAATAATAATAATGAATAGCGCACAATGTGCAAATAATCAATTCCGATTGACATTAATTATCTGTCAGTACAAAATCCTTTCAGAGATTGTGTCTTGTTTTTGCACTTTAGCACGTGATATTGGTAAATGAGAATAAAGCTTATTTTGCAAATAGAACCTTATTTAAAAGCAAATTAATATCAGAAACAGCTAAAATAAGGTTATACAAAACACTCATTAGACCAGTGGTTACATATGCTTGTGAAACTTGGATCCTAAAAGAAACAATGAAACAAAAATTATTAATTTTTGGAAGAAAAATTTTAAGACGAATATTTGGACCAAATAGAGGAACTGATAACTGTTAGAGAATCAAAACAAATAAGGAACTAAACAGATTAATAAAAAATCAGAATATAGAAAACCATATAAGATCTCTCAGAATTGGTTGGCTTGGACATTTGATAAGAGTGGATGATCAGAGACTGGTCAAGATGATCTATAAATGGAAAGCTAAAGGAGGCAGAGCAGTTGCAAGACCGAAGATCAGATGGGAGGATCTAAATAAAATGAAAGTGACTAACTTGAATATGACAAGAGACAGATTGGCATGGAGGAGGATTGTGAGAAGGCCAAAACATTCACCTTTGAAGTTGTCGCGGCTTAGGATGATGATCTCTCGCATGACATGCCGCATCGCTCGCACACGCATTCTGGTCCCGGCCCATGAAAGTGTTTAATTTACGCAGTCGTGTACTGCTAGCGGGGTCATTAGATGTCGTAGCTAGGCTTCTGAGGCCAAGACAGATACAAATTAAAATTAATGAATTACGCAGCTAAGATTTTACTCAACGATGGCTCTACCAGTGGCGATGTATGGAAGTGAGGTCCGGGTCCTGAAGGAAAAATAAAAAAAATTAAATTCAGGCAGCGGAAAGCGGAAATGAGCTTCCTACGGGCTGTGAAAGGTTGTACAAGAGAAGAACACATTTGAAATGAGAATATTAGAGATGAATAAAGTACAATCACTTCTTCAAGAAATAGAAGAACACAGGAAAAATTGGATAGAACATTTGCAAAGATTGGCAGAGGCTAGGATACCAAAGATGGCACTGATGTATAATCCTGGAGGACGAAGTTCGGTGGGAAGACCAAGAAAGCGCTGGACTGATCAGATGTGAAATCAGAACAAGCAAAGACTTAATCCGTGAAGGAAGATGATGAATTACTTTCTTCCCTTTAGTGGGATATTAACACTTCTCTTATTTGTTGTTTGTAAGCCTGGGAACAAACATGTATTGTATGGTCGTAGCAGCACACGGCTCTTATTCTTTTACGGATAACTCACAATAAATAATGTTGTGTTTCAGCTCATTTATACCAAGAAGATTCCCGGGCAACGCCGGGCAACCAGCACAGGGTATCTAAAAATAATTACGATATGAATATTTATAATTATTTTTCCTTTTACTTATTTCATTAAACACAAAAACACGTTAATTTTTTATTTATTCTGGCGTAGTAGCTCACGCCGGTAAGAAATAAAAATACATTTTTGTGTTGGACAAGTGAAACACACAATACGTAATAACTAACATAATACGAAGTTACAGATCTCTGTTTCAAATCCTGGTCCACGTATATTCATAATTCCTATTACAAACTTCTGGGGATTGTAGAGGGGACTAAGTAAAGTTTTGATTATTAAGGTTTGTCCGGAAACGTATAATTTCGATGTAAAATAAGTTTTAAGATCAAAACACAATGGGCTGATATCGTGTGTCTTGTGTTTCAGAATAAGTATTACAGACTTCTAGGGGCTTGTACTACACCTGTCGAGTCGGAGGAAGATCTTCTTGCACGAATTCTGGCTGCAGCAGAAATTATTAAGCACACGCCATGTCTTGTGTGACGTGTGTATGAAAACATGCGTCGCAGGTACACTTTGTGCAACGAACAATAGAGTCACCACGTGGAACCACACTTGTACAACCCCTAGAAGTGTGTAATACTTATTCTGAAACACAAGACACGCGATATCAGTCCATTGTCTTTCGATCTTCAAACTTATTTTACATTGAAATGGCTCATTTTGGAACATGGGTTTCTTATCGAAACTTTATCTGCTAAGTCCCCTCGAGAAGTCTGTAATACCGAGTCGGGAGATGTTATTGCATGAGTTCTGACGGCAGCTCACACCAGGGACGTGTGTATGACAACATGTCTCGCAGGAACAGGGTCGCCACGTGGAACCACACTTGTCTGTATCAAGTGGGATATGTGAAATCGATTCAAACTGATTTTGCATGGAGACGGTACATTTCCGGACACGTGTTCCTAATCAAAACTGTATCTACTTATGATGATCTTGTAGAAGATTTCCGGGCTGTTGGCCGTGGTCTTGAGGCTTGTAGTTCCCCGACGTTTCGCCAGAGACTGCGTCCGGCATCCTCAAGGGTTGTCTTGAGACTGGCAATTTTGTCGACTACCTGCCCTATTTAACACATCGCGGATAAATGTATAAATAGGGCAGGTAAAAGTAAAGTGATCCCACAACAGGCCCGAAGGCCCTTGGGGTAGTAGGAGGTTAAGGCTCCCACTTTTTCTAGACAATCGGCACTTGCTGTCAGCCGGGTTGTCAGCCCTGCGTGACTGCCGCCTTTACCCCCAGAACAAGCATCTGGTACTCATTTCCGTTAGAGGCTGAGTCGACCCCAGGGCCATAGTGCCGCCAGAGGGTTTGGGTCAGTTTAAAAATCCTGACCCCAACGGGACTTGAACCCTCGATCCTCCGGCTTTTAGCTCAGTGCCTTAACCACTACGCTACGGCGTGCCCCATAAATAGGGCAGGTAGTCGACAAAATTGCCAGTCTCAAGACAACCCTTCAGGATGCCGGACGCAGTGTCTGGCGAAACGTCGGGGAACTACAAGCCTCAGGACCACGGCCAACAGCCCGGAAATCTTCAACAAGATCGCCATAATAACTCCGGCCGTGAAAGCCTAAGTTCAGTGTATCTACTTAGTCCTCACTAGAACCCCCAGAAGTTTGTAATAGAAATTATCAATCACCCTGTATATGATAAACATAATTTTCATGGAATAAACTCTTGTATGATGTAATTAGCACTCCGTTCTGGTTCGCCACGAATAGGAATGATCAACACACTTAATGAAAACCCAGAACACTGGAAGAAAGTGAGAATATTACATCACATTGTTGAGATTTTTCTTTAAAAAATAAAAATAGGAAGAGAGGAAGGTTGCGATGTTAGCAAGGATTTTTTTAATTAAAGCCTCCAATTTATGAAAGCATCGAACAAGCAGTTATGAAAGCACAAAGATGACACTTCACAAGGTTTGTGGAGAGTCTAGTCTCCCCCTTAATTGCAAGCGTCCGCCTCGCACACACCGTAATTAAAATACAGTCTGATTTATTGTAAAAAAACAAGCTGCCGGCCCATAATTTGGTTACCTTAGCTTAATAACAAGAGAAAACTGCTTAAATAGGGCCGAGTATCTACTCTTTTTTAACATTTATCTTGACGTGATAAGATCATGGAGACAAATAACTGGGGACATTAATTTAGGAAATATAATAATAAAAACATTGGCTTTTGCAAGTAAATATCGGGACATTTTCTGGAGGTAAATATCAATAAAACTAAATATATGGTCACACATAGAAATACATTATATATAATGGAAATGGACAGCTAATGACAAATGAAGGAAATTTTGAAGAAGTGGCTGAATTCAAATATCTAGAAACAATAATTACAAATAGGAATGAGATGCACAAAGAAATTAAACATAGGCTCAATTCTGGAAATGCGTGCTATTATGCATTACAGGGACTCTTGTCCCAACTCCTTTCAAAAAACTTTCAACTGAAAATGTATAAAGCAGTCATTCTCCCACTTATATTATATGAATGCAAAACATGAACTCTTACTTTAAGGGAGGAAAGGAGATTATGAGTGTTTGAGAATAAAGTTCTTAGGAATTTATTGGACCAAAGAGAGATGAACAGACAGGTGAATGGAGAAGACGACGCAAGTGTGAACTACCGTACATAGTCTTTATAAGAAGCCAGATATAATAAGAACAGTTAAGTCTCGTAGACTGCAATGGGCAGGGCATGTGGCACGAATGGGAAATGAAAGGCGTGCTTGGAAGCTTCTTGTAGGAAAACCAGAAGGAAAACGCCCAGTTGGTAGACCAAGATTGTGGTGGAAGAATAACATTAACCATTATTTGATGGAAGTAGATTATACAGGGAATGATTGGAAAACTTTAGCTCAGGATAAAGATATATGGAGAGCCTATGTCCGCGCGGTCATGAACCTACGGGTTCGATAGTGCTAGTTAGTTAGTTAGTTAACATTTGCAGATGACCAGATTTTAATAACAAAACCAGAAGACAAATTACAAATAAACTAAACGATATATAAAAAAAATATATAATATGGAAATACCATCAGAAAGAAAAAACAATGGCTTTCAAGTTCGGACAAATATAATATTAGAAAATAAACCAATAGAACAAGTGACAAAATATATCTTCCTAGGTTGCGAAATATCATACATAACAGAAATAGATATAAATAACAGACTATATAAGTTTAGGCTAATTGTATAACAGGAACATTAAAAAAAAACTTTGAAAAGTAAAGCCAGGAAAGACTATAATGAAATTGCAGTGTAAAGAACATGTGAAATTAGGGCAGCTGCGATAAATAGTGGATTCAGCTATAAGGGCTGAAGGACCTAACTTGTAGACCACCTAACATTGGACATGAGGCCATCAGTAGCCGATAGCTCCTCAAGAGCTATGCTCAAATATAGTTTTTCCGCGACAGTGCGCTTTGTCGTACTTACAGCAATGGCGACCATGATTTAAAGTTCAACTTCCTGCATTTCGGGCTTGCCAACCTAAATAACTATACTGTAATATTACATATTACAAACCACGTGCGGGAAGTAAAACCACTGCCCTCTTTTTATATTGTTTCGAATAAAGTTCAGTTCATTTAAAACGCAGCGATTTGTTTCTTATAATGTATATTATTAACACTACGTTTTGGATATATTTTTGTATATGTATTGTACGTAGAAACCACGTGCGGGAAGTGAAACCACTGCCCTTTACGTATACAACGCACAATGCATATACAAAAATATATCCAAAAGGTAGTGTTAATATACATTATACGAAACAAATCACTGCATTTTAAATGAACGGAACCTTATTTGAAACATATATAACATTAAATTTGTATTTGCCGCCATTTTATGACTGATTAGTGTCACGGCCTGCTGTAGTCTCAACTAATAAACATTGGCCACACTGTTACCGTTAGTTTTTTTATAATGAACGCAAATGTTTCCAGTAAAGATGTTATTATTTTACTATTATTTATTATTTTGAAAACACCATCGTGCAAAAAATAATATACAACGCACGTTTGTGAAGTGTTTTACAGAATCTCGGAAATTAAAAACCTCGCTATCACTCGGTTTTTAAACATTTCCCTCGTTTCTGTAAAAACCACTTCCCTATCTCGCATCGTAATATACTATTTAGTTCAGCGTTTGTATATTTGAATTCATGGACGTAATTGATTTGCCCTTTCTCGTGTTTTAAAAGTGTCTGTCCGTTCTTTTTTATTTAATTCCTATAATAGTTATTTTAACAATAAAGTTATACATGATTGGTTGTTCCGAGAGGGGGGTGTAAATAATTCTATTGTTGTGATTGTTATGTGTTTCCGTATGAAAAACATTGATTTAATTGTAATGATACTACGAAACGGTAATTGTGATAAAATTTATTCTCGCATAAATTACATATTATTGCTTTCTTGTGAATAGTGACGTCATGGCGTTTCTCGGAAATTTTCGCTTGCATTCGGCTGTTATCGGTAGTCGAATTTTTTGCATTTTAAAAATCCAATTAAAAAATACTCGGCGAAGAGAGAGAGGGAGAGAGAGAGAGAGAGAGAGAGAGAGAGAGAGAGAGAGAGAGAGAGAGAGAGAGAGAGAGAGAGAGAGAGAGAGAGAGAGAGAGAGAGAGAGAGAGAGAGAGAAAAACGACTTCGTGGCGAAAGTGGTTAGACGCTCGCCTCTCACCGCTGGGGTCTCGAGATCCAATCTCGGTCACTTCATGTGGGTTTCGTGGTGGACGAAACGAAGCTTGGGCAGGTTTTTCTCGGGGTTTCTCCCGTTTTCCTCTGCCACAAATTTCATTCCACCATTTCTCCATACTCTTCTGATCCATTTAATTTCATTTCGTTCATCCGCCCCTGTGACTGTGCGTCAGGAGTACCCTTGTAGTTCACAGAGCTCTATAAATATAGGGGCTTCATCTCATCTCATTCCTCGACCCGACCCTAAGTTGGACACGAGTTGAGGATATGTAATTGTTCATTTATGTGATATCGGACTATTCATTGGAATTCCATCTTCTTGTGTGTATAATTCGTTGTTGAATATAAAATTGTTTTAATTGCTTTGTTAAACTGTCCGACATAATTGATATCAATTTTTTTAGTCTAATTGTTTAGTATTAAGTCTTGACGAGGGAAATTTTATTTTGATGGAAGTATGACTTTGTTGTGCCTATAACATTTACATGACTTACCTTTAATCTGTATATAATTTGTTTACTGTTACTATAGTCCAGTTCTGGTAACTGTAGCCGTCTTGGTGAATCGTAAGGCGCGTGGCAGGAGGTAACATTGTCGAGTGAGGGAGGAAAGTAGTAGCCATGCAAAAAACATTTTATTGTTAATAATAATAATAAAATTAATTGTAATAAAAACAACTCTATTCTATAATGAACACTGCAAACATATGAGAAAACATAAGTATTGACTATCACAGAACTATAGTCCGTTTGCTCAATTAAGAGAATCTTCCCGCGTATATTTTCAGACGGTTGCTGCACGGCCAGTCGGACAGTGGGAGCAACTAGCCCAAGTTTCTAAAATATGTTAACACTCATCGTTGAAAAAAAAAACTTCACGTAGCACAATTCATACGTAGACTCACCACTAAATGCAACACAAAAGTGTACAATACCTTCGAAAGAAAGAAAGAAAGAAAGAAAGAAAGAAAGAAAGAAAGAAAGAAAGAAAGAAAGAAAATGTCCTACCCTTCCTATACCTGACGCTGGCCTTCAAGTAGATAGAGAATTCACCCCCGCCCCTAATCCCTTCAAATATTTGCGCGGGAAGATTCTCTTAATTGAGCAAATGGACTATAGTAGGTAAAAAAAATATTTTGAAAACTGAGTGTAGTTGCTGGCAGCACCTGCAACTCGTCCTCCCCTCTTACCGCACCATACAACATAATACCCCTCAAAGGCGGCTACAGAAGTCACAACTGAGCTATAGTACTTGAAATGAACGGTAGGTGCGTTGAGCCATGGGTTACGTAAGCTGAAAGCAATTGAAAACTCGGTATTACTGTTAGCATAAAAATCATAGCTTTAAGTAATGCTGTGTTAGTTTTCAGACGTCCAACGATGGAAACACTACGACGAGTACCTTGTCATTGATTGTGAGGAAGGAAGACGCCGGGAAGTACCTGTCATGTCAAGCCAAGAATACTATACTCCAAAAGGAAGGTCTTGAAGACGGATGGAAACTCGAAATACAATGTGAGTGCAAAAATGTTATTAGTAAGTTCCGATTCTATTAAACTAACACCAACATCTATATATTAAGTATTGCCAACACAAAAACACTTTAAGAATAAATCTACTGAACACTTCCTTAGAGAAATATTACGTAAACAATTAAAATTAATGTATTCACGTAGACTTTCATGGCCGGAGTTGTTATGATGAAGATTTTCGGGCTGTAGGCCGTGGTCGTGAGGCTTGTAGTTCCCCCGACGTTTCGCCAGAGACTGCGTCTGGCATCCTCAAGACAACCCTTGAATGCCAGATGCAGTCCCTGGCGAAACGTCGGGGAACTACAAGCCTCAAGACCACGGCCTACAGCCCGGAAATCTTGATCAAGATCATCATAATTAAAATGAAATTACGCGTTATTATTATTATTATTATTATTATTATTAATACTATTATTATTATTATTATTATTATAGTAACTTCGGGTAATGTGAACCCCTATTTTGAATTTGTTGTTTTTCTACTTTTAATTAAGGAATTAGAATTTTGTTTAATTACAGTAATTATCATTAATGTTATAACTATGAAATAGAATTGTTATTTTATTCAAATACAGAAACATTATAATTTATAAACGTTTTTACTTCCACTTTAACCTCCATATTCGGGTAAAGTGGACCCCAGAGTCCACCCTAGCTTTTAGTCTATTTTTAAGTTTATTTACTCTATTAATTTATACAGACAGGTGCAGATTAATCTGAAAGTATTTATGGCTGTTCATAATTTAAAGAAAAAACATTGGTATTTATTTTATGTTTTGAAAAATTATTGTTGATTATAACATTCACATGTCATTCATCTGCAGACAGCGACGGTTTTTGGGTTTAGTAAAATTACAAGGATATTAAATAAAATCAATTAAATGCATGTTTTTCACAGATAACATCCTCACGACAAAATATATGTATTCGTGTAAAGTGGACCCAGGGCGTCGTGGAGGGTCTACATTAACCGAATTTCTTTGTTATCTTTTATTATTTTATACAGCAGCCATTGAGGATTAATTCTTAGCTTGAGAAACTTTTAAAATGGCCGTTTTCATAAATATCTCAAATAAACCGTTCTTCGTACAAAGAATACAAGAAACTGACCTTGAACTCTCGAAGTTGATGAGGAGAAGAAGTTAAAATATTTTTTGTTCGAGAGCAGCACCAATTAAAGAACCGAAGGGTCCATATCATCCCACATTCATGTATTATTATTAATAATATATGTTATATTCAATGCCCCAGGTTGTCATTCCGACATATCTGATATTCTCTCCTGGCATTGGCTTAATTGTAACCCACATCTGAAGTTATATATGGTATGATAAGAAAAATAAATGCCTGGACGGGATTCGAACCCGGATCTCTGAGTCTGTACCTCAGTGTGATATCTATTACACCACCAGGCGAATCCAATTCAAACATTTATTTTTCTTATTTTTCTCCATTATTACTAGATGTCGCGAGAACTCGGTCTTCACTGCCATCTAGTACCTGACTATAACAAGTAAGCAAATTAAAGAGAACATTTTTACTTTATAGCAGTGACGCTTTATCGATGTTATAATTAAATGTTTAACATTGAGCAATGCAAGCTTAATATGGTATGATAAGAAAAATAAATATATATGTTATGCATTCTAATGATTTAAGGTTGTCCTATATCCCTGTTGAAGTGAAGAGAGGACCTTACGGTCTTATCTCCAACAGGTAAAATAAATAAAAAGATAAATTTTGAAAAAGTTTGAAAAAAATAGCTTAGCGCTATCGAAAGCTGTAACAGTTAGAGCAGCGGTTTCCAACCTTTTTCTAGTCGCGAACCCCTTCCACAACGATCTGAGTTGGGTGAACCACTGACTTTTATATATCCACGCAGTAGACGTGCATAAAATTTAATTCCAAGCAAAAGGTTTAATAACCTTAAATTAACTTAACCCTTAACAGTTAAAACCTAAAGTTACTCTAGTTACGGCTTAACAACGTGTAGACCTAGTTGTAGCGAAATCAAATGCATTCCTAACCTTGTTACGTAATTAAATGAGGCATTCGCGGTAAATATTAATTTATTGTGGAAATAATGTGATAAATTCCCGATATTACACATGTGTAACAAGGAGGATTGGAGAGTGAATTTAATTTTAAAATAATAATCTTCTTTTCCTTCTTCTTCAACTTCATGAAATTAGGCCGTTTGACCTGTTCTCACATCAAGTGGGATTTAATGAATCTTCCCATCTACTAAATGGGCGTCCAACGCTTCTATGTTCTATTGGTTTGTACTTTAATAACAGCTGAGGGATTCTATCTGTAGGCATTCTTTTAACATGTCCATACCAGTTGTTTCTCATGTTGTCAATTCTATTTGTTAAATTAAAAATATATAAAAATAAGGATACAAGAGTAGCCTATGCCAAGATTGTATTTCATTTTAGAGATTTGAAGAGAACAGAGAAAATGATGACGGAAGTGTAAAGTATTAAAAGTTTCGATGATGACTCGAGGCAATGATTACAATCCCTGCGCCGCATGTAATTAAAAGTTAAGCAAGTTTATTATTGGACTCAAACATTGTGCGCTGAAGGCGGACATCAATATCGGACTTGACCCCCAGCTGGTCATGATGGCTTTCCCCCCGGTACCGTGAGAATTACGTCACATTTTCTTGCTCCACGGTCTAGCTCAGCGAAAATAAATGTCTGCTTGTCAGACCCCGGGAACCCACGATTCGTCTCTTGGCCGCCATGTTGGTTTTCTGCATTAAAGGCTCGTGAGTAACTGGGGAACTATTTGCAGATTAAATACAAACTCTAGCCTTCATATGTTACCCGATCTAACATCATCTATGTAGTCTACCGCGTGTCTGAGAAAAAAATAATACTCTAATTCATCGTCTCCCAACCTGTGGTTCGCGAACCCCCAGGGGATCCGCCAAATATTTCAACGGGTTCGCCAAAACGTTTCCGTAATGGCGGGTTTTGGGGTTAGGTCTATTATTGTTTTCTTCATTTCTGCAACATTGTACTAATACCACCACCACTAATAATAATAATAATAATAATAATAATAATAATAATAATAATAATAATAATATAATAATAAAAATAATAACAATAATAATAATATTAATAATAACAATATGCAAGTGAGAAATGGAATCTTAATCATTCAGACAGAAGAAAAATAGAAACTGCAGAAATGAAGTCCTTGCGTTCAGTAGCGGGTGTGACAATTTTGGAGAGAAAAAGAAATGAAGATATTAGAAAAGACTTATGCAATATTGTGATTAGGGTTCCTCAGGTTGAAGATTGATACGTGCTTATATTGATTTGATTATTGAAGGAAGAACGGATATTAAAATTCATCGGAGAACATATTGTTTAAACAACTCACCTCATAGGATTCATGCTTCCATGATATCGCGATTTCAAACACAGTTATGTTCATCTTCAGCCATAACTCCGACTGACGAAATTCTTCTGCCGTCAACTATTGTATTGTCGCCATCTTCAGTGCTGCCATCTATGGTTGAATTTATGAACTTCGAAATCAATGTAATTTCGTTGGGGATATCAAAATTCATTGATCTATTTTTGTTTTTCTGAATGTATATTTTTTCCCAAACTGTCAATTCCAAAGGTTTCTCTACTTGTTTTAAAAGTTTAGCTTCTCTTCCAATTTTACCTTTGGAATTGACAGTTTGGGGAAAAATATACATTCAGAAAAACAAAAATAGATCAATGAATTTTGATATCCCCAACGAAATTACATTGATTTCGAAGTTCATAAATTCAACCATAGATGGCAGCACTGAAGATGGCGACAATACAATAGTTGACGGCAGAAGAATTTCGTCAGTCGGAGTTATGGCTGAAGATGAACATAACTGTGTTTGAAATCGCGATATCATGGAAGCATGAATCCTATGAGGTGAGTTGTTTAAACAATATGTTCTCCGATGAATTTTAATGATTATACCTCATAATGTTTACTTCCCAACATTAATTTAATATAAGAACGGATATGTTGGGATTTTCGGAAATTTGTGTAATCTTAGGAAGCGATGATCTTCTTGCAGCTGGTTTCTTGAAATTGGATAAAATGTTTGGATTGAGGAACCAGGAAATTATTGAAATTCAGAGGGTGATTCGGATTCAAGATTAGACTTAGAAACTGTGGTGGCTGTGCTGAGAAACAAACACAGACTTTGAGACGTAAGGAATCTGTCTGGCTTAAAACTAAAATAACACATTTATATAAACCAGAGGACCAACGTCCTGGTCCTTGTGTATGTTCGTTAATTCATATGATAACTTGGTGTCAGCATTTTAATGTTTGTTTAGGAAATTGAGGTTTACGATTTTGTTTAGGACCATGATCTGAAATAATAACTTATATTTGTAAACACAGCTGCACAAATTCTCCCCTAAACAATAAATATATCTGCTCTTAAAATAATTACTTTCTTTACATATACAAACTCTTTAAATGTTATATTGTGTGGCGCCACGATTACCTTAATTTGATACGACATGGATCCATCTTTCATTACTTTGAAGTAATACCTTATAATAATTATAAGTCGTGTTAATGCTGATCACACATCTTACATACACATGTTGCGTACTCAGGTTGCAAGTCCATGTTACACTTAAATATTTTTCTATCTATCTTCGGGTTTTTACAGCTGCTGCCGTCTTCCCGTGCCAAACCTCCAAAGCCTACGGTCTTGGGCATCTTCGATGCTTAGCCCTCTAGCTTGCATTACTGTCTTCATGTTTTCCTTCCATCTTTTGTCTTTCGTACTTCTTGTAGGAAAACCAGAGGGAAAACGCCCAGTTGGTAGACCAAGAAAGAGTGGGAGAATAACATTAACTATGATTTAATAGTAGTAGATTATACAGGGAATGATTGGAAATCATTAGCTCAGGACAGGGATGTATGGAGAGCTTATATCCACGCGGCCATGAGCCTAGGGGTTCGATAGTGCCAGTGAATAAAACGTGACAACGCCGCTTGATATGCTAAATAGACGTACCTAACCAGAATGCAAAGCACCTGTGCTCATTATATTAATATTGTGTGTTACAATGCGAGGTTTTTGCAGAAGTGAGCATATTATTAAAAAACCGTGCGACAGCGAGGTTTTTAATTTCCGAGATTCTGTAAAACACCTCACAAACGTGATTTGTACATTTTTTTTTGCGCGATGGTGTTTTCAAAATAATAAATAATAGTAAAATAATAACATATTTGTTGGAAATATTTGCGTTCATTAAAAACAACTGACTAACGTTAACAGTGTGGGCAATGCTTAATAGCTGAGACTACAGCAGGTCGTGACATCAGTCAGGGATAAAATGGCGCAAGTACGAATTTGTTTTATATTGTTTGAAATAAAGTTCAGTTCATTTAAAACGCAGTGATTTGTTTCGTTTTGGGTATATTTTTATCTGTAAATTGTACGTTGTATACATAAAGGGCAGTGGTTTTACTTCCCACACGAGGTAGGTAATATGTAATATTACAGTATAGTTATTTAGGTTGGCAACCCGGAAATTTAGGAATTTGAACTTTCAATCACGGTCGCCATTGCTGTAAGTACGACAAAACGAAGTATCGCGCAAAAAAAGGTTGACTATTACAAAGATAAATAGCAATTGGATAGTATAACAGGATTGATGATCGGGGCAACAGAATTCTTAGCTAAACTTTGGAATTTGATAGATTTGGACAGAGTGTATCTTTCTAAAATTGCCATCGCCGCCATTAGAGGGTCAATTTCAATTTTTTAAGAAACCATCTTTACACAATTTCTAGCTTATGGAATATATTTCAATTCCAATTTGACAAATTTTAATATATTTACAAAATGTATTTAATCAATTTCGAAAATGAATTGTCTGTGTCACTTTGTTCCTCTAATGAGGAAAGTTTTTTTTTTTTTTTTTTTCATAAAAATAGCAGTTTCAGTTTTCGCAAAATGATATGGTTGAACGGTTTGGCGTTGCAATGAAATTGTACCAGAGGAGACATATAATTATACAAACTGGATTTTTGTTACCTGAACGTCAAATGAGAGAGTGAGGTTATGTTACCGCCATTGTACGGGCGCATGTGTACAATAAATATAGTATCTGTTCACAAGAGATTTGTCTAATTTTATTCTGGATAAACAAAGCACCCACTTTTATTCTAATTTGAATTAAAAATGCTGTTTTGCCAATATAATTTCTATCATCTGCAGTGTTGTCATTCTATTACAGTTGGCCTAACTCGCAACAAACCAGACGTTATGAAAACAAAGTTTAACAATGATGTTATCATTTGATTTTCAATATAATTCAAGCCTCCTCTCCCATACACTCTGTATTCCTTCCTTCCTCTTTTCCTCTCTCCTCTCTCTCTCTCTCTCTCTCTCTCTCTCTTTCTCTTTCTCTTTCTCTTTCAGGCCAAATTATTACTCTCTATCTCCCTCTCTCAGTCTGATTAGAATGTATATATTCCATCCATAGTAATTCTGCCCGAAGGCAGGTCCTTCATTACAATTATAGCATTTTCATACTATGCTTGCAGCTTTACTAGGGAATTGTAGGTGTGGTAGCTTCCCGTTGCTTTCCACACCGGTGAAGTGTGATTGATGATGATGATGATTATGATGATGGCCATATGATTTCGGGGACCGTTTGGGCCTTAAAGTTTTCCTGACATTTGCCTTACAGGTGAGGAAAAACCCCGATAAAAACCTCACCCAGCAAAACTGCCCCGACCGGGGATCGAACCCGGGCCCGCTGCGTGACAAGGCAGCACGCTACCTCGATACCACAGCGGTGGAATATATATATATATATATATATATATATATATATATATATATTAAAGAATATATATTTGGTGTTAAATAAAGTAGGTAAATGTATTCAAAGAGAGGAAAAATGTCGAACCAAAGAGAGATGAACAGACAGGTGAATGAAGAAGACCACATAACAGTGAACTACATGGTCTTTATAGGAAGCCAGATATAATAAGAACAGTTAAGTCTCGTAGACTGCGATGGGCAGGACATGTTGCACGTATGGAGATGATAGACATGCATGGAAGCTTCTTGTAGGAAAACCAGAGGAAAAACGCCCAGTTGGTAGACCAAGAATGAGGTGTAAGAATAACATTTACTATGATTTGAGGGAAGTAGATTATACAGGGAATGATTGAAAAACAATAGCTCAAGATAAGAATGCATGAAGAGCTTATGTTCGCGCGACCATGAACCTAGGGTTTCGATAGAGCCAGTTAGTTATATGTGTGGGAGAACGCCATAGCTACAAGGTGCTAGGTCGAGTGTTTTGAGTCCCGGCGGGGTCAGGATTTTTAAACTCATCCAAACGTTGTAGCGGTAATCATGGCCCGGGGTCGACTCAGATTCAAACGGAAATGAGTACGCTACCAGACGCTTGTTGGGAGGGGGGGGGTAAAAGCAAACGTTATGCCCAAGGCTGACAAATCGGCTTGACATCAAATGTCGATGTCTTGAAAGTGGGATCCTTAATCTTCTAGTACCCCAAAGGGCCTCCTAAGATCTTTAGTGGATCACTTAATCTAACAACACACACACAAACCACCACCTATATACATATAATAATATATAATAAAAATATATAGAAATAGTACGGTTAAAAACTATAAAACAGTTACTTGTAGGCCGTCTCCTCAACTTAAGTTATTTTAAAACCTGTAAGGCCTTTCGGGACTAGTTCCATAATCAGCAGAATGCATTAGGTCCGTACGTGTTGACCCTTGTTGAAGCACTGACTTGGTTGTGAAAATTTTGTACAGAGGATTGTGTGGACTGGGTGTGTATTCATTGAGAATCAGGTTGTTGTTGATTTCTCGTAGGATTTCGATTTCCTCCAATATATTTATCCTCGTTGGAATATTTTCTCTATGTACTATTGTGAGGGTGTTATCGATGTTATGCATATGGTGTCCAGCCTGAATTACATGTTTTGCGTAACTTGATTTTCCTCCATTATAAATAAAATCTCTGAAATGTTCCTTGTATCTAATGTTGAAGCTTCTGTTAGTTTTCCCAATGTAGAATTTATTGCGTTCTGTACATGTTAATTTGTAGAATCCTTTATTGTTGAATTCATTTATTTCTTCGATGTTGTTGTTTATTAAAATTCTCACAACCAGGTCAGTGCTTCAACGAGGGTCAACATGTACAGACCTAATGCATTCTGCTGATGATGGGACTAGTCCCGAAAGGCCTACAGAGTTTTAAAACAACTTAAGTTGAGGAGACGGACCTACAAGGTAACTATTTTATAGTTTTTAACCGTACATTATATCACTGTGAACTAATACCTCAACAGAAACACTATATATATATATATATATATATATATATTATATATATATATATATATACTAGAAGTTCCGGCCACGCGTTGCTGTGGCTAAGGTATACGTTAAAAATTTTAATTAAGTTGCTGTCTTTCAGCCAGATTACTTAAAACTAACACACACGAAATTAATAATATTAAACATAAAATAAACACTGAACACACTTAAATTATGAAATAATAAATATTTGTAATTCAATTGAAATTCGCGGTTGCAACAAAAAACACAGCCATATGGATCTCTCTTTGTTAAATAATAAACCAATTACCTTACACCGCCATCTGTTAGAATCGTATGGAACTCACAGATAATTATAACTCTTTGTTAAATAATAAACAAATAATTTGCAATAAAAAAATAATGCCACTATAAATTTAGTTATAAACTACCCTAGGTTTCAAGTTGGATCAAACTGCACACAGTGTGCAAAATTTTATTAAAATCGGTTCAGTAGTTTAGGATTCCATCGCGGACAAGCAACGTGACACGAATTTTTTATATATTAAGATTATATATATATATACATATATATATACACATATATTTTAAAGAATTCACATTTGGTGTTAAATAAAGTAGGTAAATGTATTCAAAGACGGTTGTTATAGTGGTTAGGTTTTTGAATGTAGTAATTCTCAACATGGGTTTATTGGACTTGAGAACTGTACGAATTGCGTTCCTTCAAGCTGTGAACAGTAATTGAAGTTGGAAGGGGGTGGGGTGGAGGTTAGAGCGGTTTGGAAAAGCACTTCATACAAGTTGTGTGTGTGTGTGTCACAGAATTTCATGCTACAAAATTCACGCGTTACAAAAGAACTTGTCACTTCCATTTCTGGGTCAGCCAAATCCTATAATAATGTCCATTGTGAATATCAGTATTACTGTTTCTTTTAAAATTCTGCACTTTTCAGAAACCTGAACTCTAGAATTCTAAATCTTCTCTATGTTTGGTTATCAGAGAGCGACCTTCTTCATCCCAAGTTTTCAGATTCATACCGGCTGGATTATTTCAGGGCAATAAATTACAGAGTATGGCTTCCTTCGGAGGGGAAGTAAAGCCGTGAATCCGTAACTTACATTTTTGCACTATAGTGCGTTCTGTCGTACTTAGAGCAATGGCGACCATTATTGAAAGTTGAATTTCCTAAATTTCGGGGTTGTTAACCTAAATAATTATATTGTAATATTACATATTACCAACTTCGTGCGGGAAGTAAAACCACTGCCCTTTATGTACACTACGTACAATGTATATACAAAAATATATCCGAAAGGTAGTATTAACATGCAATATACGAAACAAATCACTGCATTCTAAATGAACTGAACCTTATTTGAAACAATATAATAATTTAAATTCGTACTTGCCGCCATTTTATGACTGGTTTGTGTCATGACGTGCTGTAGTCTCAACTAAATTATTTTGGCATTTACTGTATAAACACTGTTAACGTTAGTCAGTTGTTTATAATGAACGCAAATATTTACAACCTGAGATATTATTTTACTATTATTTATTACTTTGAAAACACCATCGCGCAAAACATAATGTACAACGCAGGTTTGTGAAGTGTTTTACGGAATCTCGGAAGTTAAAAACCTCGCTATCGCTTGATTTTTAAACATTTCCCCGCTTATGTAAAAACCACTTCCCAACCTCGCATCGTAATATACTATTAAAATACATAACGATAGCCGTGATTGTTTTAATCAGTAAATTACATCCTTTAATTTATATTTTTCATAATTTAATTATATCCAATATACAAACTAAATACATACATGTCATATAAAGTCAGCTTCATGCTGTAACTCACTTGGTAGGTAGTATTTTATGAAGTTCCTGAGAATCGATAACTTGAAACAATCTGTCATTAGACCAACAACATGCGTGTAGTTGTACTCAAGGAGGTGACCGTTATTTGTGTTGGCACAATTAACTGGTAAGTAGAGTGCGGATGTTAGGCACTTAAAAAACTCAAAATAGGCAGGAAAAAAGGCACTAAATTCAATATAGGCTCTTACAAAAAATGGACTACATCATACAGTCGTCGCACCAATTTGTCTTTGAAGCATCTGTCTGTGAATGAGGACTACAGACTGAACTCAGAGTTACCAACAACAAAATAATATTCCCAGTCACTTAAAGATTTCAGCACCAGGTGTGAGACAGAGAAAGAAAATTTGAGCCATCTACCCTCTTTGTCACTCAGAAATGTTTGTATTTGAAAAGCAATACTTTACTGTAGAACTTTCTCCATGCCTTAGAGCCGGAGCATAATACAATGGGACATAGCTTAGGACTATTTTGCTTAACGGGAGTGCATGAGGTGAAAAAATGCAATATTCGCCTAACGGGAGTCATTGAGCGGGAAACCACCTGCTAGGTTATTGGCTTATTGCGACCTTTAACCGAAACTATTCTAAGAGAATTTATAAAAAGAACACTTGAAAATTTCTATGAAATTATGTGTGTCATTAAGTTTGTCCATGTAAATTGATTTCATTGAAACACTAAGTTAATTTCGACAAAAAATGGCAAATAGGCATTTATAGGCATTGTAAGCTGAAATAGGCATTTATAGGCTAAATGAACTTTATGGAAAACAACTCTAGGGTCGTCGGTATGTACTTATATGAAGTCACTTTTACAATATCTGTAATAAATAACTGTAGGCATTTTCCCTAACATCCGGTCTCTACTGATAACTGAAGAAGAAAAAGAACTGATAACACCTGCAAAACACTTTTCAGACTACTCGGGCAACAGATGTGTCGGAGAAGTTGCCGCAGGAGCACGGCGTTAGTACTACTATACATAGATTCAACAAAAACTCAAAATGTAGATAAGAGATCTCTCATTCAGGCCTTAACATTACTATAGTAGCCTCTGACAGCACCTGGAATTCCCTCCCTCGATATATCAGGCCGCAAATGGGAGTCAATGACCAATCACGTAACAATGATGTTTTATTTACAACCAATCACAGTTGTGTTTCGCCTAGAATTTACCAACTAAAGTTTATCATAATAAAGAAAGCACACCTTTTTTAACATTCTGAATAGGTCATAGCATTATTTTGCAGTGACTGACTCTCTAAGAAATTCGGGTACCAGATTGTTTATATATAGTGTATGAATGTCAACACATACCGCATGCGGGAGTTAATATAAAAACATTTGTAGCAGTTGATTATACCACCAGAAAAAGAAACCACTGTTTGCCCTTTCTTAAATGCATTTTTTCCCAGAAAAATATAATTGTCATATTTAGGACATCAGAAACTGATCAGAAATGAATTAATATACAGTTTGATGTATTTCATTTTTTCTCCACTAGAGTGCATTCTTATAATATTGCGTTCCTTTGGCAATAAATAATATGATCTGGTTGCAGTGACGAACAAAAGAAGCAGATGAAGCGTATCAATCGTTTCTCATTTGTTTTCAAACATCGCCGTTTGCATTAAATATATAAATATTTTAAAATAATAAATATGTAAATAATGATTTGTGAGTAAACAGCTTAATTTTATCCGTTAAATAGTCCTAACAAATGCCACTCTTGATTTCCAAATTCTCTAGATAAATTTGGAAATCACTCGTGGCATTACTTATGATAATTGTAATCATTTATGTTTATTTCAATTTAGATGTGAATCTAATTCTTGTACTTTTTAACCTGGTTGAGTGGTAGACAAAGCCTTAAGGCCTTAAATCTGCCAGGTAAACTGAAACTTATTATTATTATTATTATTATTTATATCGCTTCCTAAAAAGCCATACGCCCGTAAAAATTCATCAAAGTTAGAACGTTTTAATTACGAGTATAATGGTACATTGTGACACTTTTTGAACAAAATATCTTGGAGTGCTTAACTAAGCATCGAAGAAATAATACAGTGTCACTGAAGAAAACAAAGTTAGAATTCGTTTCTTGTTAATAAATAACACTATATAGTTATTGTTTGACCCTCGTGTTAGACAGCTTTCCATTCTTCATTACGTGTATCCAGCTGTAACTGATGACACACATCCACTGCATACTTACATCATCTCTCGATACATTCCTATCCTGAGCTAATGTTTTCCAATCATTCCCTGTATAATCTACTTCCCTCAAATCATAGTTAATGTTATTCTCCCACCTCATTCTTGGTCTACCAACTGAGCGTTTTCCCTCTGGTTTTCCTACAAGAAGCTTCCATGCACATATTTCCCCATTCGTGTCACATGTCCTGCCCATCGCAGTCTACAAGACTTAACTGTTCTTATTATATCTGGATTCCTATAAAGACCATGCAGTTCACTGTTAAGTAATCTTCTCCATTCGTCTGTTCATCTCTCTTTGGTCCAAAAATTGTCGTACGAACTTTATTCTCAAATACTCGTAATATCCTTTCCTCCCTTAAAGTAAGATTCTATGTTTCGCACCCATATAATATAACTTGTAGAATAATAGTTATATATATTTTCAGTGTAACGTTTTTTGAAAGGAGTTGGGACATCAAGAGTCCCTGTAATGCATCATCCATTGCATAGATATGCTTATTTCTCTTTCGAAGTATCCACATTGTAAGTTGCAATGGGGCTGCATATATTGTAGATGCAGCTTTTGTGGGCATTTTATTAGTTCCTTGTTTATCTAATATGTCAATAACAAAGTTAACCCATCAATGTGAGTTATTAGAATTAGACAGATCAATAGAGAGAAATGAAAGTAAGAAAAGATCTCCTGGTCCTCGAATGCTCTAATACCATCAGAGTCGAAAAAACAAGAATTAATCAAGAGAGACTATATAAGAAAAGACAAAAGTAAGGAGCAAAACACAAGTAAGTGGAAGCAATGTTTTGCTCAGCTTGGGCACCTTGTGGTCGCCATCCACATATCCCCTAGATGAGGATCCCTGAGGATGTTAGACAACTTTTGTATAAAACAATGTTTCGTTTTGCAGTTAATGTACAAATATATTTCGAATGGTCGAGATAAATTGGACACCCTGTATATAAAAATGAATACAGATATTTTATATGTAGAATCTTTTTTAGATTTATAGTGCTTGTGAAATATGGATACAAAAAATTCAAATTTATAGCACATGTGGGCATATCAACAGTAGAACATGGTGCAGATAAATTAAGTTTATCAGCAGAACGCATGAAACAACTGCGATATAAATTAGTAGGCTTCATTAAACTATTGTATTAGTGCCAAGAGGTGTGGGGAGTCCACATATGTGCTCAAAATACATGCCATTATCAGCATTATGTGTAACATGAACAAAGCAGCTGTGTTTATTTAAATATATGCGTGGCTCGTTATTGTCTGTTATTAGTAATTCTTCCAACATGGTGGCAACCTAAATGCATTTTGATTATATAAAATGTTATCGCTAGAATTTTAGCAAATTATAAAATCACCAAAACCCCAAGTAGCAAAATAACGCTATCGTCAAATTCCATTTGGTGTCATAAGCATATTAGAAAAGACAGAACAAATATATTGGCAAAACGTTGGTGGAATCTGTTGCAATGTATGAAAGTGAGGTATGCACAATCAATAAGTACTACAAGAATAGACTAATAGCTCTAGAAATGGATTATTTACGCAGAAGTGCCAGAAAGTCAAAATTAGAACATGTCACAAATAAGGAAATTAGAAACATATTGGAAGCAGAAGAAAGCATAATTGAAAGAATTGAAGAGAAGGAATTAAAATGGTTATGACATATTTCAAGAATGGAAAATGAACGATGGCCGAAAAACTATATCAATGGCAACCGAGCAGAAAAAAGGAAGGAGGGAGACCAAAGTTAACATGGGAGGAAAGCATGAGCATAGTAATGCAAGCAAGAGGGCTAAGCATTGAAGATGTCCAAGATTGTAGGCTTTGGAGGTTTCACATGCGAAGACGGCAGCAGCTGTAAAAATCCGAAGATAAAATCACCATCATCCAGAACTAGACCTTAGACAGAAATTTTATAGCACAAGGATGTATTTTTAAATCATCGTTTTATGGGTATTTCTTTAGGGATTCTGGTATTTGCTCCTATGAATATATTTCTGCAGCTACTATGATGTTTCTCTAGTTTAAAATGGATTCTTGTAGCATCAGATCACATTTTATAATATCCTGTATAAAGTCACATTATTCCATGTTCCTAGGAACATGTCCCTGTGTTTGAGCCTTTGGCATGGATTCCCTGAAGTAGTCCCCGCCCTGAGAACCGAATGGGCGACTATTTTACCTCCAGAAAATTTTACCCTAGTGGAACCCATGTCCGCGTTTCTTGATGGTTGTATTTTTACGGTGAAAGATCGTCACTCTTTCGACCAAAGCACTTTTTTTCGCCTGGCTTATCACCTTCGACCTGTTCGGCATGGGTAACCCTATCGGCAGCAATGCTCCCGCTGGCTAAGTTCTCGGGGCCATTTAAGCACGCAAGCCACTCCACCACGAAAAGGTAAAGAGTATTTGCGAATAAAGTTCTTAGGAAAATTTTTGGGCCAAAGAGAGATGAACAGACAGGTGAATGGAGAAGACTATATAACAATGATCTACATGGTCTTTATACGAAGCCAGGTATAATAAGAACAGTTAAGTCTCGTAGACTGCGATGGACAGGACATGTGGCGCGACTGCAAAATGAAAGATGTTCATGAGAGTTTCTTGTAGGAAAACCAAAGGCAAAACGCCCAGTTGGTAGACCAAGAATGAGGTGGAAGAATAACTAACTATGGTTTGAGGGAAGTAGATTATAAGGGAGATGCTGGAAAGCATTAGCTCAGGATAGGGATGTATGGAGAGCTTTTGTCCGCTTGTCCGTAAACCTGTGGGTTCGATAGTGCCAGTGAGTTGGTTATATTAATCCTTTTTTTCTTTAATGAGTAATTTATCTCGTGGGTCCAATCCTTACTTCCACAACGTCTTATGGCTGAGCTATTTTTATAAACACGAATGCAAATAGGGTTTTCAATTAAATATATCACACGGTTTATAAAATTTATAAATCCATAGATTTGTTAATTTTTTCTTTTATTTTTGGCGATTAGACATCTTAGAAATTCAACTAACTAACTCACTAACACTATCGAACCCATAGGTTCATGACCGCGCGGACATAAGCTCTCCATATATCTGTATCCTGAACTAATGTTTTCCAATCACCCTTTGTATAATCGACTTCCTCAAATCAGGGATGTTATTCTCCCATCTCATTCTTGGTCTACCAGCTAGGCTTTTTCCCTCTGGATTTCCTACAAGAAGCTTCCATGCACCTCTTTCATCTCTCATACGTGCCACATGTCCTGCCCATCGCATCCTACGAGACTTACCTGTTTTTATTATATCTGGTTTCCTTTACATGTCATGTAGTTCACTGTTATGCAGTCTTCTCCATTCACCTGTCTGTTCATCTCTCTTTGGTCCAATTTTTTTCCCTAAGAACTTTATTCTCAATACTCGTAATCTCCTTTCCTCCCTTAAAGTAAGAGTCCATGTTTCACATCCATATAATATAACTGGGATAATAACTGTTATGTATATATATATTTTTCCAGTTTAACGTTTTTTGAAATGAGTTGGGACGACAAAAGTCCCTGTAATGCATGATAGCACGCATTTCCAGAATTGAGCCTATGTTTAATGTCTTTGTGCATCTCATTTCTATTTGTGATTATTGTTCCTAGTTTGAAATCATCCACTTCTTCAAAATTTCCTTCATTTGTCATTAGTTGTCCACTTCCATTATATAACGCATTTATATGTGTGAACAAATAGGCCTACTATTTAGTTTTACTGATGTTTACTTCCAGTCGCAATTTCTTAGTGTTACCCAATAGAGTGTGCGTGTTGTCCTTTAGTATCTCCGCGCTATCGCCTATCAGCATAAACTAACAGCCATTAATACCATTGGGTTTCAGACCTTCTTCATTCTCCAAAGATTTGATGGTATGCTCAAATACAAAATTGAATAGTAGAGGAGATAGTGAATCTTCTTTCTTTAACCCATTGTGAATTTCAAAGTAGGCCTATTCGAAAACTGATTGCCTACACACACCCTACTGTTTGTATCATTTAGACACATTCGTATAAGAATTCAACTACTATACTGTACTTACTTACTTACTCACTGGCACTATCGAACCCGTAGGTTCATGGCCGCGCGGACATAAGCTCTCCATACATCCCTATCCTGTGCTAATGCTTTCCAATCATTCCCTGTATAATCTACTTCCCTCAAATCATAGTTAATGTTATTCTCCCACCTCATTCTTGGTCTACCAACTGGGCGTTTTCCCTCTGGCTTTCCTACAAGAAGTTTCCATGCACATCTTTCATTCCCCATACGCGCAACATGTCCTGCCCATCGCAGTCTACGAGACTTAACTGTTCTTATTATATCTGGCTTCCTATAAAGACCATCTAGTTCATTGTTAGGTAGTCTTCTCCATTCACCTGTTTGTTCATCTCTCTTTGGTCCAAAAATTTTCCTAAGAACTTTATTCTCAAATACTTGTAATCTCCTTTCCTCCCTTAAAGCAAGAGTCCATGTTTCGCACCCATATAATATAACTGGTAGAATAATAGTTTTATATATATATTTTCAGCTTAACGTTTTTTGAAAGGAGTTGGGACATCAAAAGTCTCTGCAATGCATAATAGCACGCATTTCCAGAATTGAGCCTATGTTTAATTTCTTTGTGCATCCCATTCCTATTTGTGATTATTGTTCCTAGGTATTTGAATTCAGCCACTTGCTCAAAATTTCCCTCATTTGTCATTAGCTGTCCATTTCCATCATATACTGAATTTCTACGTGTGACCATATATTTAGTTTTACTGATATTCAACTACTATTAATATATTAATTCAAAATTTAAATTTTATTTCGAGTTGTTTTACCTATTGGGAATTATGAAATCTAAAACCGAAACTACAAAGAAATAAGAGTTCATGTTACAATATGACTTTATGGAATCATAGTTATCATCATCATCATCATCATCATCTAGGTTCTACAGTCCGTTGTAGGCCTTGACCTCCCCTACAATGCGCTTCCATTCGTGTCTATTGCCCGCCTTCCTTTTTCATCCTCATACACCCACTAGTCTCAGGTCCTGTTCAACGCTGTCCAGCCATCCAACTCTTCTGTTTCCATTTATAGTTGTCCACATGATTCCTCTTCCCTGTAGAGATGTCCCAGCCTTCTAATTCTTGCCATCTTAATTGCCCTAATGATATCAATGTCACCATGTAGTATATATAATTCATCATTATATCTAATGCACCAATTTCCATTCTCGCTTATTGGGCCAAAGAATTTCTTTAATATTTTCCTATCAAATATTTTAATTTTATTTTCTTGGGCTTTTGTTAGGCCCCAACTTTCACATCAACAGTCTCAAAGGGGTTTTATATTTTTTTATTTTTGTTTGACGACTTAGATATTGGGAAGTAAGTTGTTTTTTAAGTTCCAAATACTCTCTGCTGGTCAATATCGATTTATTTATCGATCGCATTTTCATCCGTTATCATAGCGCCTAGACACTTAATTCTTTCACGTTTTCAAACCTATATTGTTCAAGTGCAAATCATGCATCATTGCTTGTTCTACTCATAAATACGTATTATACACAACATAAATTATCATAAGTAATGCCACGAGTGATTTCCAAATTATCGATTTGGAAATCAAGAGTGGCATTTATTAGGACTATTTAACGAATAAAATTAAGCTGTTTACTAACAAATTATTATTTAACTATAGTTATTTTAAAATATTTATATATTTAATGTAAACGGCGATGTTTGAAAACAAATGAGAAACGATAGGTTCGCTTCATCTGCTTCTTTTGTTTATCACTGCAACCAGATCATACTATTTATTGCCAAAGGAACGCAATATTGTAAGAATGCTCTCTAGTGGAGAAAAAATGAAACACATCAAACTGTATATTAATTCATTTCTGATGTCCTATGACAATTATATTTTTCTGGAATGTTATTACCTGGGAAAAAATACATTTAAGAAAGTGCAAACAGTGGTTTCTTTTTTTTGGTGGTATAATCAATTGCTACAAATGTTCTTATATTAACTCCCGCATGCGGCATGTGTTGACATTCATGCACTATATATACAATCTGGTAGCCGTATTTCTCACAGGCTCAGTCACTGCAAAATAATGGTCAGACCTGTTCAGAATATTAAAAATGAGGAGCTTTCTTTAATATGGTAATTATAACACTGATAAATATTTCGTGAAACACGACTCTGATTGGTTGTAAAACAGAAATCATTGAAATGTGATTGGTCATTTGGGGCATGAGTTAAATAGTCAGGAGAAACTTCGAGAGATTGTTTATGTAGTAAAGCTTACGAATGTTAGCAATTTATTGCAGGCCCACTTGGTAGGATGATTAAAAAGCTGATAAAAAACATGCAATTTTAGCTGCGTGCAAAGTGATGATGTATTGTTTTTAAAACATTTTTCAAGATTAAAAAGCTGCACTTTTTACTATACGAGCTAAGTTCCAGTTGTACTGTAATATTATATTACAATGCGAGGTTGGGATGTGGTTTTTACAGAAGCTATCGCTCGGTTTTTAATTTCCGAAATTCTGTAAAAAAAACTTCACGAACGTGCGTTGTACATTATTTTTTGGGCGACGGTGTTTTAAAAATAATAAATAATGTTATAATAATAATAACATCTTTGTTAGAAATATTTGCTTTCATTACTGACTAACACTAACAGTGTGGGCAATGTTTATTAATTGAGACTACAGGAGGTTGTGACACCAGTCAGTGATAAAATGGCAGCAATTATGTATTTGTTGTTTTATATTGTTTCAAATAAAGTTCATATCCTTTAAAATGCAGTGATTTGTTTCGTATATTTTATTTATTAACACTACATTTTTGGATATTTTTTGTGTTTACATTGTACGTAGTATACATAGAGGGCAGTGGTTTTACTTCCGACACGTGGTTTGTAATATGTAATATTACAGTATAGTTATTTTTACAGTATGGTTATTTAGATTGGCAACCCCGAAATGTAGGAAGTTGAACTTTCAATCATGATCGCCATTGCTGTAAGTACGGCACAACGCACTATAGCACAAAAACAAACTGCATAATGTATTACTCCGCGGCTCACGGGAGAACCGTGGTGCTACTTTTACCAACCATATGACTGAATCGTCTATGGAAGTGTCAATAATATAATATTCTCAACTCGTGTCCAACTCAGGGTCAAGTCGAGGAATGAGATGAGATGAAGTCCCTTATATAGTGGTCTGTGAAGGACAAGGGCGCCGGCCGACCACGACTAACGCACCATCACATTGGTAAATGAACGATATGGATGAGTATGGAGAAATGGTGGAATGAAATTGTGGCAGGAGAAAACGGGAGAAACCCCTGAGAAAACCTGCCCACCACAAAACCCACGTGGAGTGACCGAGATTCGATCTTGGAAGTGTCAATGATAGAAACATTTTTCTTTTACTATCATTTATCACCCATCATATCATCGGGGTAACACAACTCCGCCTTCCAGGTGCCACAACCTATTAAATGAATTACAATTCTGCCAATGCTAGGGGAGAAAATTCATAAAAGGCAAGTATTCATTTTAGTTTTTCATTCAACATTTGATGATTGCAATAATATATTTTTTTTTTTGCACGGTAGTGCTTTTTGTCGTACTTACAGCAATGGCGACCATGATTGAAAGTTCAACTTCCCACAGGGTTGCCAAACTAAATAACTATAACTTACTGTAATAAAATAACTATACTGTAATATTACATATTACAAACCGCGTGTGGGAAGTAAAACCACTGCCCTTTATGTATACTACATGCAATGTATATACAAAAAATATCCAAAAGGTAGTGTTAATATACATTATACGAAGCAAATCACTGCATTTTAAATTAACTGAACTTCATTTGAAACAATATATTTCCTCTTCTTCTTCTAGTGGTCTGTTACAGTCTCAATCTAACGTTTGAAGGGTCGGTGTGGTGGCTGATAATTTAAGATTTGACGTAATATTCTTGTTCTGATTTTTCTTCTTACATTAGATTTCCAGTTGTTTCTGTATTTTTGTACATATTCCATGATTAATTCTGTTTGTAATTCTTTGAGAATCTCAGAATTCCTTTTATGGTCTGTTCTTGAGTAACCTGCAATACGTCTCATAAATTTCATTTCTGCCGCAGTTAGTTTTTGTTCATCTACACTGCGAATTGTCCAGGCCTCACTGCCGTAACATAATATGGGTCTGGCCAGTGTTTTATAAATTCTAGTTCGTGTGTGTTGCTGTACTGTGTTTGGCTTGAAAATATTATTTATAATTCCTGTTACTCTGTTAAATTTTATAATTTTTTGGCTAAAATCTTTTTCCTCTTCATATGTAACTTGGTATGTGTTAGTTTGTTCTAATATTTTATTATTAATAACAATTTTACTGCGAACTGGGTCTTTTCCAAGGAAAGCCATGACTTCAGATTTTTCTGTTGAGATTTCCATGTTGTAGTTTATTGCAATTTGGTGAAAAGAGTGGACTGAACGTTGTAGGTCATCTTCTGAATTCGTTATAAACACAATGTCATGTGCAAATAATAGGATGTCTAAATTATATAATCTATTAAGTGGTATACTGTCATGTGGTTGTAGTCTCCATTCTTTAATAATTGAGTTCATGTATATTATGAAGAGCATTGGTGAAAGACCACATCCTTGTCTAACTCCTTGATTAATTGGTCTGCATTCAGAGATTTTATTTTCAATCTTAACTTGGATGTAATTATTCTTATAAATATCATATATAGCTTTTATCAGTTGGTCTGGAATTCCATCATATTTGATGATTTCTAATAATTTGTTTCTATTTACTTTCTCAAACGAAAAATACGTACAAGCCGCCATTTTATCACTAATTCATCTCACGGCCTCCTGTTACTTCTTCTTCTTCCGAATGTAGTATTGGGTGATGATGCCCGTTCTGCGACTACAAAAACTGATCTTTCCATCGGTTGAAGGGTCTTCCGAGGTCTCTTTTGCCTTTAGGGTTGAGGTGGTAAATCATCTTTGGTAAACTGGAATTTGACATTCTCTGGACGTGTTGGAACCATTTAATCTGATAATTTTGTATATGTTCAACCATTTCCCTACTATTCCACTGCATCCTTATCTCATCACTTTTCATTCTATCCCTTAATGTTACTCCAGTTAGTGATCGGAGGAATCTCATTTTGTGAACTATTAATGCGGGATTTATCTTTTCCTCGAAGTGTCCAGCATTCACTTCCGTATAGTAGAGCAGTGGCTATGGCATTATGAAATCTCAATTGGATTTCTTTCCTCATTTTCCAAAATTTCTCCTAATTATACCATTTAATCTGTTATATTTTTCTGAATTTGTTTCCACATCTTTTTGATTATGAAACTATGATATATTATTACCTAAATAATTAAAGTGTGTTACTTGTTCTATTGGTTTATTATTTATTATTATTATTATTACTCTCGAAAGTCCCTTTCCAGTGATTGCCATGGATTTGGTATTATTTTCAGATATTTTCATGTTGTATTTTTCCAGGGTATTCTGCAATTTAAACACTGATCTCTGCGAATCATCTTCATTCTCCGCTAGAAGTACTATCACTAATTGGTCTCACGGCCTCTTGTTGTTTCAACTAATAAATATTGTCCACACTGATAACGTTAGTCAATTGTTTGTAATGAACGCAAATATTTGCAACAAAGATGTAATTATATTACTATTATTTATTATTTAGAAAACACCGTCGCGCAAGAAATAATGTACAAAGCAAGTTTGTGAAGTGTTTTAGAGAATCGAGGAAATTAAAAACCTTGCTATCGCTTGGTTTTTAATCAATTTCCTCAATTCTGTAAAAGCCACTTCCCAACCTCGCATTGTAATATATTTAATTCATTTTGAGAATTTTCCTCGTCATTGAGGGTTTTCTCCAACCAACATGAATATTTTTAAAAAAACACATAAATGACTACGGACTTACAGACTATCAGTTTGCAACAAACATTCACAAATTTCCGTTAATTAAAGCTCTCCATCATTCTCTGTCCTCTGTGTCTTCATCCGTTACACCAGATGTACTCATTGAATTCTGAATGTTATTCTTCCAGGTTGTTCTTGGTCTTCCTTTACTGCTCCTTCTTTCAATTTTCCATGTATAGACGGCCTTTGGTAGTCTTCCATCCTGCATTCTTCTTATGTCCGTACCATTTTAGCCTTCTGTGTTGAATCTCATCCATTATACTTCTTTCTGCATTCATCCATTTTCAAATTTCTGTATTTTTAATTCTTTCCAGTGGAGATTTTCTGGCAGCTCTTCTCCAAAATTCCATTTCAAATACAGTTATTCTGTTGGCATGTTGTTGTGTCATTATCCAAACTTCTGATCCATATAGCATTATACTTCCCAATATGGAATAAAAACAATTACAGTTTCTTAATACCCCACATAACAATGTTTGTTTTTGAGGATTTGATACTCTCTGTAGTTAACATACCGCATGCAGACAGAATGTAATTAAATATGTGGAACGCCACTGCAAAGTGTAAATTAACAAAATATCCTGCAGCTTTTTCTCTCCTCTTAATGCATCAAACCACAAGCCAACGTCTGTAATGGAAGGGGGAAAAAAAAAATCTGCACTTACTGTATACATGCCTTCCAGACATGTTCCTTTGTGCTGTTTCTTTCCCTGGGAATGAATACTCATTTCTACCGCTTTTACTATAAAATATATACATTTTAAGAGCTTGGATGTGCTTGTAAAAGTTGTCATGTTTTAGAAATAGAATTCTTATTGATACGCCCTGAATTGCAATGCACGTAAAATTGAGTAAGAATTAGATAGAAAAGCCACAATTTTCAACAAAAATTGCATATTTTAACCAACTCACTGACACTATCGAACCTGTAGGTTCATGGTCGCGCGGACATAAGCTCTCCATATATCCATATCCTGAGGTAATGCTTTCCTATCATTCAATGTATAGTCTACTTCCTCAAACCATGGTTAATGTTATTCTCCCACATCATTCTTGGTCTACCAACTGGGCGTTTTCCCTCTGGTTTTCCTACAAGAAGCTTCCATGCACATCTTTCATTCCCTATTCGTGCCACATGTCCTGCCCAATGCAGCCTACGAGACTTAACTGTTCGTATTATATCTGGCTTCCTATAAAGACCATGTAGTTCACTGTTATGTAGTCTTCTCCATTCATCTGTCTGTTCATCTCTCTTTGGTCCAAAAAATGTTCCTAAGAACTTTATTCTCAAATATTTGTAATCACCTTTCCTCCCTTAAAGTAATAGTCCATGTTTCACATCCATATAATATAACTGGTAGAATAATAGCTTTTATATATTTTCAGTTTAGCGTTTTTTGAAAGGAGTTGGGACGACAAGAGTCCCTGTAATACATAATAGCACGCATTTCCAAAATTGAGCCTATGTTTAATATCTGTGTGCATCTCATTCCTATTTGTGATTATTGTTCCTAGGTATTTGAATTCAGCGACTTTCCTACAGAATAATACTGCACATGTGCACTAGTTTATAGAATTGTTGCTAGATGGAACCACATATCTGTGAAGTCCTACTGAAAGTTTATAGAGTTGTTGCTAATGGAACCATGTACGTAACTGTGAAATCGGTAGGACCAACCTGCATAATAAATTCCCAAACATTCATTAGAAATGGACGTACAGCAACTTCCATTTCCTAACTTAACAAAATAAATTACATGCATATTATTTACACTAACTTGTCGCTTCGGAATGTAACAAAATTATTTGCGTGAACGTACATTTCTTAAGATATATCTTTCAATGTTGGTCATTCCAATTTCATAGCTATCTCCTCCATCTAGAGGAAGTTTGTTCAAGTGTTCGTGCATGCACACAATGATTCTACAGAACTTCGAAGAAATCATTGCATATGTTGATAAATATTTAGATAGAAAGATCATCGGTTGATTAATATCTTTGACATGGTCTGATTCCTAATAGCCAATTTTGTCGGTCCACACAATATATTCCATAACTCCAGGAGGTTTTAGGTCTTCCTCTTCCTCGTTTTCCCTCAGGTCCTCAGGTTTCCATTCCAAAACATATTTTGGTAGCTGATCCTCTTCCATTCACTGGACATGTCTGTACCATCATAATTGCTGAGTTTTAATATAGTCTAAGATAGTGTCTTCAATCTTCATTTTCTCCCTTATAACTGAGTTTCTAATTTTTGCTCTTCTTGAAATTCTTGCTGCCCTTTGTATAAAACTCAGATAAATATTTAATATTTATAAAGAAAAGATGTAAGTTTCATTGCGAAGAGTTTAAAAAAGTAAGAAATGTTAGTAAGATAGAAGAAGTACATAAAGCAACAGTATTACAAGAATATTATATGGAAATTCAAGGAAAAGGAAATCTAAAGTTGATCCTAGATGGAATATGTGATTTCCCAACAAATGTCACAATTCCTTTGTAATATTTCACAGCTTTATTTTTTCAGAATCCTTAACTCAAAAATAAGGGGAGAGATTAATTATATTTGAGTTGGAAAGTTTTGACTCACTTCATATTTGTTGATTTTTATGCAGACTGGTTTCATCGCTTCTGTGCAACATTGTCGATGCCTCTGTCGTTTTGCAGGTGTCTGTCCTGTAAGTTGATTTCTGTTCCTTCTGTTGGCTGACCGATGAACTTCCAAATCAATTTTTTTTTGTTTTTTCTCTGCAAATTTCAAAATTCATGGTTTTCTTTTTATTCTTGCAGAGTTGTAAATTTTTTTCCACGTTGTGAGTTTCTCAGATTTTTCTAACTGTTTTAGTAATTTGGCCTTATTAAGTTATGTAGGTAAAGAAATAACACTATGAGGTTTATTTTAATTTTGTTGAGTTGTTTCTTGACTCACCTCATACTTCTTAACTCCCTTGCAGATCTTGATTTTGTCACTGTATTTGTGACATTCTCAATGCTGTTCACAACTGACGTCCGATGGTTTCCGCCTCTGCAGACTGACCTCCACACCACCTGATGGCTGACCGACGAACTTCCAAATCAATCCCCTCTCCTTATCACCGGGTATTTCAAAATTCATAGCTGTGTTTTTATTCTTGCATGTGTAATTTTTTCCCCAAATTGTGAGTTCCTTCGGTTTTTCCAATTGTTTAAGTAATAGTCAGAAAAACATAAAATAGAAACCAAAACAAAATTACTTAAACAATTGGAAAAACCGAAGGAACTCACAATTTGGGAAAAAAATTACATATGCAAGAATAAAAACACAACTATGACTTTTGAAATGTCCGGTGATAAGGAGAGGGGATTGATTTGGAATTCGTCGGTCAGCCATCAGATGGCGCAGAGGTCAGTCTGCAGGAGAGGAGACCATTGTACGTCAGTTGTGAACGTTAACAGCATTGAGAATGTCACAAATACAGTGATGAAATCTAGATCTGCGAGGGAGTTAAGAAGTATGAGGTGAGTCAAAAAACAACTTAACAAAATTAATTTGGCCTTAGTTTCAATTGTGTGTTTTTCTGATTATACATATGCAGCTATGCAGATTTTTCTATTTCTCACAGAAGCAACAAAACCCAGGTCTGCATAAAAATCAAGAAATATGAGGCGAGTCAAAATTTCCAACTCAAATATAATTAAAAAAAACCCCATAGTGTTATTTCCCCCATGTATTAAATAAAGAGGGAAGATTGCCCTCTATTGGCATATGTCGTTATTATGAAATTTTATTACAAATTATGAAGTATAATTGAAAATTAATTTTACAAATTTAGTGTTTGTGATTTACAGATATTCCTGAAGCAAGACTTCTCCTGGGTTCGAACCTCAACCCTGAAACTATTCGAGAGGGAACAGATGTATATTTTGACTGTTTGATTCAGGCCCAGCCTTCTGTGTATAAAGTGGAATACAGACACAATGTAAGTACTCATAATTTAGTCTTTACGTTGAGATGGATGATTTAGCCCATCTCCGTCTTACAAACAGCTAGATAATTAAAATATGTTAAATTCAGAAAAATTACAGCACAGAGATATAAAAAATACTTAGCTGCAGAATATCATTCAGGATGGTATTCTGTAGGCCATGCCATCTCTGTCTTCCATAAGCTGATGTTATCTTCTTTCAATTATCATCATCACCATCCAGGCATTAAGCCTGTTGGCTCGTTCCGGTTTCATGGTAGCTAGAATTGTTAAAATTGTTCAGACCATCTTCATTAATTATATAATTAACATGAGTTTTAAAAAATACATAAATGACTACGGACTTATAGACTATCAGTAAAATAGAATCCAATGAAAATAACAAGAAATGGATAACTCTCACGTACACTGGTAAAAGAAACATTAAAATTGGTCAACGCACTAAAAAAGCTCGACAAGAATATTAATATATCCTACAGAACTGACAACAAATTAAACAATTTAATAAACAACAACATCGAAGAAATAGATGAATTCGACAATAAAGGCTTCTACAAATTAACATGTACAGACTGCAATAAATTCTACATTGGGAAAACTAACAGAAGCTTCAACATTAGATTCAAGGAACATTTCAGAGATTTCGTTTACAATGGAGGAAAATCAAGTTACGCAAAACATGTAATCAAGCTGGACACCATATACATAACATCGATAACACCCTCACAATAGTACATAGAGAAAACATTCCAATGAGAATAAATATACTGGAGGAAATCGCAATCCTAAGAGAAATCAACAACAACCTGATTCTCAATGAATACACACCTAATCCACACAATCCTCTGTACAAAATTCTCACAACCAGTGCTTCAACAAGGGTCAACAAGAACGGACCTAATGCATTCTGCTGATGATGGGACTAGTCCTGAAAGGCCTACAGAGTTTTAAAAGAACTTAAGTTGAGGACACGGACCTACAAGGTAACTATATTATAGTTTTTAACCGTACATTATATTACTATCAGTATATAACAAACATTCACAAATTTGCCTTAATTAAAGTGGCTAATTGGAGTTTCTGGATCTTTGATTTGGTCAAAAACCTTGATGGAACTAATATCTAACCTCCAGGGTGAATTTCGGTGAATTTTGGAGGGTCTAACTTAGTCACATCCACTCTCTCACCTCCAAGTTGGGGCCCCTCGGGACCTTCTTAAGATCTTTTGATATTTTAAGATGCAAAAGAGAGAATGGGGTGTGGAGAGAAACGAGAAGCTACCACACCTATAAATCCCTAGTAAAGCTGCAAACAGGAAAGAGTGGAGAATGCTGAGTTTGCAGTGAAGGACTTGCTCTTAGGCAGAACACTATGTATGTATGTATAGTTCTCCATCGTTCTCTGTCTTCTGTGTCTTCATCCGTTATACCAAATTTCCTCATTGAATTCTGAATCTTATTTTTCTAGGTTGTTCTGGGTCTTTCTTTCAATTTTCCATGCATAGACAGCTTTTGGTAGTCTTCCATCCTGCATTCTTCTTGTGTGTCCATAACATTTTAGCCTTCTGTGTTCAATATTATCCATTATACTTCTTTCTGCATTCATCCATTTTCTAATTTATATATTTGTTACTCTTCCCAGTCGAGATTTTCATATTGATCACAATCTATAACTTTTCCTGCTGTTATTTTAGCATTTTGTGGTGGAATTTGAGACAGATGTAAATAATGTCTACTGATTATTTCTCCTCCACCATTTTATTAAAAACAAATTATTAATATATCTTTGATTTTTATGCAGACCGGTTTCGTTGCTTCTGTTTTGTGACTACTTAAATATGTTCACTAAATAATAAGGTAAATAAAAAAAGCTTAAACCCTATAAAAAATAATAAATAGTTTAAAGATAATGGTAAGAAAGTGACATTCTCGATGCATTATATTTGTTTCTTTGTGGTTGTCCATCCTCTAAGTTAATTTCTGCTCCCACTGTTGGCTGAACGATGAACTTTAAAATCAAAATTCCTGGTTTTATTTTTATTCTTGCAGATGTAAATTTTCTCCCAAATTGTGAGTTCCTTAGATTTTCTAACTGCTTTAGTAATTTTGCCTTAGTTTCTATTCTGTGGGGCACGCCATAGCGTAGTGGTTAAGGCACCGGGCTACAAGCCGGAGGGTCGAGGGTTCAAGTCCCGTTGGGGTCAGGTTTTTTAAACTGACTCAAACCCTCTGGCGGCACTATGGCCCTGGGGTCGACTCAGCCTCTAACGGAAATGAGTACCAGACGCTTGTTCTGGGGGTAAAGGCGGCCGTCATGCAGGGCTAACAACCCAGCTGACATAAAGTGCCGATTGTCTAGAAAAAGTGGGAGCCTTAACCTCCTACTACCCCAAGGGCCTCTGGGCCTGTTGTGGGATCACTTTAGTTTTGCTATTCTGTGCTTTTTTGACCATGCATGTGCAGCTATTGTAAGAAAAACACTGAATTGATACTAAGGCAAAATTACTAAAACAGTTAGAAAATCTAAGGAACTCACAATTTGGGGGAAAAAAATACATCTGCAAGAATAAAAAGAAAACCATGAATTTTGAAATTCCCGGTGAAAGAGAAACAAAAATTGATTTGGAAGTTCATCACTCAGCCAGCAGAGACAGCAGAAATTAACTTGCAGGATGCACAACCACAAGGCACCAGTTGTAATGCATTGAGAATGTTGCACAGAAGCGATGAAACCGGTCTGCATAAAAATCCAGTCAAAAAGTACAACTCATTAATAATTAAAAGAAACCTCATAGTGTTATATATTTATTAAATGAAGCCATTGTTTGCTGCAGTATCAATAGAAAGGTTAATTATACCATATAAAAGTTTACATCATTTGTATGTAACTGTTGTTTAATTATTTAATTGCGTATTATTTATATTTGTGAACTGATGTTTGCCTTTGTTCTGTACAATCACTCACATGTTCACTTGTTAATTAGCTTTATTGATCTGTGCTAACAACATATTATGTTTATGTTATAAGAGTGAAAAATAAAGATTACTTGTCATGTACTTAGTTCATGGGTCGCATCCAATCAGATGTCTGCATGGTGTTGCATAATTATGAACTATCTCAGTTTCTTTGTTCCTCTCAAGGTTTCAGCATCAATAATAATAATAATAATAATAATAATAATAATAATAATAATAATAATAATAATAATAATAATAATAATAATAATAATAATAAATAGATTGATTGATTGATTGATAGATAGATAGATAGATAATCAGTTGATTAATGTCTTAGACATCGTCCGATTCCTAATAGCGAACTTTGTCGGTCCATCCAATCTCCTGGTTGTAGATGTTTCTCCTTCATGTATAAACATATTCCCTGACTCCAGGAGGTTTTAGGTCTTCCTCTGCCTCGTCTTCCCTCTTTTAATCTGACCAGCTTATCTCTATTAGTTTTTTTAGCATTGCAATTTTTTTCTGATGGGAGGGAGATGGCCTACCGCATTAACCCCAAACCTGGAGGACCAGGGATTTTTTTCAGGTGTCCATCCTTAGATCAGTTGCTTTCACTACAGCTAAGAGCCTGATCTGCCCTTTAGGAAGAATTTGACAGAAAATATAAGATGAAATGATCCCCTCGGCCTCGAATACTCTAATACCATCGGGGTCGCAAAACAACAAGTGTTCAGTCCAGAGAGACTGGATAGGAAAGATAACAAAGAGATATGGTATGGAAGTGGAAGTAATACCATGCTGACCAGTAGCCCATCCCGTCCGTTCACCACATTAGTTATATGGTTACTAACCGCTGCACCACGTGAAGGTGGGAAGATGTGCAGGTCGGTTCCTCCAAGTCTTAGAATTTAAAGCAATTAGAGGCTCTCCTTCCTCTTAGCATCTTCCCTTTTAAATAATAATAATAATGGTTCATTTAACATTTATATCACTAATTTTATTCTAATGGAAAAAAAATCTGATGTCAGGATATCTAACTCTAACCTACTAGCTCTATCGAACCCACATGTTTATGGCCACGCAGACATAAGCTCTCTGTTAATCCCTATCCTGAGCTAATGTTTTCCAGTCATCCCCTGCATAATCTACTTCCCTCATATCATGTTTAATGTTATTCTCCCATCTATTTATTGGTCAACCAAATGGGAATTTTCCCCTCTGGTTGTCCTACAAGAAGCTTCCATGCATCGCTTTCAATCCCCATTCATGCCACATATCCTCCCCCCATTGCTATATATATGAGACTTAAATGTTTTTATTATAACTGGTTCCCTATAAAGATCATGTAGCTTACTGTTATGTAGTCTTCTCCATTTGCCTGTCTGTTCTCTCTTTGGTCCAAAAATGTTTCTATTAACTTTGTTCTCAAATACTAATCTGATGTCAGGATCATCATAATCATCTGGTATCATGACAGTTCCCGTTGTCTTCCAAACGCCATTCCTCTGTGTCCATCCATTGATCTTGTCCCAATCCTCTGATAATCATAGCCGCTTGCACACTTTCTATCCTGGTTTTCTTTTGTCTTCTTTTCTTCCTCCATTCCATAATAAGTTTAGGCATTCCTATGATGTAAATATGACAATTATATTTTTCTGGAAAAAAATAATTTAAGAAAGTGCAAACAGCGGCTTCTTTTTTTTTTTTTTTGGTGGTATAATCAATTGCTGCAAATGTTTTTATTATATATACAATCTGGTAGCCATATTTTCTTAGAGAGTCAGTCACTGCAAAATAATGATATGACCTATTGAGAATGTTAAAAAGGAGGTGCTTTCTTTATTATGATAAACTTTAGTTGGTAAATTCTAGGTGAAACACGACTGTGATTGGTTGTAAATAAAAAAATCATTGAAATGTGATTGGTCATTGACTCTCATTTGGGGCATGAGTTAAATAGTCAAATGAATTACAGTATTTAACAGTAGGTTGTAATACTTGTAGAAAAATAAAGGAAGGGAACTTGACTTTCCATCAATCTTAATGTGTTTTTGACAGCATGAACTTGGTGACACATTGTTAAGTGCCAGTTGATCTGATTGGTAATATCGCTTCTACAAACTTTTCTTTAAAAACAATTTTCAGAGATTGACGTGGAATCGATCAAAGAATAAATCACCGTTCTCTTTCTGTCTCATTACATCATACACATTTGATATTCTGTTTGACTAACAGTGACACAAATGTTATGAAATACCTTGGTTTAGACGGTAACATTTGAGCTTTGTGTTTGGAAGGTTCTGAGTTCAAATCCCAAGATCAGTTTCTTTGTGTAATATTTCCTCAGTAATGTCATGTGTGAAGTTAAGATCTGGAAATGAAGAGTGGCATTTGTTAGGACTATTTCATCATCAGCAGCAAGGATTACACCTTAAGGTCTATTCCGACCTCATGCTAGAATTGGTCTGTCCATCTTTTACTGGGTCTTCCTACATTCCTTCGTCCTAGTGGTTTGTCAATTTTAACAAATAAAATTAAGCCGTTTACTCAAAAATCATTATTTAATAATAGTTACTGGTATTTTAAAATATTTATATATTTAATATAAACGGTGATGTTTGAAAACAAATCAGAAATGTGAGGTTATGTATATTCACTCAAATATAGGAGCACAATATTGTAAGAATCACCCTGGTGGAGAAATAATGAAACTGTATATTATAATCAACATTATAGGTTATTAATAATTTTTTTTGTAAACAACTCAGTAAAATCACAGAATTTGTTCATTATTTGCTATATTCAATATATTTGTTGAAGAAAAATAATGCTCTGAGCTGTTCAGAATATTAAAAGAAGGAGCTTTCTTTATCACAAAACTAGGAATTGATAAAGAGCGATGTGAAACACGACTGTCATTGCTTGTAAAACAATATTCATTGAAGTGTGATTGGTCATTGACTACCATTCGGGGAATGAGTTGAATAGTCAAAACAAATATTGGATTGTAATTTCATTATAACATTCCTTTTTATTCTTTAATTTTATTCACCTCTTCTTATTTAATTAAATATATAATATTCAATGAATTGCCATAAAAGACACAAATATAATCATAGACAATTCCATAAACATAAAATATATAATAAAAGATATAGATTATAGTATATTACAATACGACGTTGGGAAGTGGTTTTTACAGAAGCAAGGAAATGTTTAAAAACTGAGAGTTAGTGAGGTTTCTAATTTCCGAAAGTCTGTAAAACACTTCACAAATGTGCGTTGTACATTTTTTTTGCATGATGGTGTTTTCAAAATAATAAATAATAGTAAAATAACATCATCTTTGTTGGAAATATTTATGTTCATTATAAACAACTGACTAGTGTTAACAGTGTGGGCAATGTTTATTAGTTGAGACTACAGCAGGCTCTGACATCAATCAGACATACATTTTTTCTTACTTTTGGAAATATAGTTTTTTTAAGTTTCAACTTTTTTTTTTAATATTTGCAACTTTTCATTTTTTAAAAAATAACCAATAATTGTAAGAGCACCAAAGCTTTTCCTTATCAACAGATGTAAGTACTATATATGCTCAAACGTTTTCATACATTTACCTCTTGTAGTTTCTGAGAAAACGGGTCTTTTATATGCATATTTTAGTTTGTCGAAAAGACTAATTTAAGTAAAACATTTGTTGTGTCATTTTAGTGATGCAGCCTTACTTTTAAAAAGTATTAAAAAAATACTTAAAATTAACATATATCAATAATATTTATATCAATTTGTGCAGAATATTTCAAACTATTTAAAAGTACAACAAATCAAATTTGAGAATTTTTACTAAAATCACATTTTAATCTCCCCTGAAGAGCGGAAAGCCTTTATACTAACTAACTCACTGGCACTATCGAACCTGTAAGTTCATGGCCGCGCCTATCCTGAACTAAAGTTTTCCAATCATTCCAATCTACTTCCCTCAAATCATAGTTAATGTTATTCTCCTGCCTCATTCTTGGTCTACCAACAGGGCGTTTTTCCTCTGGTTTTCCTAGAAGAAGCTTTCACGCACATCTTTCATTCCCCATTTGTACCACATGTCCTGCCCATCGCAGTCTATGAGACTTAACTGTTCGTATTATATAGAGCTTCTTATAAAGACCATGTAGTTCACTGTTATGTAGTCTTCTCCATTCACCTGTCTGTTCATCTCTCTTTGGTCCAAAAATGTTCCTAAGAACTTTATTCTCAAATACTCGTAATGTTTATGGTGAAATTAAATGTTTCTTACCTCTCCTCATATAAATTTACTAAGTTGATCGCAATTTCGAGACTATAACTGTCTCATTATCAGAAATTTGTAGGCGACTGGTGTTATGTCGATCGGAAGAAACTCTTTCTTCTTCTCTCTTCCTCCGATCGGCATAACACCTACAAAGTTCTGATGATGAGACAATTATAGTCTCCAAATCGCGTTCAACTTAGTAAATTTATATGAGGAGAGGTAAGAAACATTTAATTTCACCATAAATTAAACCTCATATAAAAGTTAAATACTCGTAATCTTCTTTCCTCCCTTAAAGTAAGAGTCCATGTTTCACATGCATATAATATAACTGGTAGAATAATAGTTTTATATATTTTCAGTTTAATGTATTTTGAAAGGAGTTGGGATGCTGTATGCTACATATTGGGTATTGTGTGTTGTAGGGACGACTTCTGAGCCACAATGTAAGCCGAGGAATCATCATCAGTAACCAGAGTCTTGTGCTGCAGAGTGTGAACAGAGCAAGTGCAGGAAACTACACATGCGTTGGTTACAACACGGAGGGTGATGGTGAAAGTAATGTCTTCTACCTCAATGTAATGTGTAAGTTATTATCTTGCAAAAATGGTTTCTTTCTATAACTCTATGAGACAGAATAAAATGTCTCTCCTTTACTTTTTTAGAAACAGGAATGCCATTTTATTTCCTATTGAAATATAAAGGGAAAGTCTGAATTTACAGCTGGTAACATTTAACTTTTTGATAATAATGTGAACTTAAAACAGATCCATAAATCTTATATATAAAAATTAATGTTTGTTTGTTTGTATATTTGTTTGTTTGTTCGTACTTTATGCACGGTCATACCGTTGATCTGATTGTGATGGGGGTTTTTGCAAAATGTTCAGGAGATTCCCGGGATGAACATAGGCTATAAGAGAGTTGTGATACTCAAATCCTACACCCTTAAAAATCACACCTTTTGTAATGGAAAACGTGAAAAAGTAGCTCTTTGGACAGTTAAATGGCTTACGCTTCCTAAACCATAAGAAATACACAAAATTAATGTACACAGAATTGAATATCTCAAAAAGCTCTACAAAAAAGTCTGTGACAGCATATGTTTATCTCATACGGATAACTCGCAATAACCATTTTTGTCTTTCATTGATACCAAGAGTCTCGTGCCGTAGCCGAGTGGTTAAGGCAAGAAGTCTTGATGCAGAAATACGGGACTTATGCTAGTTCGAGTCTCTACAGGAGAAGAAATTTTTCTCATGGAATGTCAACCAGTGTGGGACCAGTGCATAATGGGTCAGAAATGAAATCTAGCTGAAAAAAAAGCTCACTCTCATCAATTTATCTTTTTTTTTTCACTCTAATATAATTGTTATGTGACGGTTCTTAACTTATCTGCAAACGAGGGTACAATTCTAATGTTCATGACTGTGTGACGTCATCATTCACACTTCTTGAGCCACAACAGAAGGCTGTAAAAGGTTTTCTTGCGAACTTATTTAATAATATCTAATTATATCCTAATTGCTGAATTTTATGGTAAAACAGTAACACATTTTTATTTAATTTTAGGAAGTTATATTTTGAGGTTATTTTAATTATATTATTTTTGGTCTGGACATCTTACCTCAATATTAATGTTGATTTGTTCTTGGACATGTTTCAAAACAATTCTCTGTTTTATCTTAAAAAAAACAGATAAAACAGAGAATTGTTTTGAAACATGTCCAAGAACAAATCAACATTAATATTGAGGTAAGATGTCCAGACCAAAAATAATATAACATTTTTATTGTCCACCCATGACATGAGAATTGAACGTTCGGGCAGGACAATGTCTGCCAGGTAGGCTAGTATATAATAAATTACAACATTATGAGGTTCTTCTTAATAAGGTGAATCTTGTACGTCTTATCTCATAAATATTTGTGTTTCATTTGACATGTTTTTACATGCTGCCACCATATCATCCTCAGTTTGTCCACATTTATTTATTTTATTTATTTATTATCCGTCAGAACATCATATATGTTTTAGGACTTGTCTACAATTATTATTTATAGATAAATAATAATATATATATATATTTCTTTTTTTTTTTTGCAAATGCCTCAGGTTGTCTTTCGACATTACTCCTCCCACTGTAATTTTAATTAAACATCTTTCTGTGCCTAAAGTTTTATTTTCCTTCTCTACTCGTCTCTATCCATCAGCTCCATACCCTCCAGTCCTCTTGTTCTCATTCCAGTTCTTATTTCTTGCATCCACGTGTTTCTGCTGGCCTGTAGTTTGGTTTGATAAAGGCTAGAGGAAGAAAACCTTGACCAAAAATCACCTGGTCCTGCAGGTTGGGGATTGATGCATGAGACCAGCTCCCTGTTCATCACAAAAAAAAAACATAACAGTGCTAAGAAGTGTAAAAACTTAATAATAAATATATAAATAGTGAGAGAGATTACTTCACACTATGAGGTATATTCATTTGTCACTCACTTCATATTTTTCTTTTGTTTTTTTGTACTAGTTTTGGAACTTCACACTTTAGTTCCATCTTCAGTAATTCCATGACTATTGTTCTGTCATCTTGAAGCACTGCTTCTTACTCCCTCTCTTGGCAGACTGAAAATCCAGTCATTTTCCCCAGGAATTTCAAACTTCATTAATTTCTCAAACAGTGAGTTCTTGGAGTTTTTATATTTGTTTTAATAATTTAGCGTTCCTTTCAATAAGATGTTTTTCTGACCATGCATGGGCAGCTACTCCAGGGGAAGTAGAAAAATCTGCACTGGCTGCCCATGCATGGTCAGAAAAACATCTTATTGAAAGGAACGCTAAATAATTACTAAATTCAGTAAATAGAAAAACCCAAAGAACTCACTGTTTAGGGGAAAAAACCTAGATAAAAAAACGAAAAGGAGAAATTAATAAACGTTCAAATTACCGGGGAAAATTACTGGATTTCGAGGTTTTTCAGTCCACCAGCAGAGGGAGCGAAAGGCAGCTCTTCAAGTCTACAGAAGAATGGTCATGAAATTACTTAAGATGGAACTGAAGTTACAGTTCCAGAACTTGTATATAAAAGAAAGAAGAAAAATATGAGGTGAGTGATAAAATTGACCTAAATGAGAGAGAGATTTTATTTTTATATGTGCAGCTGTTTTTATCTGTGAAATGGTTTCAGTATGCAACAACTTCAAAGGTGAAAGTCTTGGCCTTCTTAACATTCCTCCTCCATACCAATCTGTCTCTTGCCATATCGAAGTTACTTTAATTTACTTTAGATCATTCATTGTGTCATCCTCCCATCTGATCTTCGGACTTCCATTGCTCTGCTTCCTATAGGTTTCCATTTATAGAGTTTCTTGACCAGTCTCTGATCATCCATTCTTATCAAATGTCCAAGCCAACTAATTCTGAGAGATCTTATATGGTTTACTATATTCTGATTTTTGATTAATTTGTTTAGTTCGTTATTTGTTTTGATTCTCCAACAGTTAACAATTTCTCTATTTGGTCCAAATATTTTTGTCTTAAGATTTTCCTTTCATAAATTAATAATTTCTGTTTTATTGTTTCTTTTAGGACCCAAGAGTGACTAGCATATTTAAATACTGGTTTGAAGAGTGTTTTGTATAACCTTATTTTAGCTGTTTCTGATATTAATTTGCTTTTAAATAAGGATCTATTTGCAAAATATGCTTTATTCCCATTTACCAATCTTTCCTTAATTTTCTCTTCTAATGCATTATGTCCATTTTCTTTGGTACCTAGGTATTTAAATGATTCTACTGTGTTAATTTGCATGTCATCACTTTGTAAATTTTCTGTTGTGATTACTACATTTTAAATATTTTGTTTATTATTAGACCACATTTTTTAGATTCTTGATTCAATTTTGTGAAGGTTTCACACAACGCTTGTTTGGTTGTTGCTGTAATCAGTAATTGTGTACGTTCTGTACAGATTCTCCGACGTGCAAAGCGAATCAGACAAGAGTACATGGAGTAGCAAAACAGGAAAAAGCAAATATTTCGTGTCAGGTTGAAGCAAATCCTCCGGATGTAACGTTCAGGTGGACATTCAACAATTCAGCAGAGAGCCTGGATGTAGCAGCAGCTCACATTTCAAGGTCTGGTACGTCGAGCGTCGTGTCATATACACCTATGACAGAGTTGGACTACGGAACATTACTGTGCTGGGCTTCTAATCGTATTGGTCACCAGCGTGTGCCTTGTGTCTTTCACATTATTGCAGCAGGTACGTACAACACATCTCTTCCAACAAAATCTCCATTTATTTATTCTGTCATATTTCAAGAATATTTTAATGTTATCTTCTCTCTGCCTTGGAAAATTATAACTAACTTACTGGCACTATCAAACCCATAGGTTTATGGCCACATAGACATAAACTCTCCATACATCTCTATCCTGAGCCACAATGTTTTCCGATCATCCCCTGTATAATCTATTTCCCTGAAATCACAGTTAATGTTATTCTCCCACCTCATTCTTGGTCTACCAACTGGGCGTTTTCCCGCTGGTTTTCCTACAAGAAGCTTCCATGCATGTCTTTCATTCCCCATTTGTGCCACATGTCCTGCCCATCGCAGTCTTCGAGACTGATCTTATTATATCTGGTTTCCTATAAAGACCATGTAGTTCACTGTTGCGTATCTTCTCCATTCACCTGTCTGTTCATCTCTCTTAGGTCCAAAAAATGTTCGTAAGAACTTTATTCCCAAATACTCGTGATCTCCTTTCTTCCCTTAAAGTAAGAGTCCATGTTTCACATCCATATAAAATAATTGGTAGAATAATAGTTTTATATATTTTCATTTTACATTTTTTGAAAGGAGTTGGGAAGTCAAGAGTCCCTGCAATGCATAATAGCACGCATTTCCAGAATTGAGCCTATGTTTAATTTCTTTGTGCATCTCATTCCTATTTGTGATTATTTTTCCTAGGTATTTGAATTCAGCCACTTCTTCAAAAAGTAAATAATTACCTGAGATATAGTAAAGTAAAGTAATCCCACTACAGGCCTCAGGAGGCCCTTGGGGTAGTAGGAGGTTAAGGCTCCCACCTTTCTGGACAATCGGCACTTGATGTCAGCCGGGTTGTCAGCCCTGCGTGACGGCTGCCTTTACCCCAGAATAAGTGTCTGGTACTCATTTTCGTTAGAGACTGAGTCGACCCCAGGGCCATAGTGCCGCCAGAGGGTTTGGGTCAGTTTAAAAATTCTGACGCCACCGAGACTTGAACCCTCGACCTTCCAGCTTGTGGAACAGTGCCTTAACCACTATGCTAGATCGTGCCCCTACCTGATATATATATGTTTATTTTTTCGCAAAAAATAACCTAAAATCATAATATTGTTACGTAAAACATTATTAGTCAGACAGTTTAATCAACTTATCACAAAAATCCGCTAACAAGTGAATGCTAAACTGATCAAGTGTGTTAACTCACCCTAACTTGCCCTTAGTGTAGGTGGAGTCCTGGAATAGAATGGACATGTTTGCAATTGGCTCTTGTGGGAACATGTGTTACCACATTATCCAACATGATGCTAGCAGTCACTTGTTCTCTGATTGAATATTCATAGGTTGCACAATGGCTTAGAATAACGGAGAATTGTTCACCACCTGTACCTTATCCACCTCTTAGAGCGATCCTAACAAACTAATGTCAATTGTATCCGTCCACCATTTGCACCACAATTACTGTCACATTGACAGGGAGCACGTGTGAAGTATATAAGACATGTGATCGTTGAATGGGGTAGATTATAAGAAAGCTGGTGAAATTTTTCACTGAACTTGTGAAATAAATTTAAAATAACTGTTTTTTTTACCACTAGTCAAAGGTTTGCCAGACTTGTGTTTTAAAAATTCAGTTAACAACACAGCAACAGAAGACTCGACACCTTCAGCCATTTTGTTTTGCATCAGAATCAGCTGAAGCATGACCCATTTGTAATAAACTATTATAAGTTGTAATTATTGATTAAGTATATTTTATAATTTTTCTATGTTTTGAATATTATTATTTTAATTCACAAAGAGTAACAAGTATATTCAAAGGACATATTTCTAATTTAATGTAGGGAACTACTTTTTCGCTAAAGGTGGGTTGTTGGATGTGATGTCCCACGTTATAGATATATGATTGTAACAATTTAGATCACTGTTATTTGCCACAGCACTGATGACTCCCTTCAGGGGAATGGGGAAGTTTCTTACATGAATAAGTAACGACACTTTTGTTAACAGTTAAATAAAATGTTATTTTATTAAAGTTTTCACTTCTGTTTAGATGAATCTTGTAAATGATCAATAATTTAAAAGATTCCGGCTTAAATTAATAAATTTCACTTAATAAGATTATTACTTCATTATATGTAATGGATTTCCAACGGTCAATTTTTCACTAACACTTTATTTTCACTTTATGGATTATTTATGCTCCATATGAATTAAATTTATACTATAATATTATTTTCCATAACTTTGACACCATTTTGTCAACTAATATCAAGAAATGAACAATAATGCTCTTATTTCTTGATCAGCCATTGTTTAACATATCTGACTTCTTTTAAGTATTGTAGCCATCTTTTTTTATTCTGGGAAAAATCCCATTTCATTTCTGTTATAATCTGGAAGTTCTGATTGGTACAACTGAAAAGGAAGGAGTACTACTGGCTGACTCCCATCCAATTCGTCCAATCACATTTATTTGTTTATACATTTTTTTTTGTAAGCCCATGTTTCCCTTAACAGAGATTTAGGCGCTCTCCCCCTACAGAGAAGAATTTGAACCATACTAATTTAGTTACTCGTTTTCGTACAGATGTCATTTGAGTGGTCCGTGGTCAGCGTTCTCCCTCATACTGACATCTAGGAAAGCAAGGTAGTACTAGGACGGGAAAATTCGGTAAATTTTGTTTAGAGGTCTTTTCATTCAGGCTTAAGGATCTTTTACGAGCCTGAAAATCTTCAGACTTGGGGCCCACAGTTTAAAGTCCCTTGCAGAGGACTTGCTCCTTGGATTTTTCCATCCTGAAAAAAATCCATCAACCCTGGCCGGGTTTGAACCCGCGACCCTCGGGACCAGAGGCAAGGAGCAATTCAAATGTTTAAAGTACTTTTTACATGTATTAAATGAGTTAGAAATACTTCCAACTGTATTATCAGTTTATATTGACCAGTTTGAATTCTTTTGTATACTTATAAAAAATTTGAATTCTCTAAATCAATCTTGTTTCCATTCTTAATAGAAATAATCATATCTAATTATTAAATAAAAAAACCCTTATTATTTTTATATCTGGTTTTATTGCTTACTTACTGCTTCTACATTGTATGTCGGTGTCCATAACCAATGAAAAGCGAGCAGATCACATGGTTTTTTTTTATGAGATCACTTTAAAAGCAGATAACCTTTAGCCTTGAGGTTGAAAATGTTATAATTAAAATTTGTGAGGTATCAATCAAGACCCACTAGTCAGGAAGGAGGCGTTGTTGCTAGAATAAAATTTTATATGAAAAATGATGAGTATTCTGAGATAAATGTTATTGTTTGAAGGGCGTCCAGATCAGGTGTACAACTGTACGGTTGCCAACACGTCGATGACATCTTTCTCAGTGAACTGTGCACCTGGTTTTAATGGGGGCATGGAACAGAGTTTCCTGATGGAGGTGAGAGAATCCCAGAGCCAAGTTCTCAGATACAATTTCACATCTTTGAAGCCTGTGTTCAGCGTGACTGGTTTGGAACCAGGTGCGCAGTACCAGGCTTGTGTGTATTCATTCAACCACAAGGGACGCAGTGAACCTGTTGTTGTGCAAGCTGCTACTCTACGCCTTCCAGAAAAACAATTAACTGCAGAGAAAGGTAAATATACTTTGTATCTTATTATTGTTACCTTGCCGGCTTTCAACTCAGAAGACAAGATACACTCGCTTAACTCTGCTGTTATATATTTTACAATATTTTTTACATCCCTTGGCAGGGTGATCTTTTGTTAACATTTATGAATAGTAGAGGAATGTGATTTGGTCTTCAGCCTTATTGTGATCTCAGTACCATTATCTTTTAAGATTAAATTGTCTTCTAAGAAGACCGTTGTTTCGAAGCTTGGCAGCTTCATCTTCAGTACTTTCTCGTTGATTGAAAACTGCGATCTACTTAGAAGATGGGATACGAGGTGAGGTATGAAGCATTTTAATTTAATCTTAAATTAAACCTCATAGTGATTTTTTCCTATAAAAGTTCAATACCGTTATCTTTTGTTTGTTTTGATTGTCTGAAAATAGCCAATATAATTTACAGTGACTTAAAGCAGTTTCAGGGGAAATGCATTGAGCATTTAAACCTGAAGCAAATGGGTTAACCATCAACTCTGGGATAAGAAACCCATTAATTCAATTAGTTAACTAATTCAATCGTCCATTTATGCATTCAAAAAATCACTTATTTGTTCATCCATTTGTTCTTTTAGTAATTTGTTATTAAGTCATTCAATCACTCATTATGTTCTACAGAAAGAAAGGTTCCATGCTGCAAATCCAGTTTTGTCCACTCTTCTCCTGTCTTTCTGCCTTCCTTTTTAATATCAAATATAATCAGTGAGAAGTGTTAAATCAATAATAAAAACACCAATAGAAGCCCTACTGGCTTTATAAAGTAGTGTTAAATTCCCAATTAATGTATTCTTAACTAAGAGGCCGCCATATACAAAAATAGAATCAATGGTTTCAAAGCATGAGGGAACCACAATGCATAAAGAGAAAAATTTGCATCTAGATCACAACTTGCCTCGGTAGCTCAGTTGGTAGAGCATTTGGCCCGGAAAGCCAAAGGTCCCGAGTTCGAGTCCCGGTCTAGGCAAAAATTTTTCTCTTCAAATATGCTCTGTCATTATGTTTATTATACCACCAAGTTAACTCTGCATGGGTGGAGGAACGCTAGTGTCGCCAAACTATTGAATCTGTGGAAGGGATGTAGGAGAAGACTGTACATCCGATCACGTACTGAAATGCTTCAATTTTAAGTGTGGGTGGAGAATCCCTAAACATGTGAAAAATTTTAACATGGTTGTCAAATTAGTCATTTAAGCACTGAACACTCAAGCGGTCGGATCATTTAAAATCACAGTATTTGTCGTCTCTCTGTTACCAGCTTCACAATAAATCACAAGTGGCAACATGTAATGAGAAGGGGACAGCCCATTCCTACACGTAACCCCAATAGTAACAGCGTTGTCAAATTAGTCATTTTTCCAATGACTGCCTAGAAGGACAGACCATTAAAATCCACAGTATTTGTCAGTTCTCTGCCTGACAGACAAAGAACATTACAGAGGACAGGAAGTAGCAACAAGAGAAAAACAAAGACAACATATTTCCCGCCTGTGCAGACTATTGGAGGAGTAATACTTGATATCTTCTTTTGCTCCAAGTATTTGTTTTATCTATTTTGTCTTCATTATGTTTTTCGTCAAGACCATCTTCGTTAGGTTTACAGCCACAGGGCACATGACTTGTTCATGATGATGATATGTTTTTCAGCATTATGATTTCTTCAACCACTAAGCCACATACAGTTTCATTTTATCTCTGAAAAAATGTTCAGATGTAAGAGTTCACCCACTGCTTGTGTTTAAGTTCATATATAAGAGATGTTGAATCCATTAAATAAACAATCTGAACTATTGTTAATATTTGAAGAGAAAAATTTTCGCCTAGACCGAGATTATAATATTGTTAATATTATTCGTTTTTAGGGGTTTTTAGGGAATTAATTATGTGTAAGAGAAAAATACGCGTTTAGATTGGAGGCCTAGGTGGCTCAGATGGAAGAGCATTGACATAGAAAGTCAAAGGTCCTGGGTTCAAACCCCAGTCTAGGCGTATATTTTTCTTTTCAAATATAATCTGAACTATCTTTATTATAAGTAATGCCACGAGTGATTTCCAAATTATCTAGAGAATTGGACTATTTAACGAATAATATTAAGCTGTTTACTCAAAAGTCATTATTTAAATATAGTTATTTTAAAATATTTACATATTTAATGTAAACAGCGATGTTTGAAAACAAATCAGAAATGTTAAGTTATGTGTATTCACTGCAACTTGATCATATTGTTTATTGCCAAATAGGATCGCAATATTGTAGGAATGCACCCTAGTGGAGAAATAATGAAAGACATCAAACTGTATATTATAACCAACATTATATAATTTATTTTTTTTAGTATACAGTTCAGTAAAATCAAGGAATCTGTTTGTTATTTGCTATATTCAATGTATTTGTTGGAGAAAAATAAAGCTCTGAGCTGTGCAGAATGTTAAAAAGGAGAAGCTTTCTTTATCACAAGTGCAGGAGCTGATAAAAAAAGAAATTGATAAAGAGCGAGGAGAAATGCAACTGTCATTGGTTATAAACAAAATTCATTGAAACGTGATTGGTCATTGACTACCATTTGGGGCATGAGTTAAATAGTTGTCTTAGGTATTATAGTTGTGTGTCCACTTCAACCCACACAACTATCTAATTATATAAAGCAGCGGTTCCAACCTTTTTAACTCACGAAGCCCCTCCACAATGATCTGAGTTAGATGAACCACTGACATTTAAAAACACAGCAGACGTGCATAAAATTTAATTCCAAGCAAAAAGTTTAATAACCTTAAATTAACTTAACTGTTAACGGTTAAACCTAAAGTTACTCTAGTTACAGCTTAAAAGTTACACAACGTGTAGACCTGGTTGCAATAATAAATACAAGTTTTCATTGTAATTACTCACGTCTTCCTTGCAATTCAGTGAGAAAGTTGCACCTGCTTTCCATGGCACAGGGCTTTGAAGTCAGGAACCACACAAGTTAAATAAGGTCTTAAATAACTTACAGCATAAAGTCTGTTTCTGTTGGTTTATTTTAGGAAGTAATATTTTAAGCTTCTTTTTAATCAACTTTTTTGAGACTGGGAAACATCTTACCCCAAATTAATGTTGATTTATTCTTGAACATGATTCGATATAATCTTCATCCGTTTCTGTATTTATTTTTTAAATATGCATATGAGGAAAACAACTTTTCACACAAATTTGCAGATAAAAGGGTGATAAAGCTGTTATAGTTTTATTTGCTAACACTGGGAACTCCTTTAAACTGAACCAGAAACCAATTAATGATAAAGATTTATAACTTTTCTATAACTGAAAATCAGTGGAAATTTCAAGAAGCTGCTTTTTTTATTTACACTTAATGTGGATACTAAAATTGTTGACTCTGCCATTATGAAAAAGTAGTGACAAACCCCAGGTTGGGAAACAATGATATAAAGTAATGAGTTTGTTGCAGAACGGCCTAAGTCTGGATTCCACTTCACTCCAATGATGAGTGTGCTGATAGGCGTGGTGTCAGCACTTCTTGTGGTGGCGGTAGTGGTAGGTGTGGTGCTCCGAATTCAATGTTCACACAACGAAGATAGAAGAAAGAGACATAAAGCAGCAGTACATGAACAGAGAGGTGGCTCAATTGGAGGTGGCTCTACTGGTGACAAGGGAGGCAACAGTCCTATTAACCAACTAGATCCAGGAGGCACAGAGAGTGGTGACAGCGATGAAAAGAATCCAGATATTATACCACAACCTGGCACAGGTAACAAACACACTCTTAATAAGCTCTCCATACATCCCTATCCTGAGTTACTGTTTTCCAATCATTCCCTGTATAATCTACTTCCCTCAAATCATATTATTCTTCCACCTCATTCTTGGTCTTTTTCCCCTCTGAGTTTCCTACAAGAAGCTTCCATGCATTTCTTTCATTCCCACTTTGTGCCACATGCCCTGCCCATTGCAGTCTACGAGACTTAACTGTTCTTATTATATCTGGCTTCTTATAAAGACCATGTAGTTCAGTGTTATGTAGTCTTCTCCATTCACCTGTCTGTTCATCTCTCTTTGGTCCAAAAATTTTCTTAAGAACTTTATTCTCAAATACTCGTATTCTCCTGCCCTCGCTTAAAGTAAGAGCCCTATAATACTGTAATATATTATATATTTATGTTAATTATGCCAGAAAAATTCTCTAAATGATGGATAAAATCCCCATTCAAATCGGTCAAGTAATTTTTGAGTGCATAAAGGAAAGCTCATTAAAATTCATCGGAGAACATTTTATTTAAACAACTCACCTCATAGGATTCAAGCTTCCATGATACCGCAGTTTCAAACACAGTCATTATGGCTGAGAATGAACACGACTGTGTTTGAAACCGCAGTATCATGGAAGCATGAACCCTATGAGGTGAGTTGTTTAAACAAAATGTCCTCCAATGAATTTGAATGATTATACCTTAATGTTTACTTCTTATAAAGACCATGTTATGTAGTCTTCGCAACATTAATTTAATTTAAGACTCGCTCATTTTTTATATATGAAGATTACCACACATACCAGAGCTAAAAAAAGTGAATCGGTGCACTAAAAAAATAATTTTTTAGATGCTTAAATGGCTTACGCTTCTAAACATAACAAATACACCAAATTATTATACACAGATTTGAATATCTCAACAAAATTCTACAAAATGTCCATGTCTATCTTTTATGGATAACTTGCAATAACAGTTTTTGTTTTATTTAACTTTCACACTATGAGGTTTAATTTAAGAATTAATATATTTAATACCTCACCTCATATCCTTTATTCTTCTAGACTGCAAGTTTTGGAGCTATATCTCCGTCTTCAGTAGGCTCTCGTCGACTGGTGTTATATCATTTCTTGGCAGTTTTCTTTTTTCACTGCCAAGAGACTGGTTGACATGAGGCTACAGAAGATGGAGATATAACTCTAGAAGATTAAAGGATATGAGGTGAGGTATTAAAAATATTAATTTAATTCTTAAACAGTTTTTGTCTTTATATCAGAACAATCAGTCAAAATGTACAAAAATTTGTTGTAGAGTTTGTAATTACTCGGTATAAATGTGTTTACAGTGGAGCCTGAAGACCATAGCGACTACGTTAGAAAGCGCCAACACATATCAACCATTGAGACATCTTCACCTTCTAGAAGCTTATTACAACAGAACGTGGTACATGGGACATCGAGTGCTCCTGGCAGTTATGCAGGCTACTGCACGTTACGCAATGGCATGCCTTTACAAGACCTCAACAACATAGGAAGTAAACCAAAGATGGTAAATTTTATAACTGTTGAATAAAATAAAGAATTATTCAGACAATATATCCACTATTCAGTTGGGTTTTGTCTTTTGGGCTAAATGGCCTTGGTCTGGTTTTCTTAAAACTCAACGTTTCGTCTACTACTGCAGTAGACATCCTCAAGAGATTCTGCGTTCTCTATGAACTCTTCAACTGTCGGCTGCAGACTGGCTGTGCGATGGAAATCGTGTCCTTGTTTATAGGTGAGTCTTGAGTGGTGATTTTTTTCTACATGGTCTGTTACTTTAGAGCTATTTTTTGATTGGTTGTCACTGGCATATGTCATAGGCTTTATTCTGATGTTATATAGTGCCGGGATCCAAATTTTATTAATCTTCATGGTTTCTTCTTTCTTGTTAAAGGAATTTTTGTGTTTGTAAATTTTAATAGCCTCTCTGTGAAGTCTGGTGTGGTAATGTGGCATTTTGGACAAAACCTGTGTTTCTTGAAATTTTATGGCATGTTCTTTGCTATTCACTAAGTGTTCTGCTACAGATGGTTTTTCAGTTTGTTTCAACCTACAGTTTCTCTTGTGTTCTTGTACTTATCCATTTTTAGTTCCTATGTACACTTCACCACAATTACAGGGAATACAATATATACTGGCAATACTTAAAGGTTCTTATTCAAAGTTAAAATTGGGAAACACATTATGAGGTTCTTAATTAAAGGTTCTTGTTTATCTTTTGCTGGATTTAGTGCATTGCTAATTTTATGTGTAGGCTTGGATCCTATGTTTTTCAGAATTCGTCCTATTTTATCTTTTTTAAATTTAACATAAGATAGAAAACCTTACCTTTGATCTCTTCCATATTTCTGTTGTTAGTTCCATGTTTTTTTAGGAATTACTGCATGTTGGAAAATCAGTTTTGTTATATCCGTTTGCTTGGAGGCTGTTTGAAAATGATTAATTTCTTCTTGAAGAAATGAACATGGCCATTTAGCCTGAAAGACAAACCCAACATGAATCAACACACCTGCCGTGAAAGCCTACAAGTTTACATAAATATATCTACTTGTTGAGGTCAGATTCTAGTTGAAGACCATGGGATGGAGAGATAATGTTTGTTAATACTTGTAAAAAATAAGTGATTGATTATTTAAATCACTATTAATCCAGAACACATATATTTTATTAATTAAATAAAAATAAAACATTTTATTTGATTTTCATATTTATTATATAATTCAGTGACAGCCGTTTTGGTACACTGTACCTTCTTCAGACATGTTAACAAATTATGAATTGTGTTCCAACTGATCTAAGCAACAATACAACAATATTTATTTAATTTTTTTAATTTAACAAAGGGGATTCATTCAATTCAAGTTGAGAATTTAACAGTTTTTTACTACTTTTAAATTTATTAATTTCTACAGCCGCCAAAAGATCTAACTTCTCACCCTTATCACAAATATGTAAAATTTCAAATAAAAAACAATAAAACCAAAACAAAAAAAGAAAAATTATCAGGTGTATATAAATTGAAGTGTGGCACATGTGACAATGTCTATATAGGACAAACTGGTAGACCTTTTATCTCTCGGGTAAAGGAACACATGAGAGCATATAACAGAAATTTAGAAAATTCAAAATATGCTAACCACCTATTCCAATTTAATCATTGTTTCGATCCAAATTTTTAAATTTTACATATTTGTGATAAGGGTAAGAAGTTAGATCTTTTGGAGGCTGTAGAAATTAATAAATTTAAAAGTAGTAAAAAACTGTTAAATTCTCAACTTGATTTGAATGAATCCCCTTTGTTAAATTAAAAAAATTAAATAAATATTGTTGTATTGTTGCTTAGATCAGTTGGAACACAATTCATAATTTGTTAACATGTCTGAAGAAGGTACAGTGTACCGAAACAGCTGTCACTGAATTATATAATAAATATGAAAATCAAATAAAACATTTTATTTTTATTTAATTAATAAATATGGATTTTCATGAAGTAAACATCAACTCAATTGATTACATATATTTTATATTAAAAAAATGGGAAACACAAATAATGAGACAGATCACTGGTCTCATCTCAGAAATAACATCGATGTCTCTCACACATTGGAGCTGGGTTCAATTTTGTGAAGATTGTATCACAAATAGTAATGGACATTTCAACGCTATTGCATGATTTTGGTACAAGTGACACGTGACCCCACATTAAATAATGTACAAGGGTTCTACTGCTTTCCCAACAGTCTGCAACAGACTTAAATGCCGAATTATAGTTCCAAGTTTCACATTAATTCAATTTTTGATGGGACCTACATAACATTTCAGGCATATTTATATAATTTATGTTGAGTTGTTTTTTACTCACCTCATACTTCTTAACTCCCTCGCAGACTCGAGTTTGGTCGCTGCATTTTTGGCATTCAATGCTATATCATGATCACAACTGATGTCCAATGGCCTCCTCTCCTGCAGACCGACAGACCTCCATGCCCTCTGATGGCTGACCGACGAACCTCCAAATCAATCCCCTCTCCTTTTCACCGGATATTTCAAAATTCATAGCTCTGTTTTTATTCTTGCATATGTAAATTTTCTCCCAAATTGTGTGTTCCTTTGGTTTTTAACAGTTGGAAAAACCGAAGGAATTCACAATTTGAGAGAAAATTTACATATGCAAGAATAAAAACATAACTATGAATTTTTAAATACCCGGTAAAAAGGAGAGGGGATTGATTTGGAAGTTTGTCGGTTAGCCATCAGAGTGCACAGAGGTCGGTCTGCAGGAGAGGAGGCCGTTGGACATCAGTTGTGATCGTGATATAGCATTGAGAATGTCACAAATACAGTGACAAAACTCAAGTCTGTGAGGGAATTAAGAAGTATGAGGTGAGTAAAAAACAACTCAACATAATACCTCATAGTGTTATTTCCTACCTACATAACTTAATATTTATATAAATTTAAAATATCAAATGTGGAAAAGATATTCAAACAGTTAAACATTTAATTTATTTGTCCAATGATGTTGTTTTGAATGTTACAAACTTGAAACTTATTTGAATTTTAATGAAGAAGACTATTCTAGACCTCTTTGTCATATTCCCAACAACGAAAAATATTATAATTACTTAATTTCTTTTGTAAATAGTATTTATTCTCAACTATAATTTAATTTTACTCTGTTCATCTTTCTTATAATATTGTTATCTAATTGTATTACATAACAGTGAACTACATTATCTCTATAGGAAGCCAGATATAATAAGAACAGTTAAGTCTCATAGACTGTGATGGGCAGGACATGTGGCACAAATGGGGAATTAAAGTCATGCATGGAAGCTTCTTGTAGGAAAACCACAGGGAAAACGCCCAGTTGGTAGACCAAGAATGAGGTGGGAAAATAACATTAACTAAGATTTGAATACAGGGAATGTTAGCTCAGGATAGGGATGTAATGAGAGCTTATTCCACATGACCATGAACCTATGGGTTCGATAATGCCAGTGAGTTAATTATATTTTCTTCTATGGGTTTTATGTTTATCTACTTCATAATGTTACAGAATTACAACCCTTATATCCCGTAAGGTAAAAGAAGAGGATTTCATATGTTGGAAACAATAAAGAAAAAGGGTATTTCAAATAAAATTTATCCTTCAGTGAGAAGTGTTAAATCAATAATAAAAACATCAATAGAAGCCCTACTGGCTTTATAAAGTAGTGTTAAATTCCCAATAAATGTCTTCTTAACTAAGAAGCTGCCATTTGCAAAGATAGAAGCAAAGGTTTCAAAGCATTTGGCACGAGGGAATTACAACGTATATAAGAGAAAAAATAGCATGTAGATCGCAACTCGCCTCGGAGCTCAGTTGGTATCAGCTGGGTTGTCAGCCCTGCATGACGACCGCCTTTACCCCAGAACAAGCGTCCGGTGCTCATTTCAGTTAGAGGCTGAGTCGACCCTAGGGCCATTGTGCCACCAGAAGGTTTGGGTCAGTTTAAAAATCCTGACCCTACCAGGACTCGAACCCTCAACCTTCTGGTTTGTAGCGCAGTGCCTTAACCATTATGCTATGGCGTGCCCCCACCAAAGATGTAGGTACCTTCTAAAATTAAAGGGCTCACTCGAGTGACAGCATTGCACATTAATTTTTTTTTTTTTTTTTTAAATGCCCCAGGTTGTCTTTCAACATTCCTGGTTTCTTTCCTGGCATGGCATACTTGTAACCCACTTCTGAGGTTGGGGCGCCTGGAAGGCGGGGTTACGTTTCCCCGATGATATGATGGGTGATGATAGTGGTGCGCCAGGAGAGTCCCTAATCCTAAGCTTAACCTAAGATGAATATGAATGATGACGATTGCGATGCCCATATGATTTCGGGGACCGTTTGGGCCTTAAAGTTTTCCTGACATTTGTCTTACAGGTGAGGAAAAACCCCGATAAAAACCTCACCCAGAAAAACTGTCCCGACCGGGGATCGAACCTGGGCCCGCTGCATGACCTCGAGACCACAGCGGTGGGCTCAATCTATATAAAAATAAAAATTGGAAAATGACTTTTTTTATCCTTAAAGGTGTAGGTCCCCATGTTAACCCTTTGCCCCGTATAGCGTAGTAAAAAGTACTGAATGTGCTTTGTCGCTGCCCCGTATAACGTACCAAAGCATAGTAGACTGTAATAGGGCTGTATTTCTACTTGTATTTATTTTCTTGGAAAATTTTATTATTTTTGTCATAGTTTGGTATCGTGGAATGCATTAAAAGTGGCAACAAGGCTTGCTTTGTACATTTTCGTAAATTTCTTAACGGTATTTTCTTTGTGTACCGAACCCTTTTTTGAAAACCTCTATCGGTTCATCTGTAACCATTGTTAACGAAAGCAAAAATTCAGGTCTTAGGAAAACTATTTCTAGTTTCAATCCACTGTGCAGTGAAGACATTGTGGCCGCGATTGATGAAGAAATTGATTATTAAAGTGATGGTTGGAACGCTAAGTAGAGGGGTAGCTTAGCGCAAGATTGTTATATAGAGCAAGCGTGTGACTGTGAACAAGATTTCCAAGCGTCAACTGCCGAGCCTAGAGATAACCAAGGAAAGAATATTATTACTCTTTTAATAAAATTGGTCCTCAAAATTAAAAAAAAACTTTTTATCGTTTACTTATGTTGTACATAGTTTGGAGGCTGGAACAAACGAAAGATTTTTTTTCCCACTATTCAGGCCTATAGATAGTAATTTCAATGTCCTGATTTCAGAAGAAAATAATATGCCGCAAAAATTGAGAGGAAACAAATAAATAAAACTAAAATGGGTGAAAACATATCTAAATGAAATTAAAGCTTAAGTTGGAATTTTAATACTTTTGATATATATTTTTATTGTCAGAAATATAGTACAATGTATGACTTCAATTAGTACGTAATTAATGTGGTGTTTTCAACCAATAATGCTGATATATTCATGGACAGTATAAAGAGGATTTAATGTCAATGCTGATTTATTTATTTTTAAATTTTGAAACAAGAAAATACTCTATACCGTCTTCAAGACTATTGAATATATTCACAGATACCATCTTATATCTATTTGAGTTATAGTAAATTTGCATTAATTGGAGACTATTTTTTGATGATATTTGTGTATGTCCTATTTTAAGACAAGCAATGACTCTTAAGCGATTCGAAAAACATCACAGTATCTCCATTTGAGTGATGTTATGGGAAGAATATTACGAAATAATATTGAAAGTGCGCCACGCACTGAACATCATACAGTAAATATGTTAGGGCTGATTGTAAGAGGTCTTATAAATTTATATCACAGTGAGAGAGGAGTGCAAATTAAAAATTAGTGTTAATTTAAAGAGTTTAAATTTTAATTTAGGTACAGTGATTTTTAAGTAGGGCCCATAGTGATATATGTGTAACTATATGAATATAACAATAAATATTGTATATTATGCAATTGAGAAGAGCAGCTAGACCACCAAAATGGTGAGTACTCTTACTAAATTAAATATTTAATAATTTAGCTATTAGCGAGTTTAAAAAAATATTCAAATTCAGTAATTACTGCGAAAAATTTAATTGGAGACCAAAATTATAATAAATTATTTTTAAAAGTATAAAACTCATATTTTGTCGGTATATTATATTAAAATTATCACGGCATATGGGGGAATTGTTTCTTCAGATATAAAATATATAAATAGAGAGAGTAATAAGAAAATAAATTGGCAAATAAAGTTGTAAGTAAATTTAATAAATTTCAACAAATATACTTTATCCGTATTCGAACATTGGAATTGCTATATGTAATCAATGATACTACTTTCTCTGTGTGTACATTGTTTTATTTATTCAATATATGTATATTTTTTTAAACATTGGCATAATACTTTCAACTGGAATTTAAAATTTAGAAATTGCCTAATTAACACGGTTTCTTAATATATTGATTTTAAAAATATATGTTATGGATATTGTAAAAAATACCATCTCCATAAGATGTTGATTTAAGATTAGTTTAATATATATATATATATATATATATATATATATAGTATCTTTACATATTTGCTTAATTATTTCATGAAGAAATTCATAATTACAAAACAACCAGATTCTTATGTAATTTGTTTCACATTATTTTCAAAGAATTATTCCACATATGCCACTCTTCAATTAAAATAGTCGAGAAGACATTTAAAATTTAAATATCCCAAAATGAATATGTCGCTCCACAGCTAACTAGTAGAAATCATTGAGCGGGGCAAAGGGTTAAACAAATTATAAGTTATTAATATTGTTGTTATTATTATTGTCATTATTGTTATTATTATTATTATTATTATTATTATTACTACTATTTATTATTATTATTTAGTAGACGACTACAACCTCATTGAAGTTTTGGCCTCCTCAACAATTTTTCTCTACCTGGATACAGACTGGCCAATTTCCAATTTTCATTTCTTATTATAACATCATCCTGCCATCTGTTCTTTGGGCGTCCAACTGTTCTGGTGCATATTGGTTTCCATTTGTATATTCTTCTTACAAGCTTGTCTTCCTGCATTCTATTTATATGTCCAAACCAGTGCAGTCTTTGAGCTTTAATGTGGTTTATTATATTTTTATTTTGTATTAGATTATCTAATTCAGAGTTTATTCGTATACACCATGTGCTGTCGCTTTCTCTAATTGGTCCAAAAATTCTCCGTAAGATCTTCCTTTCAAAGATGAATAGTTTTTGTTTATCAGACTCCTTCAGTACCCACAGCCATAAGTTACAATTGGTCTTATTACTGTATTATACAGTTTAACTTTAGTTAATCTGGAGACAAGTTTACTTTTGAATAGTATTCTATTTGCCCAAAGAAATTCTCTCACCAATTTCTTCCTCTATACCATTTATCGTTGAACCAAGATATTTATATCATTCCACTTCTTCTATATTTGTATCATTGATGTTCAGATTACTTATTTTTTCATTTCTTGTTGTACATTTTAAGTATTTTGTTTTGGAATTATTTATTATTAATCCATATTCAATTGATTTTTCTTTCAGCAACTGGAAAGTTTCTATTAGTGTTGGTATGTTCCTTGCTGTTATCAATATGTCATCTGTATATGCAATACATTGTTTATATTTGGTACTTATATTACCTCTGAGGTCTAAATGTTTTATTATTGAATCAACTAGGGTACTATACTAAATAGTGTTGTGGATAAGGGGTCTCCTTGTTTAACTCCAGATTCAACTTTAAATTCTTTGCTGAGTTTATTATTTATTCTAACTTTAGCTGTTGTGTTTTTAAGTGTTAATCCAAATAATCCTATCAATTTATTGGATACCTTATATTGTGACAAACATTTAATAATTTTATTTCTTTGTACGGAGTCAAATGCACGAGTGTAATTAGTGTATTCATGGCATTTTTCAAATATTTGTCTAATAATAAAAATATTATCTATAGTGGATCTGTTTGGACGAACCCATTTGATAATCAGCTAGGTAAAATAAATAAATAAATAATTTTAACAAAAATAAACTATTTAAAATTATAAAATTCTAATGTTAAATAGATGAATTAATTTTAAATATATTTATAAGTAAATAATTTTCAAGTTAAATCTGTACGCTAGTGTCATCTGTCAGAGGTTTCCCAAATTACATCTTCCGTTCCTGGTGGCTTGGATGCTCCAGGTCTAGCCATATCATATCACTGACATTCTATGCTGAAAGAAAAAGTAAATTTTGTCGCCCTCAGTTAGTTTTAAAATAGGGATAAGTTTTATAAATTTTATTTAGTTTAATTGTTTATAGTATAATAATAATAATAGATAGATCATCGGTTGATTAATGTCTTTGACATCGTCCGATTCCTAATAGCCAATTTTGTCGGTCCATCCAATCTCCTGGTTGTAGATGTTTCTCCTTCATATATAAACATATTCCCTGACTCCAGGAGGTTTTAGGTCTTCCTCTGCTTCGTCTTCCCTCAGGTTTCCATTCCAAAACAGATTTTGGTAGTTGATCCTCTTCCATTCGCTGGACATGTCCGTACCATCTTAATTGCTGAGTTTTAATATAATCTAAAATAGTGTCTTCAATCTTCATTTTCTCCCTTATAACTGAGTTTCTAATTTTTTCTCTTCTTGAAATTCTTGCAGCCCTTCGTATAAAATCCATTTCCGTTGCCAAAAGGTACTTATTTGTTTTTGTTGTTAAAGGCCAAAGTTCTGCTCCATAAGTAATGATGCTTTTAACAATTGTATGATATATATTCATTTTATTTTTATTAATTATATTTTTATTCCATTGAGGCAAGCAATTGCAAATTTTCCTTTATTATTTCTATTTCTTATTTCCTCTTCATAACTCCCATTTTTATTTATTTTAATTCCTAAATACGTGATCTCACTACAACATTTTATTGTTTCTCCAGTCTCCAAAATTAAATTTTGTTCTGGTTCACCAATTAATAAATATTTAGTTTTTTTCATGTTTAAATTTAAACCCCATTTTTCATGTTCTTCTATTACTTTTCTAGTCATATATTCTAAATCTTCATAATCTTGTGCAATTAACAATTGATCATCTGCAAAATGTAAGTTGTATAAAGTTTTGTTGTTTGAAATAGGAATTCCCATGCTTGAACATTTTCTCCTCCAATTCTTTAATATTTCATGTACATATATTTTAAACAGAGTCGGTGATAGACAACAACCTTGACGAAGACCTTTATTTATCATAAAACCATGTGACAAAAACCTAATGATGATGATGATGATGATGATGATAATAGTAATAATAATAATAATAATAATAATAATAATAATAATAATAATAATAATGTTTCTGACAGAGTTAAGGTCCCTTATTTCTTGTGGTAGGGAATTCCAGTTATATTGTTTGTATGTTACATTATGTTGTGACCTTTTCAGTAGACAAATAGTGTGAATATAAATACTGAATTTTCAAGCGTTTCTTGTATTTTATTTTATTCCGCTTTTTGTCATGAGTGAATCACATAGAAGCTCGCTAGCCAAGAACTTCCAAGAATCCTCTCATGCTAGTAGCTCTGTCGCAAACGTTCAAACGGAGTTGGAACAGCATCATGAACCTGTAATATGTGAGTGCGCTATTGAAAAACGTTTACAAAGCCCGTTTAATTCACTTTCATTTCAACACAAAATAAAATTAATTAAATAATAATGTATAGCGCACAATGTGCAAAGATTAGTTAATCTATATTAGTTTATCTGTCCATACAGAATCCTGTCAGAGATTGCCCTCTGTTTTTGCACTTTAGCACATGGTATCTCTCGCATTAACATGCCGCATCGCTCGCACACGCATTCTGGTCCTGGGTCATGAAACTGTTTCGTTTTGCACAGTCTGTGATGGAAGCTGTGTACTGCTACCTGGGTCACTAGGTGTCGTAGTTCGGCTTCTTCCAGTCTTCTGAGATCATGGCATCGGTGTTGTAGAAATCGGTCCAAATGGATTCTTTTTTCAGCTGCAGCTCTCTTAGTACAGTATTATAGCTCGCTGTAGATGGCAGGAACAGTTTCAATCGGAGCTCTTCTATGAGAAATAGCTCCTTTGTCAGTTCATAGACCGTGCGGGAGAAAATAAAATTAATGGAAAACTGTAGCCTCTCACTGAATTAAATACCCAATATAAAGGCCGTAAAATTTTCACAGAACATTTCAATCAAAATTTCTGTCAAACTATCCCGTGGTTATGTGTTGCAATAATCTTAAAAAAAAATGTTCTGCTGGCCATGACTTTTGTTTTCGCCTGAACTAAAAAGTTTGTAATAAAACACGTTTTGAATAATTTTCATGAAGCTCAAAAAAGACAAACTCTCATTTCATCACATAAGAAGCCATAAGCAGTTGAAACAGTTCAGCAAAACTATATTGTATTATATCTAACTTCTCTTTTTTTTTTATATATAATCATGTAACTTTTTTTTTACTATGGAGCTTGCCTGCTCCCCAAACTCATGCCTCGCAACTGAGTGGAAGGTAATCTAAGTTTGAACACTGAATATTCTCTAAAAAGCTCTTAAGAGCACCCGGTACTGATTTCCTTGCAATTTTGTTTAAAAATATGCAACATACAAAAATAATTTTTTCACCTTATTCTTAAGTCAGGTGCATGAAAATTGTCACTAATTAAACAAGTCTTCCTGAACATAATGACACTCTGGTTAACTTTTTACACATATTTCTTCATCAGTCATTTAAAATACAAAACAAAAATGAAAATAAAAAATCCAACATCTTAAATGTATTGTGTCTTGGTACAATTTTCTCAAACACTACTTATCCAATTGTTTCCTAAACTTAGTATGTTATTGTCCATAGTTTATTTGAGAAAAATAAGGTTTGCTTGTGTTCAAAAATGGATTGTGATTAATTTTTAAAAAATTTGAAAACCAAACTTTTTTTTGTCCTGCGCCGTAGCCGAGTGGTTAAGGTAGGTAGCCTTGTCGCAGAGCTACGGGACTTGCGCTGGTTCGAGTCTCCATGGGGGAAGAAATTTTCTCATGGTATTTCGGCCAGTATGGGACCGGTGCCCACCCAGCATCATGAGGCAATTGGGTAGCTACAATAAGTAGCGGCTCCAGGTTGAGGAACCAGCTATAACGGCTGGGGGACTCGACATGCTAACCACATGTCACCCCTACACTGGCTGTTGATCATCTACCTCTGTGATTGACACATGTGGATGTGAAGGGCCAGCAGCCGGCTGGTAAAAGGGCAACCGCTGAAAAGTGGAAAGACCCTCAATCGGAACTTTTTTTTTGTTAAAATTTTTGCATACTCTTTTTTTAAATTTCAAACATATCAACAGCACAAATATAAATTTACCTTATTATTATAGAGCTCTTTAAACTGCATATCCAAGCCAAAAATTGTTCTCCTATCTTTCATAGTTTCAGAGGAAAGTCTACCAAAATATGAAAAAAAAAAAAAGTTACAGGAAAAATGCTAAGAACAAAAGAATGTGCGCATTAGCAGAACACAGAGCTGCCTTTTTTGAAAATCAATTTTTATGGGTTTAAATGTCCAAAATCGACAAAATAATATTACACATCGATAAATAGACCTTCCTGGATTTTCTGAAGCAAAAAGAAAAAAATCGATTTTTTTAACCCAAATAAGTACTGGGTCCCTTAAAGCTATGATGAATGTAAAGCTTAATTATGTAATGTTACAGAAGCAGGGAGGAGAGGGCTCATCGTACCCTCCTACAGGATGTACGTTGCCACGACAACACTGGCCTACATACGCCGGGGCAGTGGCTGGAGTGCGTCACCATCAGCCGCTGTCGGGCCCCACATCATATCCCATGGCCTCACTCCATCATCATTCTCACCCCCACTTACAACAAACTCCTCCAACAGTCGACACTCCGGTGAAACCACCGGTGCATGTGGCAGGAGAGGAGGAACATGCCACTGCCGAAACTCCGCTCATGGTTACGAAAAGAGAAAGTACAGTCTGACTAGTGACCAAACTTTAAATTCCTTGTCTATATATTATGTTTCTTTACCACAAATTGAAGATGATATGGTGTCATTTTGTAAACCAGAAATTGAGTAATAGCTAAAATAACAGTAAGATTTTCAAGGAATTAAATCCTTAACACTTTGAGTACTGCAGTGGTACTAGTACCACGGCATTTAAATGACACTGAAGCTGGAGAAAATTAAATCCCTCGGCATACCTGTGCTGGTGGATTTACTGGGGTGTTTTACTTGGTTCAGATAAACACCCCTGTAAATCTGCTGGCACAGACATGCCGAGGAATTTAATTTTCTCCGACTTCGTTGTCATTTAAATGCCGTGGTACTAGTTCCACCGCCGGACTCAAAGTTTATCATACTTGAAGAGAAAAATGTTTTTCTCAGACTGGGGTTTGAACCCAGGACCTTTGGCTTTGTATGCCAATGCTCTACCACTGAGCTACTTGAGAAATATAAATTTTTCTCTTCTACACTCTTAATTCCCGATCGCTAGAGATCCGTAAAATTTGTGAGTCACAATAATGCAAAATGCTCTAATTTTGTCATTTTCTTGTACCATTGCTTAACTCCACTTCCCATAACCTCAGAAAAAGCATTTATGAATCGCAAAATTGTACGATGACACAAAATAAAATGAACATAAAAAATTTTCAACGAATTCCGGAGAATTTTTTTTTGTTCTATTCGCAAAATTTTCATAATGCATTTTAAACATTGTTTTCGGATTCCATCTTCTATTTAACTGCCATATCTGCTTCTTACATGCACTCTTCCAAAGGGATATGGTTGTGACACAGTTCACAACATAGAGGTAATATTTTCTGTCCTATTCATGCTCAAATATGGTCTCTCCATAGATTTTAAGTTCTATGGCCAATATGTCCACTGTTGTGGTCTTGAGGTAGTGCGCTACCTTGTTGTGCAGAGGGCCCGGGTTCGATTCCTGGTCGGGGCAGGCTCCTGGGTGAGGTTTTTTTGGAGTTTTCCTCACCTGTAAGACAAATGTGAGGAAGCTTAGGGCCCAGCAGTCCTTGAAAATCATCTGGCCATCATCATCATCCTTAGCATTATCATCATCATCATCCCTCACCAGTGTAGAAGTCAACGGGAAGCTACCACACCTCTAATTCCTTAGTAAAGCTGCAAAGCATAGCATGGAAATGCTATGATTGCTGTGAAAGACCTGCCCGGGCAGAATTACTATAGAATACGTAGAATAGAGAATGACCAATATAAATCCAAGAATACGATTTATATTAACATGTAAGATATGTTAATTTATAAATTATAATTATATTATTTTTAGTCTGGACATCTTACCTCAATATTAATGTTGATTTGTTCTTGAACATGTTTCAAAACAATTCTGTTTTATCGTCAGCTTTCCCAGACATGTTTTGAAACATGTTCAAGAACAAATCAACATTAATATTGAGGTAAGATGTCCAGACTAAAAATAATATAATTAAAATAACCTCAAAATATAACTTCCTAAAATTAAATATTATGTTAATTTATTACTCCAGACTTTTCAAACTCTTCGATGTATAAACTGTATAATAAACATATTTCCTGAAAAAATAACGCTTTTCGAAGCCATCTGGTATCCAATTTCAATTGTGGACTCAGAAAGATCTATTTCTCAGTATGGTGTGGTGAGTGAGCAAAGGCCTGAGAATGCAGTGATACTCACCATGGTTACTTTTTCTTAAAATTTTGCTTACAAATTCATCTATGCTATAAGATGCACTTGAACATGCAGCTTATGTGGTCATGTCCATGAGGTAAAAGGAAAGAGATAGAGAGGAAAGACAGAAATGAACCCTTTGGCCTCGAATACCATCAGGGTTGAAGAAAACAAGAGCTCAGGCAAGGGAGACTGGATAGGAAAGTAAAAAGAGGGATCTGGTACTAGAATAGGAAGAAATACTAGATCGGTTAAAGATAAAAGTAAGGAGCAAAACACAAGTAAGTGGAAGCAATGTTTTGCTCAGCTTGGACACCTTGTGGTCGCCATCCACATATCACCTAGATGGGGACCCCTGAGGGTTTTGCTTCCAAATTAGTGACTACGATTCAAATTTTATGCATTTTAGTTTATTAAAATTGATATAAATTGTAAAAGCTAAAAGTGGACCATAAACTACTGGATGTATCATTCTTATAGGGTTTAATGTATTAAACTAGCATTAAACAGACTCAAATTTGCATTTTTTAGAATAACACCGTCAAATTCCCAATAATATAGAAATCTTGAAATTTTAAAACAAATTTTTCCTAAAAATAAAACCACTTTCACGGATCTCTACCGATCACCGAATACTATCATGCAAATGGCTGCTTCTTGTTTAACCCATTCACCTCAAAAGATGAGGCAGACTCGCCGGCAGTTAAATGGCCTTCAACTAAGAAGATGAGGTACACTCGCTTAATTGTGCTGTTATATATTTTGCAATACTTTGTACATCCCTTGGCAGGGTAATTTTTTTAAAGATTTATTAATAGTTGAGGAATGTGTTTTGGCCTTCATCCTTATTGTGATCTCAAGTATCTTTTGCTTGTTTTGAATGTCTGAAAATAGGAAATATAATTTACGGTAACTGAAATCCGGTTTCTGGGAAAATTCATTGAACATTTAAACCTGAAGGGAGTGGGTTAAGAAGACATTTATTGGGAATTTAAACACTACTTTATTAACCCAGTACGGCTTCTTTCAGTGTTTTTGTTATTCATTTCATACATCTCAATGATGGATAAATAATATTTGAAGAGAAAAATTATACGCTCACACTGGGGCTTGAACCCAAGACCTTTGGCTTTCTAGGCCAATATAGTTTTTCTCTTCAAATATGATTTATCCATCATGGAGACGTATGAAACGAATAATAAAAACATTGAAAAAAGCTGTACTGGGTTTACAATATAATGTAAAATTCCCTAATAAATTCTTCTTAAAAAAGAAGCCGCCATTTGCAAGGATAGAAGTAAAGGCTTCATAGCATTTGGTGCATGGGAATTAACAGTGTATATAAGAGAAAAATTTGCATTCAGATTGGAACTTGTTCAGATAGCTCAGTCGGTAGAGTATTGGCTTAGAAAGCCAAAGGTCCTGGGTTCAAGCCCCAGTCTGAGTGTATCATTTTTCTGTTCAGGTATGACCTTAAATTTATTTTTACTATAAAATATCTATAGGCCTACATAAAATTAAATGAACTGTTTAACTGTAAGCATTACATTATTAAATGTACGCAGTTTGAAGCATTAGGATAAGTAATGTGAACACTGCTGTAGTATCACAAATAATTTATTTAGGTTACTTTTGACATTTATGCATTACAGAGACTCCTTTCAAAAAATGTTAAACTGAAAATATATAAATTGTTATTCTACCAGTTACCAGTTATATTATATGGATGCAAAACATGGACTCTTACTTTAAGGGAGGAAAGAAGATTACGGGCCGCATGCAAATACATTAGTCTCTACTCAAATTACTTCCAATCACTGGTGAGCTGACTTTCCGTGAACAAGTGCAAAGATCAAATTAGGGACCCACTAACTGTCATGCATGAAAGTCCTCGTTTTCGTAATATTGGCAAGAAATTACCCAGAATTCTCAGCGATAAAAGCACTTCTGATATTTTCGTCTGCTAGAGAAACGCATTTACGCTTGCGTCCCGCAAATAATACTGTATACGACGACGTCTGCATTGGGCGATATTACGCCGATTCTCCTGTTCTTCCAGTTGAATTCTTTGATAGACTCTATCAAATTCCTCTTCTCCGCATATACCGAAAACATGATCGAAGTCTTCAAGGTCCGACATCTTGGATAAAGCAGCAAGGTACACGGCAAGGTTTCAAACTACATCGGTTCCCACTGGGTTTCTCACGATTTGTTCTCTGCAAAGTCACCTCGCCAGGTAGCTTAGGAATTTTGACAATTATTATCGAATGAACAGATTTTTAAGTATGCAAAAACATCTTTGGATGCAACTTTCTCAGCAGAGAACAACTTTTACGGTCTAATGCGTTCATAGATACGACCCTATGAGTATTTGAGAATAAAATTCTTACGAAAATTTTTGGACCAAGAGAGCTGAACAGGCAGGTGAATGGAGAAGACTACATAACAGTGAACCATACGGTCATTATAGGAAGCTAGATGTAATAAGGACAGTTAAGTTTCGTAGACTGCGATAGGCAGGACATGTGGCACAAATGGAAAATGAAAGAGTAGCATGGAATCTTCTTGTAAGAAAACCAGAGGAAAATGCCCAGTTGATAGACCAACAATGAGGTGGAAGAATAACATTAACTATGATTTGAGGGAAGTAGATTATACAGGGAATGATTGGAAAAGATTAGCTTAGGATGGGATGTATGGAGAGCTTATGTCCATGCGGCCATGAACCTATGGATTCAGTGGTGCCAGTGAGTTAGTTAATTAGGTTCTAAAGGAATTAACGGTGTATATAAGAGAAAAATTTGCATTTAAATTGGAGTGCTCATATAGCTATTCGCCTAGAAAGCCAAAGGGCCTGGGTTCAAACCCAAGTCTGAGTGCATAATTTTTTCTCTTCACATATATCTTATAGTCTCTTGTCAGGTCTACTATATATTGCCAAATCATTGGATGATGATGCGCTCCATTGCAGCACCATTTCTGGAAATCTTTTTCAATTTATCAATTTATAGCTTTCTGGATTATAATTGAATACCTTGTAGAGATGCTTTGTTCTTTGAGAATAAGTTATAGTTGCAAGGGCTCCTGTCTGGTGGATTTGTTTCCACCTTCTAAACAAAAAAAATACTGAAAAAATTTTTAGGGTGGTATTATTTACTGAATGTGAGAAACAGTGAATGTATTTACGAAATATTGCTGTTTCCAGTCTTTCAATATTACAGATTTATACAACAAAGACAGCTCAACAACATAATACAAGATTACAATGGTCACTGCTAGGATCGCACAGTGTTGCCATTACTTATCATATGCTCTTGTATTTCAGTTTTAAATTTGTACCTTATAAAACAGTCGTCCTCAACTATAATAACTTCTGTTATAAACAACATCACACTTTTAAAATTCTAGGCCTTTCAAAGATATGCTTCATCCTCAGGAATTCCCCTGGATACTCAAAGTATTTGTATATTTCATACAGATAATAATTGCAAATTCAGAAGATAATCTACAGAAAGGTCTGTATGAACTTAACAAAATTACAGAAGAATATGGATTGAAGATATCTACAGAGAAAACGAAAATTATGGCATTTCAAGATGTAGATCCTGTCAGAAGTAAAAATTGTACTTGACAATAACATTTTGGAGCAGGTGAATAATTTTACATATCTAGGATGCAATATCTCATATGAAGAAGAAAAGGTTGTAAATGCAAAAATATCTAAGTTTTTAAGAATTTTAGGGTTAATAAATTCTATCTTCAAGCCACAGTTAGTCCAAAAACATTCAAGACTAAAAGTGTATAAAATACTGGCTCTTCCAACTCTTTTGCATGGTAGCAAAGTATGGACGTTGAAACAGAAGGATGTACAGAGACTTAGATCTGCTGAAATGAGATACCTTCGGAGGACTGCAGGATAAACACTACTAGATCACAAAAAAAATGAAGACATCTTAGAAGAATTACACATGGAACCTTTAGAAAACAAAATTTCTGATTATAAGTCAAGATGGTTGCAACATGTTCATCGAATGGAAGATCACAGGATGCCCAAACAAATGATAAGATATCAACCTGCAGGAAGAAGAAGACCAGGATGTCCACTCAAAAGACTTTTGGATGGTGTTTCTCTTGAGGTCGAAACAGGTCAACAAATGGCCTACATTCATGAATGTACTATAATGATGATCATACAGAGGGCTATGGTTGTTGGGTGTGTTCTCATTTAGCATATTGTTATTTTCTGCTTCCTTGATAATTTCAATCTCTTTCAGATATTGATCTTTTATCTATTATTCTCTTTGTGGATTGTTGACATTGTTTTATCTATTTTGTTAAATTGTCAATAATCCAGAAAGAAAACAATAGACAAAAAATCAAATGTCCTGAAAGAAATTGAAATTATCAAGAAGCAGAGAATAAAAATGTGCTAAATGAGAACACACCCAACAATCAAAGCCCTCTGTATGAAACATACAAATAATTTGAATACCATAAGAATTCCTTTGAAAGGCATAGAATTTTAATAGTGTGACGACATTTATAACGGAAGTTATTATAGTTGAGGATTACTTATTTTAGGAATTCTCACTATGAGGTATATTCATTAAGGTAGAATATTTTTATCACTCACCTCATATTGTTCTTCTTATTTGATTATAAACTAGTTTCGGAACATAGTTTCTGTTCCATCCTCAGTATCGTCACGACCGTTGTTCTGTCGTCTTGAAGAGCTGTCCTTCTCTCCTTCCATTGGCTGACTGAAAAACCTCGAAACCAGGTCATTCTCACCGGGAATTTCAAAGTTCATTAATTTTTTCTTTTCGCTCTTTTGAATGTAGATCTTTTCCCAAACAGTAAGTTCTTTAGGTTTTTCTATTCGTTTTAATAATTTAGCTTCTTTCTCGATAAGATGTTTTTCAGACCATGCATGGGCAGCCACTGCAGATTTTTCTACTTCCGCTTTTTTGACATTCCTGAGATGTTCTTTCACTCTAGTTTTCAAATTTCTTTTAGTTTTTCCCATGCAGAATTTCTCACATTCTTCACATTTAATTTGATAAATCCCTGATTTGTTTTCTTCTTTAATTTTCTCATTCTTATTAGGTCTAATCAGTCTACTGATGCTGTAGTCATTTTTGGGTGCTAACCTTATGTTGAAATCTTTAAAAAATTTTTGAAACTTGTGGTGTTTTAATGGATGATATGTGAATTTTCTAAATTTTACATTATCTTCAAAGTCAAACTATAAAGTTCGCTATGGAAAAGGAAATCAATGGAGAAATACCATTTTTAGATCTCAACTTAAAAAGGAATGAAGAAAATAAGATAGAATTTGGAATTTACAGAAAGAAAACACATATAGATAACTACATAAAAGCTTTAGGTTTCAATCACATAGCTCACAAAGAAGCAGTTTTCAATAGTTTGACACATAGATTAGTGAACATACCAATGAACAAAGAGAATTATGAAAAAGAAAAAGAACACATAATCAACGTAGCCACGAAAAATGGTTTTGCAATAAAAATGATACTCAAAAAAATAAACAAGTTCAAAAGACAAAAATTTATTAATCAAAGCACTCTTCTAAAAGTAAAAGAAGATAATGTAAAATTTAGAAAATTCACATATCATCCATTAAAACACCACAAGTTTCAAAAAATTTTTAAAGATTTCAGCATAAGGTTAGCACCCAAAAATGACTACAGCATCAGTAGACTGATTAGACCTAATAAGAATGAGAAAATTAAAGAAGAAAAACAAATCAGGGATTTATCAAATTAAATGTGAAGAATGTGAGAAATTCTACATAGGAAAAACTAAAAGAAATTTGAAAACTAGAGTGAAAGAACATCTCAGGAATGTCAAAAAAGGGGAAGTAGAAAAATCTGCAGTGGCTGCCCATGCATGGTCTGAAAAACATCTTATCGAGAAAGAAGCTAAATTATTAAAACGAATAGAAAAACCTAAAGAACTTACTGTTTGGGAAAAGATCTACATTCAAAAGAGCGAAAAGAAGAAATTAATGAACTTTGAAATTCCCGGTGAGAATGACCTGGTTTCAAGGTTTTTCAGTCAGCCAATGGAAGGAGAGAAGGACAGCTCTTCAAGACGACAGAACAACGGTCGTGACGATACTGAGGATGGAACAGAAACTATGTTCCAAAACTAGTTTATAATCAAATAAGAAGAACAATATGAGGTGAGTGATAAAAATATTCTACCTTAATAGTTGAGGATGACTGTTATATAAGGTGCAAATTTAAAACTGAAAGAATTTTAACCTCAGTGGTGTTCAAACTGATTATTAAAAGTATAGATACCCTAGTATTACCAAGTACTTTAATTTCTTTACATTTATTTTGAAAAGTTGTAAATATTTATGGAAATTTTATGGTCAATTGGGTTCAGTGTTTTTAAAAAAAATGTCGTCATATTTCATTATTGTTATTTAATTTTATTATGATTTACTTTCATCCAGTGAAATTTATTATACACACTAAATATTTTTATTTAAATAAATTGTGGTTCAAAGTATTGAGTAGGTACTGTACTCCAAACATTTAAGACATTTCTGAGAAATTGTCCAAAACAATATCTTTCTTTGTCGTACCATCTTCCAAACTTTTCATAAGTTTTCTTATCATCATCATCCTTCATGGATGAAGTCTTTGCCTGTTACGATCTCACATCTGTTCAGCCCAGTGCTTTCTTGGTCTTCCTACCGATATTTGTCCTCCAGGATTATACATCAATGCCATCTTTGGTATCCTATCCTCTGTCATTCTTTGCAGATGTTCTATCCAATTGTCCCTGTGTTCTTCTATTTGTTGGAGAAGTGGTTGTACTTTTAGTTCCTCTCTAATATTCTCATTTCTAATATGTTCTCCTCTTGTACAACCTTTCACAGCCTTTAGGAATCTGAGTTCTGTGATTAGTTTGTCTTCCTTATTCCTTAAACTTCTGACGTTTCAGGTTCCAATTTTTAATTTATCTTTCCTACCTAATTGTTTGTCCTTTTCCCGTAATCCAAGTCATTGTCTTATAATTCTGTCCGGCTTACTATTGTCAGACTTTTGAGAAAGATTGTTTTACGTGGAGGGTTTCCAGCCTGGTGCCCAATCCCCAACCTGGAGGACCAGAGATTTTCTGTTGGGGACCCTTTTCCTTATAAGGTTGCCTTCTCCTCGGCTGACGAGAGTCCTCTTCCCAGGTTTATTTTTGGAGTTTTCCTTCTTCTACACCCTTACCAATACTCACACTTGTGGTAAAGCGTGTTGGGCTTTCTATCGACAGCCATATCTAGATCTGCCATATTCAGTTAAAGCAGGGCCACCTCTTGCAGGATGTGGTTCTTCAACACGTACAGGTGGTCTTGGTTATAGCTTCATCAGAGATAAAGGTCTTGCATATCTCTTCCACTTAACCCTGGGTTGGTGAGGACCAGTGTAGGGTCTACTCCTAACAAGGTTCCCCTTGACCCCTGAAAGGTATATATTTTTATATTATAATTTTTTTATATACTCTTTATCATAAGTAATGCCACGAGTGATTTCCAAATTATCGATAAATTCACGACTCACGAAGTGAGGAGTGAATTTATCTAGAGAATTTGGAAATCAAGAGTGGCATTTGTTAGGACTATTTAACGAATAAAATAAAGCTGTTTACTCACAAATCATTATTTAACTACAGTTATTTAAAAATATTTTTATATTTAAAGTAAACGGTGATGTTTGAAAACTAATGAGAAACGATAGGTAGCCTACGCTTCTACTGCTTCTTTTGTTTATCACTGCAACCAGATCATACTATTTATTGCCAAAGGAACGCAATATTGTAAGAATGCTCTCTAGTGGAGAAAAAATGAACACATCAATCTGTATATTAATTCATTTTTGATGTCGTATACATTTAAGAAAGTGCAAACAGTGGTTTCTTTTTTTGGTGGTATAATCAATTGCTACAAATGTTGACATGTAAGCACTATTATATACAATCTGGTAGCCGTATTTGTTATAGGCTCAGTCACTGCAAAATAACGGTCAGACCTGTTCAGAATATTAAAAAGGAGGAGCTTTGCTTAATATATGATAATCCTAACGTTGATAATTATTTCGTGAAACACGTCTCTGATTGGTTGTAATACAGAAATCATTGAAACGTGATTGGTCATTGACTCCCATTTGGGGCATGAGTTAAATAGTCACCTTAACCAAATTTTACCATGAATTTTATTAGTAGAGAGCAGAATTTGTTCCACATTGCCAATGACTTATTTGTTTTGGTACTGACTTCTAATGGAGCAATCGGGATGGGGTGTATCACATGTCTGCATACCTATTGAGTGATTCTTCTCTAATATAAACATTAGGAAGCAATATGAGGTTCATAATATAATAAAATATACTTACAAGAATTAAATGAATCGTGATTTCTTCTTACCTCATACTTCTATGTTTTTTAAACACAACACTGCAGTATCAACAACCATCGTCACCATCCTCAGCTGTTTTCACAACTGTCAATTTTTTCTTTCGACAGTAATTCGTAAAAAAGAACACTTCAGAAACAAAGAATGGAGAAATTGAAAAATCAGCTATAGCAGCACATAGTTTATTAGAGCATCATAGAATTGAAAAAGAAGCAAAACTTTTGAAACTTCTATCCAAACCTTTGGATTTAACAGTTTGGGAAAAATATATTTTCAAAAAAACCATACTAGAACCATGAACTTCGAGATTCCAGATGAACCGAGCTTGATTACAAAAGTTCCTTCGAAAGAACACCAGATGGCAGTTTAGAAAATAATTCCTTTAAAGAACACCAGATGGCAGTTTGGATAATTACTGGCAAAAGCAAAAATTGACACTTGTGAAAACAGCTGAGGATGGTGACGATGGTCGCTGATACTGCAGTGCTGTGTTTAAAAAAACATGAGGTAAGAAGGAATCACGATTCATTTAATTCTCATGAATTAAACCTTATAATGTTAAAAATTCCCAAATTTATTATATAAAAAATATACTTAGATTATATATTGCTTGCAAGGTAATGAAACATTCTAAGACAAAGATTGTCCTATCACATGCGCATTTGTCTTCATTTAATAATAATTTTACAAAATTTACAAAAGTGAGACAATACCAATTTTGGTTACTAAATGTAACATGTTTCAATAATAGTACTTAACAGAGAGAAGGTAGCAATTTAAAATTTAATAACATATTTCCCATCGTAACTTTGATGTAATTTTAATATTGTTCCCAATTTTAAAAAAGTTGGTAGTTCAAGTTTAATGAAAAGTGTCAATTTGAAATTACTTATCTAACAAGAGAAGTCTCAGCCATTGCATGGTGGAACCTACCCTGAAGAAGCGTTGTAAAGCTCCAAGATCATGTCCAAAAAATGATCTGCCATTTTGAACTGCAAGACACACAGATATTGGAGCCAGAATCTAGCAATGGCAACCCACCGAACAGAGCAAATGGCTTCCTGCTTGAGATGAGATGAGATGTGGCACATAGTGAGGGTTATCCAATCTAACAATACACGGGTTGTATTATTTCCCTATAGTTTGAATGACAGATTTGGCGCTGGATTTTAGTTAAAGTATTTTTTTGGACATGGCCTCTGTACATAACAATGCTTCTGTGGAAGGTTTTGGCGTGCAATGTTGACAGGTGTATTCAATATACTATTTAAATAATGATTTGTGAGTAAACAGCTTAATTTTATTTGTTAAATAGTCCTAACAAATGCCACTCTTGATTTCCAAATTCTCTAGATAAATTGGAAATCACTCGTGGCATTACTTATGATAAATTTGGAAGTATTAATATATGTAGAGATGTACTTAGACAAGAATTGTTACCTGCTCTAATTCCAAGACTGTCTTTATATATCATAACATGATTATTGCTAAACATATGTTCACTTGTCTTGTTTGTGCTATCATACATGTCTTCACTTTCAACATAACAGACTAATATATCCAAATGTTTTCCCAATCTTAAATATTACTTTTAAAACCAGATATATTTTATACACAGTGTGTAGTAGAAAAACACCGACAATGGAAGTGAGGTAGTATATTGAGATATGTTGATCATTTTTTAATAAGGTACCAATGTCTGGAAATGATGCGTTTTCACATTTTGACGGTTAATTATATCTCAAGATCACCGTTAGTTCAAAAAGACTCATTACTTGACAACACCTCACAGGTACAGAACCTATGTTACGTGGCTTCGCAATGGAATGTGGCTGCAACATGACAGAGCTCCAGCTCACTTCCATGCCAATGTGAGGAGACATTTGAATACCACGTATCCAGGTTGAGGGAGACCAGTCCCATGGGCTCAGAGATCACCTGATCTGTATCCTCTCGATTACTTTTTGTGGGGTGACATGAAACAGTCTGTTTATCAGACTCCAGTAGAGTCGCATATAGATCTTATAGCCTGAATCCACACTGCTATACAAATAATTCAAACGATGCAAGCATATTTGAACATGTGTGCCAATCACTACAATGCTGATGTACACTCTACAATGAGATATTTTGAAAATTTGATTGTGACTGTGACAGTATTGTACTGAGTCTTGAAATTCAGCTAACAGAAACTCTTGAGAAGTTAGCTACTCATAGGGTCGTATGCAAATATATTAGTCTCTACTCAAATTACTTCCAATCACTGGTGAGCTGAGATTGAATTAACGGCCGCCTTACCGGTCATGCATGAATGTTGACGTTTTTGTAATATTGGAAACGAATTACCCAGAATTCTCAGCGATAAAACCACTTCTGTTATTTTCGTCTGCTATAGAGGGATGCATTTAAGCTTGCATCCCGCAAATAATACCGTATACAAACACGTCTGCGATGCGCAATATTACGCCGATTCTCCTGTTCTTCCAGTTGAATTCTTTGGTAGACTCTATCAAATTCCTCTTCTCCACGTATACCGAAAACATGATCGAAGTCTTCAAGGTCCGACATCTTGGATAAGTTTCAAACTACATCGGTTCCCTTCGGGATTTTCACATAAGTTTATATCTTGAGCTACGATCTTAAGGTACCTTGTCCGGTAGCTTACAATTATTACCGCGTGAATAGATTTCTGAGTAAGAAAAATGTGTTTGAATAAAACTTTATCAGCAGAGAACGCCTTTTACTGTCTAATGCGTTCAAACATTCGACCCATAGTGTAAAAACGCATCATTTCCGTACATTGGTACCTTATTAAAAAATTATCAGCGTATGTCAATATACCACCTCATCTCTGTGATCGGTGTTTTTTTGCAACACCCTGTATAATAATTTGATTAAAATAACTGTATTCTTTATTTTTCCAAAGCTGAAATAACATCAGGATTATCAGTTTTATGTTTGCATAAATTAGTAATTTTATTAATCAATTGAGTTGGTGTTTACTTGATGAAAATCCATATTTATTAATTATTCATATATGATAAATATGAAAATCACAATAAAACTACTTTTATTTTTATTTAATTAAGTGATTTTATTGCTCTTAATATCAAGGTTAAAGTGCAGTTTTACCACAACTTTTGAATTACACTGGACTTAATTTGATTAATGAATTACAAAATAGCCAACTGTCTGAAATGTAAGGGTTTATGCTGTTTACCATTATTATTATTTGTGGTAGAGAAAATATAGACAAGGATTCAGGAATTTGGTTTGAATTAATATTTCAAAGTGATGTTGTGTGAAAAAGAAAAAGAAAAAAAAAGAAAGAAAAAACTTTGTATTATACGAAAACTTATGATTATCAAGTGCCCTTTTAAAATTATAAAATAGCATACCAAAAAGAAAACTACAGTGAAATATGTGTGTGGATAATATTGCGGAGCCTATTAGGCTTGTGCAAACGAGACTGACCATTGGTTGAAGAAAGTTTTTAGTTCCATCTCTCATTTAAAAGCTGGTGTTGAGTATGATTGCCTACGATGCAAGGGCAATATCTCTACCTTTTAATGTTGCATACATGTGCGCGTGTGTGGTTATATTGAATGTTTCCGTTCTTGTCTGTTGTACATTTCTGACAAATCCCTGGATATGAATGGAACAATTTAAATCAACGAAAAGCATATAAAACTGAAATGATCTGGATGTGTACAAAAAAGAGACTTAATTGTTTTTAAAGAATACTCATCTTTGAAATGATTGTTTGCACCTAATTTTGTGTGTGTGTGAAAAAAAAAACCAAGAGAGAGAAAGGAAAAAAAATAAAAGCAACCAATCATGGACTTTTTAAACTCACTATCAAATTATAATTATTTTCTTTTTCCAAATAAATTTAAATTATGTGAAATATGAAATTATTTTTCTGAAATAACTTCCCTATCTTTAAAACAGTTTTAATTTTAACCATAGTTAATAAACTAAATCCAGAGTCTTTAGACCTATAACTTGTTGTGTTCCATTTGAACTAGTTTCGGTACATCATATAGATGATTTTCCACACTGTTGAAATTTACGTTGCCGGTCCTGGATGTCGGCTGCCACTTCATCTTTTGACTGACTGAAGAACTTGAAAATCAAATCTTTTTTCCCGAGAATTTGAAAATTCATAATCTTGGTTTTCTTCTTCTTCTTCATTAAGATCTTGTCCCAATCATTTTATCCAACAGTTTCAATAATTTTGTGTTTACATTGATTTTATGCTTTTCCAACCACTGTTTCTCACATTTGTAATGTGTTATTTTGTTCTAATGGTCAAATGGAGAAATAGAAAAATCTGCATTGGCTGCTAATGTTTGGTCAGAAAAGCATAAGATTGACCTACACACAACATTGTTAAAACATTTGGATAATACGGAAAAAGAACTCACCATTTGGGGGAAGATCTAAATCAAGAATGAAAACAAGATAATGAATTTTGAAATTCCCGGAGAGAAAAATTTAATATCAAAATTCATAAAATCGGCACCAGATGACAGTTAGGAAGTTGCTAGTAATGGCAAAATTTCAACAATTGGAGTTTTGGCTGAGGGTAGGGGCGATGGCCCTTGAAACTGCTTCAGTGAAAATCACGGAATTTTTCCTTTTCAGGAAAAGAAAAGCGTACACATCTTATTACAAAATGAGGACGATGGCATTGACCAAAGAATGTATATATTTTAATTTTATCGTATGACTATCCACCTCAATGGTTTTAAAACAATGAATTTTATTTGTATCAATTTTATGAGATGAGTTTTAAAAATATTTCTCTTACTCAATTTATAAATCAAAAATACGTCTTTACTGGCTACGAAACTAGTGTTAATTCTCATGTAAAGAATTCTTGAGAAGAAGCACCAAGATGTGATGGTTCATTGCGCTGTGATTGTATAACAGAGACATCAATTTCATTTCAATTGAGATGCCTAAGTAGCTCAGTGGTTTAGAATACTGGTATGGAAAACCAGAGAGCTTGGATTCAAATCCCAGTTTAGGTGTAATTATTTCTCTTCAAATATAATTGTGAATAATTAAGATGTTTGGTCTGTGTATACTTACCTCTTATGGTTGTTTTGTTGAACATATGTTTCAAGGCTTGTGAGCCCCATCTTTAGTGATTACAGACTGATTTTTCTCAAGTTGTCGGTCCTGATTCTTGACTGCTGCTCCAATGAACTTGGCAATGAGGTTCCTTTCTCCAGGAATTTCAAAATTTCTCTGAATTCCCCGGAGAAAGGAACCTCATTAGCTAGTTCATTAGACCACAGGCAGAGGGAGCAGAAGTCAAGAATCAGGACCGACAACTTAAGAAAAATCAGTCTGAAGATGGGGCTCATGAAACATATATTCAACTAAAACAACCATAAGAAGTAAGAATGCACATACCAAATATCTTGATTATTAAATAAACCCCTTAATTCCTATTGTGAATGTAGTTATTGATTTCATTGTAAACATCATCATGCCTCTGGTCCCGAGGATCACATGTTCAAACCTGACCAGGGTCGATGTATATTTTATAGGATGGGAAAAATTCAAGGAGCAAGTCCTAACAGGAATGATATGCACAAGGAAATTAAACGTAGGCTCAATTCTGGAAGTACGTGTTATGCATTACAGAGACTCTTGACTTCCCAACTCCTTTAAAAAAACGTTAAACTGAAAATATATAAAATTATTATTCTACCAGTTATATTATATGGGTGCGAAACATGGACTCTTACTTTAAGGGAGGAAAGGAGATTACGAGTATTGGAGAATAAAGTTCTTAAAAAAATTTTTGGACCAAAGAGAGATGAACAGACAGGTGAATGGAGAAGACTACATAATAATGAACTACATGATCTTTATAGGAAGCCAGATATAATAAGAACAGTTAAGTCTTGTAGACTGCGATGGGCAGGACATGTTGCACATATGGGGAATGAAAGACTTGCATGGAAGCTTCTTGTAGGAAAACCAGAGGGAAAACACCCAGTTGGTAGGCCAAGAATGAGGTGAGAGAATAACATTAACTATGATTTGAGGGAAGTAGATTATACAGGGGATGATTGAAAAAAACATTAGCTCAGGATAGGGATGTATGGAGAGCTTATGTCCGTGCGGCCATGAACCTATGGTTTCGATAGTGCCAGTGAGTTAGTTAGTTTAAAAAATGGCAATATGCAGCAGTCTCTTATTTCTTGTGGAAGGGAATTCTAATTGCAAGAAGTGAAGATGGTATATGACATGGAGTGATGTGATGTCCTATGTTGCAGTATATTAAGCAAGAGACTATGTTGTGATCTTGTGTTTAAGTTAGGGTTTGAGGATAGATACTGGAAACGAGATGATAAATAATTGGGAGTCAAGTTATGTAGTATCTTAAATAAGAGAATTAAACAGTGTAATAGTGTAATTTTCTTCTCTCTTTAAGATGTAGCCATGACAATTCGTGGAATAATGGAGAAATGTAATCATATTTTCGGACATTAAATATGAATCTGATACACATATTATGGACATGCTGCAGTTTGTCCAACAATCCGTCACCTATGTCAGTTAGTAGAAGGTCACAGTAGTCAAAATGTAGCATCACTAAGGTTGATTGATTGTTAATATTAACTAATTAATTTCAAAAGTATAAATTACTATTAATTATTCATTTAATTGTTTCAAAATCTAAATGGCTTAAATAATAAGTAATGTAAATTTTGCACGATAGTGCATTTTGTCATACTTACAGCAATGACGACCATGAGGGAAAGTTGAACTTCCTACATTTCGGGGTTGCCAACCTAAATAATTCCTACAAACACGCGTGTGGGAAGTAAAACCACTGCCCTCTATGTATAATAATAATAAAAATAATCCTTTATTTTAGCTGGCAGAGTTAAGGCCATAAGGCCTTCTCTTCCACTCAACCAGCAAATAGTAGAATTATACAAAAATTACATACATATTACAATTTTAAGATATTATTAAAATACAGACTAAACAAAATACAATGATGATGTGATCTAATACTAGCTAATACTAACAATAACATACAATATAATAAAATTAAAATGATATAAAATAAAGCAAGTAGCTTCCTAGATGATTATTAATGGAATGCTCTATATAGTTGTTATGCAGTTAATGTTTTCATTGTGTCGAACTTAAGATATCAGTTAATTTGTATTTAAATAATGATAGGGATTGACAGTCCCTGACATGACTGGGAAGTGAGTTCCATGCTCTATCCATAGATATTGTGTAAGATTCAGAGTATAGACATGTCCTGTGCTGTGGTATCAAAAGTAAAGAAGAGTCTTGTGATCTTGTTCCTAAATTGTGATGAGCCGATAAATTTTGAAAACGTGTTGTTAAATAAGTTGGTAAATATGTGTGCAGAATTTGGAATAGTAAGGTATGTGAATGTAAAGTTCTTCTGTCATTTAGGCGTAGCCATGATAAGGCCTGAAATGAAGGAGACATGTGGTCATAATGACGGAGATTGAATATAAATCGAATGCACGCATTATGAGCATGCTGTAGTCTGTCAGATAGATCAGTTGTCAGATTAGTCAATAATATGTCGCAGTAGTCGAAGTGTGGCATTATAAGAGTCTGTACAAGTATTTGTTTTAATTTTGTAGGAAGGAAGTTTTTAAAACTATTTAGGGAGTGAAGAATTGAGAACACTTTCTTGCAGGTATTATTCACCTGGATTTTCCAGTCTAGGTGTTGGTCCATGTAGATACCCAGATTTTTTACTACTGAGCTGTAGGGGATGTTTTGGTCATTTAGGTGAATGGTAGGAATATTTTTGTAATTTATAATGCTTTGGATTCGCCGATGTCCTATAATTAGGCACTGTGTCTTGTCAGCATTTAGATAAGTCCATGTATCCTCGGCCATTGGTCACTATTTAATTTGTCTAATGTGTCATGTACATCGTGAGGATGGGAGTGAATGTAAATTTGCAAATCGTCAGCATATAGGTGATGTCGACAATAGGTAAGTCTAGTGGATATATCGTTAATATAGATAGAGAACAGAAGTGGTTCTAACACTGAACCTTGTTGGACGCCACCCTTAAGTGATAGCCAGGATGAGGAAAGTTCTGCATTGGATACACGATGCTGGCGATAATGAAGATACGATCCAAGCCAGTTAACAGCATTGTCCGTAAGATTCAGAGCGCGTAATTTTGCTATTAATATGTCAATGTCAACAGTGTCGAAAGCTTTACTGAAGTCCAAGAGTGTAAATATTGTTATGTGGCCACTGTCCATTGCTTCCCACACATCTCGCTAACTTTAAGAAATGCTGTTGCTATACTATGGCCTGTCCTCAAACCTGATTGGGGTGGGTGAGTATGTTATGTGTGTTAAGACAATCAGTTAATTGTTCATGAACAATGCGCTCCAAGGCCTTAGATAGGACTGGGAGGATGCTGATTGGTCTAAAGTCGTTTGGTGTTACAGGTAATTTAATTTTAGGGATTGGTCTGACTATAGCTTTTTTTCCAGAGTTCGGGGTAAGTTGAGGTCATGATTGAGGCATTAAACATATTGTATACTACATACAATGTATGTACAAAAAATATCCAAAAGGTAGTGTTAATATACAATTATACGAAACAAATCACTGCATGTTTAAATGAACTGAACATTATTTGAAACAGTACAAAACAATAAATATATACTTGCCTCCATTTTATCACTAAATTGGTCTCATGGCCTCCTATTGTTGCAACTAATAAACATTACCCACACTGTTACCGTTAGTCAATTGTTTATAATGAATGCAAATATTTCCAACATAGATGTATTATTTTACTATTATTTATTGTTTTGAAAACACCATGGCACAAAAAATAATATACAACACATGTGTGTGAAGTGTTTTACAGAATCTAGGAAATTAAAAACCTCACTATTGCTCAGTTTTTAAACATTTTCCTCAATTCTGTAAAAACCACTTCCCAACCTCGCATCGCAATATACTTATGTTGCATATTATTAGTGTTAATGTACAAAATACACTTTGTACAGTGCACTGTCATTAGAAGTATGTTAGACTTGATTTCATGCTACTGGGATGCAAGGTGGCAAATGGAAACTATACAGCAAGCCATGCATTACAACCAAATTTAATACCTTAATGATCTTCTTGGTGATAAAATCATAAAATATACAGTCAATATGCACAATTCACCAATTAATGATTAAAATAGTCAACATGTTTCAACGGCCAAGCTGTTATTTTCAAGACTAAATATTGACTGAAGACAAACATGGTAATAAATAAACAAAATCAAGTTAAAACAAACTATGTCACATGACACAGTCAATTACAAGTAAACAGTATGACATAATAAAACTAATCCTCTTTACTTTCAATTAAAGAAAAGAAAGCACTGTACAGAATAGGGTGAAGACAAAGGCCCTATTCCATACAGTGTTCTTATTGATGAAGAATGAGTCATTTTTTATATCTTACCTCATAGTTTGTTTTCTTAAACACAGGAACTGCAGTTTCCAAGAGGAAACAAACATCCCTCCCATTTTCAACCGACATTATGACTACTGGATTTTCGATGCAATCTCCATCTATAACATTTATAGTTGTAAAGACTGCAACGAAGTATACATAGGAAAAAACAAAAAAGGAATTTAGACACTCGCACAAAGAACACTTAATTATTAAAAATGGTGGAATTTAAAAATCAAGCTGTTGCAGCACATAGTTCGTTGGAGAGCCATAAAATAATTTTAATTATGGAAAAAGAGGCCAAACTTCTAAAACATTTGGAAAAACCTGTACAATTGACTGTTTGGGAGAAGATATATATTCAGAAGAACAAATTTAAATCCATGAATTTCGAAATTCCTGATAAACGGGCCTGATCCCAAAGATCAACAAATCAACATGACATGGCAACGTTAGAGATGGAGATTCCCTGTGAAAATTAAATAAAGAAAATCCAGTAGTCATAATGTCGGTTTAAAAGTGGGAGGGATGTTCCTCTTGAAAACTGCAGTTCCCGTGTTTAGGAAAACATAAACTGCAATTAGTCAGGACTTGTAATCGGTAACTTATAATTTTTTTTTACTAACTTGTTTTTTAGTAATTTTGAATGACAAATAATGAAAGAACATCCTCTGATGTTCAAATGTTGGTGATTTCAATAGTTTGACAAAAATATACATGTATAGAAGATACAAATGCATGGTCACAAAAATATAGAATATAAACGAAGATTAATTATTGAAACAGTTAGATAAACTAAGGAACTCACAATTAGGAAGACGAAAGTTTATATCCACAAAAATAGAAAGGAAATCAGAGAAGGAGATTTGACTTGGAAGTTCATCTGTCAGCCAACAGAGGGAGCAGAAATCAACCTACAGGATTTCCTGATTCAACAGTTTAAGAAAAACCGATCTTCAAGAAATCTACAAATGGAGGGTCTGATGCCAAAGTGAACCAACTACGTTTTTAATATTTTTCACAATTCAACTTTAAAGTATATTTTGAAATATAAAAATGAATAATGGCATGATCTTTTTTTCCTTATTGGTCACCATATGTTAGATAAAAATGAATAATGGCATGATCTTTTTTTCCTTATTGGTCACCATATGTTAGATAAAAATGAATAATGGCATGATCTTTTTTTTCCTTATTGGTCACCATATGTTAGATAAAAATGAATAATGGCATGATCTTTTTTTTCCTTATTGGTCACCATATGTTAGATAAAAATGAATAATGGCATGATCTTTTTTTCCTTATTGGTCACCATATGTTAGATAAAAATGAAAAATGGCATGATCTTTTTTTCCTTATTGGTCACCATGATAAAAATGAATAATGGCATGATCTTTTTTTTCCTTATTGGTCACCATATGTTAGATAAAAATGAATAATGGCATGATCTTTTTTTTCCTTATTGGTCACCATATGTTAGATAAAAATGAATAATGGCATGATCTTTTTTTTCCTTATTGGTCACCATAAGTTAGATGGTGACCAATAAGGAAAAAAAAGATCATGCCATTATTCATTTTTATATTTCAAAATATACTTTAAAGTTGAATTGTGAAAAATATTAAAAACTTAGTTGGTTCACTTTGGCATCAGACCCTCCAAATATCAGGTGAGTCATGAAAATTATAACACTGTATAGTCTATAAGTCTGTAGTCATTTATGTGTTTTTTAAAACTCATGTTAATAATTAAGATTGGTTGCAGAAAACCCTCAATGATGAGGAAAATTTTCAAAATGAATGAATTATTATTATTATTATTCACTCGATATAATAATATAGTACATTATTTATTTTTCCTCATCACCATTGAAGCCCTCTACATTGGATTTTTAATTGGTGTTGCTTAACCATTATAGGATACCTCAATTGGTTTAATTTATTTAATATTTTGAATAAAACGAAAGAAACCGAATGAGAAGTAATTACTTAAATGTGTTTTGAATTACCCAATATACTTGTACGGTCCACACTTAACCCTTTAGGTGTCATCAGGCAATTAGATCAGCTCTGCTGCTCCTGTCCATTACCTGCCAGACAATAATTCTTAAACTATGTGCAAAGCCGATCACATCAGTGGGTGCAATTTAAATCTCTGACACAATGGATTTTACCAGTGGCATGCAAAGGGTTAAATAACTGACATGGGAAATCAATATTTTACCAATTTAAGGGTTAAAGACAGTAAATTATTTTATTTTTATTTTTTATTATTTTTTATTTATTATTTCTATTCTTTGGTTTTTATTTTTATTTATTTATTTTATATATTTTTTATTTAAAATTTTTAATTTTTTTCATTTATATAATGCATACATACATACACACATAGTATGAACTTAACCTAACCTCGCTTAACCTAACCTAATCTAACCAAAGCTAACCTAACCTAGTCTAACCTAACCTACAAAACCTAACCAAACCTAAACTCACCTAACCTATTCCTAACCTAAGCTAATGTAACCGAACCAAAAATAACCAACCTAAACCAATCTAACTCAACCTAACCCATCAAACCCAACATAACCCAATTTAACCCAACCTTACAGAACCTAACCCAATCTAACCCAACCTAATAGAAACTAACCAAACCTTACCAATTCTAGCCTAACTGAAAATTCTTATTTTTTTTTTCAAAATTTTTATATTTTTTGAAAAGTTTTATTTCTTTCACAATTTTTTTTTTCAATTTATACTTTTCTATCAACATGCAGTTATTCAAAACGACAGTGGCACCAGTTATGACATATGGGATAGAGATAATTTGGGAAAAACTTAAGATCGGAGATCTGATAAGAATAGAAAAAGTCAAAGCAATGTTCTTGAAACGGATCCTGAGAATAGGAAAAACAGTGCCATCTTGTTTTGCTTACGAACTCATGAGAGAGACTTACTTCATAGAGGACATAAGAACCCAATTCTATCTACAATCCACAGAACCATACCAGAAATTCATAAGCATCAGAAATAGGAAGAAGAAGGAAATAGACATAGATTTCCTACACAACAACTTCCATGCTGGACGACCAGATTCGACCAGAGAGTGCAACCCCCAGAACAGTCACAACACGACTCACAGTGGCATGGATTTCATAACAAGGTGTCTATAAACAAGAATTCCACGAGCCGACCGAAGAATGCAGG
>JASPKZ010007979.1:35000-86611 GCA_030220185.1 Diploptera punctata | reverse complement strand
CCTCTCTCTCTCTCTCTCTCTCTCTCTCTCTCTCTCTCCTCTCGTCTCTCTCCTCTCCTCTTTTGACGCTATTGTGGTGCGTCCAGTGTGCTTTTTTCCTTGGGACTTTTGTTTGTCCCTTGACAGCGAATTCGCGTGTGTGTATTCAAGTATTGGGTTGGCCGTAGTCTACGCGGCGATTTATTTTAATGAACATGTAACATTGATTTAATACGGATGTTTATTGCCAAGGCAAATAGATCTCGCTTGATTGGGGGTCCGTGTCTCACTCCACACAGATCATACTCAAGCAAAAAGTCCATGTGCTGCGAACAGTGGGTTGTTAATGCTGGAATCTGGCTTCGGTTTCTGTGCCTTGCAGTTAAAAACGGCAGATATTTTTTAACACGACCTTGATACATCAGAACACTTCTCTGGGAGAAATTTCAAGGTAGGTATCGGCATGCAATGGGACACTTCCTTGTCAGCAGGATTCGCTTTTGGAAATGATTGCATGTCTTACTAGCAACGTATTACGTCGGCAGACAGGATGGTGTGGCTTTTTATTTCTTCTTCTATTTCCTTCCTGGCAATGTTTATATTTATACAATACTCTATGCTAATAAAAAATATGGCAACACAATGAGGAAAAGGAACAATGTCAAGATCATGTAAATAATATATTTATCAGGTTTTACATCATTTTCCTGCGTCCTATTATTCTACTGATACACTTCCACACATGTCTGTGGAATTCCAATCTCTATCCTCCAATACTTTTTTTTCCTTCATGCAGCTTAAAACACCATCAATATACATTTGCGGACGCCCTCTTCTTTTTTACCAACTGGCACCCATTCCAATATTTACCTTGTGAATATATTGGATACCCAAACAAATGTTAAGATATCAACCTGCAGAAAGAAGAAGACCAGGATGTACACTCAAAAGACTTTTGGATGGTGTTTCTCTTGAGGCCGAAACAGGTCAACAAATGGCCTAAATTAGTGAATGTACTATATATATGTCCAGCGAATGGAAGAGAATCGGCTACCAAAATCTGTTTTGGAATGGAAACCTGAAGGAAGACGAGGCAGAGGAAGACCTAAAACCTCCTGGAATCAGGGAATATGTTTATACATGAAGGAGAAACATCTACAACCAGGAGATTGGATGGACCGACAAACTTTGCTATTAGGAATCGGACGATGTCAAAGACATTAATCAACCGATGATCTATCTATATATATGTGTGTATATATATTCTGGTATTATTTTTACAAGACCATAAATGAACTCACTTGTACTATCGAAGTCGGAGACTCATGGAAGGATGAACTTAAGCTCTCCATATATCACTATACTGTGCTAATGTTTTACAATCATGCTCTGTATAAATATTCACATAAACAAATTATGATTTATGTTATTCTCCCACCTCATTCTTGGCCTATTTTGGACGCTTTCCTTTTAGTTTTCCTGCAAGGAGTTTCCATGCCTAACTTTCATTCCCAATTAGTACCACATGTCCTTGCCCATCGCAGTATAAGAGACATAGTTGTTTTATTTATATTTGGCTCCCTATAAAGATCGTATAAGTCACTGTTATGTAGTCTTCTCAATTCACCTGTCTGTTCATCTCTCTTTGGTTCAAACTATTTTCATAAGTACTTTATTCTCAAATACTCGCAATCGCCATTCCTTCCTTAAAGTAAGAGTCCATGTTTCACATCCATTATAACTGGTAGAATAACAGTTTTATATATTTTCAGTTTGTCCACCGCTGTGGTCTCGGGGTAGCGTGCTGCCTCGTCACGCAGCGGGCCCGGGTTCGATCCCCGGTCGGGAGAGTTTTTCTGGGTGAGGTTTCTATCGGGGTTTTTCCTCACCTGTAAGACAATTGTCAGGAAAACTTTAAGGCCCAAACAGTCCCCGAAATCATATGGCCATCGCAATCATCATCATCATTCATATTCATCTTAGGTTAAGCTTAGGATTAGGGACTCTCCTGGCGCACCATTATCATCATCATCACCCATCATATCATCGGGGCAACGTAACCCCGCCTTCCAGGCGCCAAACCTCAGAAGTGGGTTACAAGTACGCCATGCCAGGAGAGAACCAGGAATGTCGAAAGACGAACCCGGGGCATTTAAAAAAAAAATATATATATATATATATATATATATATTTTTTCAGTTTAACGTTTTATGAGAGAAGTTGGGACGACAAGAGTCCCTGCAATACATAGTAACATGCATTTCCAGAATTGAACCTATGTTTAATTTCTTTGTGCATCTCATTCCTGTTTGTGATTATTGTTCCTAGGTATTTGAACAGTATTCCTAAATGTCAGACATGTTGCGAACTGTCTACTACCAGCACAGGGCTATAGATGCAACACTTTGCAGATTTGCGTGTGCTGGCGGCCATCAGCCAATTTGGCAAACACTCTCTGATTTTATTGCCAGGATTACCTTTGGAACGCTTTGATAAGTTTCTGTGATCCCTTATCCATTGTTCTTGTCGCCTCGCATCGCTCGACTTTATTTCCAGCTGTCTTCTCTTTCTCTCTCTCTCTCTCTCTCTCTCTCTCTCTCTCTCTCTCTCTCTCTCTCTCTCTCTCTCTCTCTCTGTCTACCTATTCTTAATACCAGATTTTATTATTCTGATCCTACATGGTCACACATAGAAATGTATTATATAATGGATATGGATAGTTAATGACAAGGGAAATTTTGAAGAAGTGGCTGAATTAAAATAGCTCTCCATACATCCCTATCTTGAGGTAATGGTATGTGTATGTGTATATATATATATATATATATATATATGGGGCACGCCGTAGCGTAGTGGTTAAGGCACTGAGCTACAAGCCAGGGGGTCGAGGGTTCAAGTCCCGTTGGAGTCAGGATTTTTAAACTGACCCAAACCCTCTGGCGGCACTATGGCCCTGGGGTCGACTCAGCCTCTAACGGAAATGAGTACCAGACGCTTGTTCTGGGGGTAAATGCGGCCGTCACGCAGGGCTGACAACCCGGCTGACGTAAAGTGCCGATTGTCTAGAAAAAGTGGGAGCCTTAACTTCCTACTACCCCAAGGGCCTCCGGGCCTATTCTGGGATCACTTTACTTATATATATATATATATATATATATATATATATATAGTCCACCGCTGTAGTCTCGAGGTAGCGTGCTGCCTTGTCACGCAGCGGGCCCGGGTTCGATTCCCGGTCGGGGCAGTTTTTCTGGGTGAGGTTTTTATCGAGGTTTTTCCTCACCTGTAAGACAAATGTCAGGAAAACTTTAAGGCCCAAACGGTCCCCGTAATCATATGGCCAACATCATCATCCTTATCATTATCATCCTTCACCGGTGTGGAAAGCAACGGGAAGCTACCACACTTACAATTCCCTAGTAAAGCTGCAAGCATAGCATGAAAATGCTGTGATTGCAGTGAAGGACCTGCCTTCGGGCAGAATTACTATGGATGGATATATATATATATATATATATATATATATATATGCTTTATTTCGAGTGTTAAAGATCGAACTACATTTTTTGCACCCTTAAAGGTAAAACCATTATTCAACCAATCAAAATACATTAATACATCTAGTTTGTTTACATTACAAGTGGAAATTAGCTCGTGATTATTAGGCCTACTGTAAAAGTTCCTTATTCGCGGGGGAAATGTTCCTTAAACATGCCGCGAAAACAAAAACCGTGATTATGGAATGGTAATTTCTATGTGTATAGAGGGATACGTTCTAAGGCTCCAAAAAAAAAAATTATCATAAGTAATGCCACGAGAGATTTCCAATTTATGTAGAGAATTTGGAAATCAAGAGTGGCATTTGTTAGGACTATTTAACGAATAAAATTAAGCTGTTTACTCACAAATTATTATTCAACTATAGTTATTTTAAAATATATATTTATTTAATGTAAACGGCGATGTTTGAAAACAAATGAGAAACGATTGGTACGCTTCATCTGCTTCTTTTGTTTATCACTGCAACTAGAATCATTCTATTTATTGCCAAAGGAACGTAATATTGTAAGAATGCTCTCTACTGGAGAAAAAATGAAACACATCAAACTGTATATTAAATCAGTTGTGATGTCGTATGATGTAAATATGACAATTATATTTTTATGGATTATTACCTGGGAAAAAATACATTTAAGAAAGTGCAAACAGTGGTTTCTTTTTTTGGTGGTATAATCAATTGCTACAAATGTTTTTATATTAACTCCTGCAAGCGCTATGTGTTGACATCCATGCACTATATATACAATCTGGTAGCTGTATTTCTTACTGAGTCAGTCACTGCAAAATAATGGTCAGACCTGTTCAGAATATTAAAAAGGAGGAGCTTTCTTTAATATGGTAAATTTGATATTGATAAATATTTGGTGAAACACGATTGTGATTGGTTGTAAAACAGAAATCATTGAAACGTGATTGGTCATTGACTCGCATTTGTGGCATGAGTTAAATAGTCAAAATAAATTCAAATTAATGAGTGATTTTAAACAATTTATATTAATTATTACTGTCAGGCTTAGACTAGGGCTTAAAGAAGTTAGTATTTTTTTTTTATTTATTTATTTATTTTTTTTTTCCTGTTTTGCTGCTTTTAAAATGTTTTTCAATTCAGATTGATATTCAGCTGTGAATTCAGCGATAGAATTCCTTATTTTGTGTTCGGATTTCTTGATGAATCGTACAGTTGCTTCAGTAGAAAGGATTCCCCTTTAGTCGAGGACCTCAGTGGGTTATGGCAGGCTTGGATTCTTTTCCAGGATTCGCTAGGATTGTGCGGACACGATTATGTTTCGTTGTTGGAGAAATGATTACAGAAATGTAGAATTACTTTCACTTTAAGAATAACTTCTTCCACGTTGAACAGTTGAACACACACAATAATAATCAAAACACGTAATGGTCGGCGTCTGTCACGTGGTCACACTACTATAGTGAAGCAGATTATTTGACAGCGGGTTAATTAACAACATCGCGCCTTTAATGGTATATTATCACTAGGGCAAGACATTTAATGACCTATAAATTGGTAAAAAATGCATTTATGATCTAAAAATACAAAAAATGACCAATAAAATAAAAAAGACAAAAAAGTTAAGAATTACCCATATAAATACTATTTATTAGATTAAGTACTCACTTGATTACTGAATTACATAAAATTTAACTTGACACGAAACTATTCAAATAAAATTATTTCAAATATATACATTACAGTACCTTTTATTGCAGAAAATCCATTTCAATTATAGAGTTCACTTTTACAACAATTTTAAATTGCAGTTAGCAATCAAAATAGGAGTAAAAAGCTAGCATGAGCTCTAATAAATTGAATAAAATTCCTAGAAGTGGGCAAGTTCATTATGCACATACCTTGAGGAGTAGTAGTTAACAAAACATCTATTTGATTCCAAAAAATTGTATTGACAAGGAAAAATACAGAATTATAAATCTCAAATCAAATACAAATAATTACGCAGCCTTCTGGAAAAGTGTAAAAAATGCTCAAAAGACCTAAAAATTGCCAAAAAAATGACCTATCCCTAGAAAAGGTAAGAAAATGCAAAAAAATGTCCTAATGAATTGCTTTTATTTAATCCATTTTTTAATGCCATACATTTTCATATGTGCAAGCAATGTTTCAACCTTCATAAGAAAAAGATGCAAAAATCATTAATTGCCTTGCCCTAATTATCATTCTTTTGTATTAACGAAGATGATTGACAATTGGACTTTATGTAATTCACTTGTTCTCCTTTTACTAAGCATTTTAATTGAGGATGTTGGCTGATAAGTGAACAAGTGTGTGTGTCCATATTGACACCACAATAAGATGGCAATCACTGAATTGTGTCTAAGGCACCGTAAGATGAAGATGACAGGTTGACAAGTCGACAAGACAAGTGATTGAGTTAGTGGTTCAATCTATAACAAAAACTTTGACTCCCACTAATTACAATTTTGCGACCACGTGATAAGCCTATCTTGTAATGTAGAATTGCAAATGATTGGTACAACTGTAATTACATAAAGTAATGGCTGCTCCTGTATTGATGTATGGATCAGAATGTTGGACGATCACTAAAAGACAAGAACAAAGATAGGAAGCAGCTGACATGCGATTTTTAAAAACCTAGGCTCAATTCTGGAAATGCGTGCTATTATGCATTGCAGAGACTCTTGATGTCCCAACTGCTTTCAAAAAACGTTAAACTGAATATATATAAAACTATTATTCTACCCAGTTATATTATATGGGTGCGAAACATGGAATCTTACTTTAAGAGAGGAAAGGAGATTACAAGTATTTGAGAATAAAGTTCTTAGGAAAATTTTTGGACCAAAGAGAGATGAACAAACAGGTGAATGGAGAAGACTACATAACAATAAACTACACGGTCTTTATAGGAAGCCAGATATAATAAGAACAGTTAAGTCTCGTAGACTGCGTTGGGCAGGACATGTTGCACGTATGGGAAATGAAAGACTTGCATGGAAGCTTCTGGTAGGAAAGCCAGAGGGAAAACGCCCGGTTGGTAGACCAAGAATGAGGTGGGAGAATAATATTAACTATGATTTGAGGGAAGTAGATTATACAAGGAATGATTGGAAAGCATTAGCTCAGGATAGGGATGTATGGAGAGCTTATGTCCGTGCGGCCATGAACCTACGGGTTCGATAGTGCCAGTGAGTAAGAGTAAGTAAGTAAGCAGGATATACTCTGCTGGATAAGAAAAGAAATGAAGATATAACAAAGGAACTAAATATTTTCAAACTTACAGACCGAATAATTAAATATAGGAACAATTGGAAAGAGCATATTGATAGAACGCCAGAAGGAAGATTTCCAAAATTATTGCTAAATTATAAACCACACGGAAGGAGAAATGTTGGACGCCCACACAGAAGATTGTCTGAACAATTGTAACAATTCTAGCTTTCATGAAACAGGAACGAGCCAACAGGCTTAATCCCTGGATGTTGATGATGATGAAACAATTGTCTATAATTTGGGGATGGAGTGGGCTTTGGAGACATGTTATTCGTCGTAGCGTCAAGTGCTTTAGGACCCTCCTTCTTACGAGATTAGATACAGTTCGAACATGCGTTTATGCAACTAATCACGGAATCCCGTCTAGTTCGGCACTAGGCTTGGCTTCTAATTTTGCTTAGGGTCGGTAAATTCTGATTAGGTTAAGTGACTTCTTTCGGCTCTAATTTATTTTTCAAACTTTGTAAAAACATCTTTCGTCTTTGATCCGAGGCTTGATCCTTGGGACTGCGAGCAATGGGTAAGACACACCTTGAAGTGGGTTGCTGCCCGTTTTCATGGCGGGTTTATTATTTGGGGTTTCCTCCTTAGGCCGATTGCCGTCGCCCAGCTCCAGAGCTCAGCCTGCCCCGTTTTATTTCGGAGTTGTCTCTCCTAGATGGGTTGTCTTGCAGGACTAACAAACCCCATCCGCCCGTTTGTCAATCTACAAGGCAGTAGATGTACAGTTGCCTCTTCCGTCAGGTACACCGTACCGAAGGACTCCTTCTCCGCTGTATCTGTCATTGAGGTCTTCGCCGTAACCCTGGCAAGGGGCCCTCACAAGGTACTATCAGCTGGGCAAGCTGAACCAAGATTTTTTTTCTTTACATCCAACACGTCTTCCTTCGATGAGTGATTTTGGAAATAAACAGGATGTAAATCCTACAAATTATGTTTAAGAAGAAGAAGAAGAAGTAAAAACATCTGCTTGCAGAGTTTGGGATATCCCCAGCAATAAATTTCTTAATTAAAATATAAAATTATGGAATATTCACCTGAAAGGTCCGTCTCCTCAACTTAATTAGTTATTTAACTGTAGCGCTTTCGGGACTTGTCCCATCATCAGCAGTATGAAAGCTCTACAGTTAAATAAGTAATTAAGTTGAGGAGACGGACCTTTCAGGTGAATATTGCATAATTTTATATTTTAATTTTGAATAATAGCTCAACGGAACACATCATGAATCTTATAAAAGTTGGATACATTTCTTATTGTGTTCAAGGTGTCTAAAGTACAAGGTTTAAGCATGTAACTTTCCTAGTCCACAAAGAAACTCATGTTCTAGCCCGAGAATAATAGAATTTCTTAGATTTTTAACTTATTGTGGACGCGTCATGAGACCGTCAATACATAATAGAAGGGTTACTGGCATCCGTCTCTCCCACTCATAACTGATCGTTCATTAATTTACCATCTCGATTCCTCAGGATCATCTAATGTGTGATTAAATTACATAATATTGTATTATACGTGTCTTTCTGATGTATTTGAATATAAATAACGTATAGTCCGATGATTACTTCAGTTACCCAATTGATTAATTGTTTATAAATAATAATCATCTAGGAAGCTACTTACTTTATTTTATATCATTTAAATTTTATTATATTCTATGTTTTTGTTAGTATTAGCTAGTATTAGATCACATCACCATTGTATTTTGTTTAGTCTGTATTTTAATATCTTAAAATTGTAATATGTATGTAATTTTTGTATAATTTTACTATTCGCTGGTTGAGTGGAAGAGAAGGCCTTATGACCTTAACTCTGCCAGCTAAAATAAATCATTATTATTATTATTATTATTGTTATTATTATTATTATTATTATTATTATTATTATTATTATTATTATTATTATTATTATTATTATTATTATTATAAATGTATTTCCTATATCCCGATTTATTAATTGTTCGGTTGCTCATTTGGGAAGGAGGCCGAGTGAATGTCCGGCTTCAGTAACAATAAGGTTTGTTTTTCTCTGATATTTATTTGTTAATTTGGTTTGAATCGCCCTTTATAAAAGTTGCCTTGGCACCTTCCTCCAGTAAAAAAGTTACCGATGCGTTAATAAAGGACACTAATCTTTCTAATATACCGACTGGATCCGCGAGTAAAGAAATTTTTAGCCGCGAATACAGGAACTGTGTCGCAATTTTTAACCCGCGAATAATTAAAACGCGAAGTAGGTAACCGCTAATAACGAGATTTCACTGTATAGTATTATTGCACTGAGAAACATGTAAGTCAGCGGAAGGAGGGAAGGTCTGGATCGTTGTACCCATTTCTCACGTGTTATTTCACAAGCAAGACTTAGCCATGTGGACGCCTCGAGTCTAAACTTTACAATTCATGTTATATTTTAAGAATCCCGCTTACAAATATTTTGAAATTCTCTGTTGGACGTCCTTCATTTCAAGGTACTGTAGTTCATAACCAGGTCACTCGTTCATGTTTTCAAACACCCGACGACATAATGAATGTCACATTTAAGGGGAATCTTCTGTCAAAAGGTAATTCATAATAAATAAAAAATGTTGTACCAAAGAGAGATGAACAGATAGCTAAATAGGGAAGACTACATAGCACTGTGTTACATGATCTTTGTAGGAAACCAGATATAATAAGAACAGATAAATCTCGGGTACTGCGATGGGCAGGACATGTGGCACGAATGGGAATGAAAGAGGTGCATGCAAGTTCTTGTAGGAAAACCAGAGACAAAACACCTAGTTGATAGACCAAGAATGAGTTGTAAGTATAATAGTAGCCATGATTTACATGCAAGGGGTACCAACCCATTGCACAACCTTTAATCACCAGGAGGGGGTTTTGTTTGCAGGGTCTCCTTCCCCTAGGTTGATTGTCTTCACCGCGACTCTAGGGCTCGAATCTATGAACGCATTAGACCGTAAAAGTCGTTTTCTGTCTGTACTCTGCTGAGAAAGTTGCATTTAAATACGTTTTTGCGTACTCAAAAAGCTGTTCATGCGATAATAATTGTTAAAATTCCTAAGCTACCTGGCGAGGTGACTTAGCAGAGAAACGAATCGTGAGCAACCCGATGGGAAATGTTATGGTTACCGATGTAGTTTGAAACCTTGCCGCGTACCTTGCTGCTTTATCCAAGATGTCGGACCTTGAAGACTTCGATCATGTTTTCGGTATACGCGGAGAAGAGGAATTTAATAGAGTCTACCAAAGAATTCAACTGGAAGAACAGGAGAATCGGCGTAATATCGCGCGACGCAGACGTCGTCGTATACGGTATTATTTGCGGGACGCAGGCGTAAATGCTTTCCTCTAGCAGACGAAAATAACGGAAGTGGTTTTATCGCTGAGAATTCTGGGTAATTTCTTGCCAATATTACGAAAATGACGACTTTCATGCATGACCAGTTAGTGGGTCGCTAATTCGATCTTTGCACTTGCTCACGGTGAGTCAGCTCACCAGTGATTGGAAGTAATTTGAGTAGAGACTAATGTATTTGCATGCGGCCCTAGTAGTTCTACCTACCCCTATATTTTAATTGCCTCTTCCGCCACTTACACAGTACCGAAGGACTCCATCTCCGCCGTATCTGCCGTTAAGGTCTTCGCCGGAACCCTGGCAAGGGGCCCTAACAAGGTACTATCAGTTGAGCAAGCTGAAACAAGGTTTTTTTACGAGATGTTACTCCTCCCCCTCACTCTTTTTCAACCTGGCTTGGGACAGGCTGTAGCGGGTTTATTGATTTTTCCCCCCCCTCGTATGACAGTATTTCTTATTTTTTTCTAATTTTGAACATCTTGCTGCTCTCCCCAAGAAATGCATTTCCATCGACATAAGTTTTTGTTGAATTTCCAAACTTCAGCTCCATATGTGACAGTACTTCTCACTATTGAATTATACTTGTAAGTTATTTTTTTCTGATTATTTGTCTGTTCCATAAGACTCCATTCATCATTGCTGTTATTGCTCTACCTTTATTTATTCTGTTCTTAATATCACTTTCTTGTTTATCCTCTTTGTCTACTTTTACTCCTAGATAATCATAACGAAAATAGTAATGATTATTTTCCAATATCCCAGTTTTATCTCTCACGTGCCACAAACGACTCCACGACAAGCAAACTGTTTCATATTCAACACGTCACGCTCCGCCACTGCCGTAGAACAAATCAAAAGAAAAAGTTAATATTTTGTTTGCTGACGGTGCAAGTTGCGTCATATGTGAGCCGGGTGGCTTCACTCCAGCCTAAACAGGCGGCACTTCCTGGAGGTCTTCGCACCCAAAGTTTATGTGTAGCGGCTTGCACTTTCAACATGCATTACTTCCCAATCTGCGCTAATCCCTCACTATTTATACCAAACGTAATCCCTTTTTTTATTGCACGTTTCTGAGTGATTTGGCATCTTATTTACAATTTACAATCTACAGTTGTCGTAAAACATTTTATTTCATTTCAGGCTGTCTCATTCCACAACTTTATGATTTTATAAATGTCTGTGGTACAAGAATTGCGTAAACTAAGATAATTCCTCAGCAAGACGAATTCAAAATCTGATCTTATTGGTTAAAAATAAGAAAGGGCTAAATTATTAATATATAACACAAATGTAAAGATCATTTTATTATATGGTGCGGAAAAATGGACGTTGAAGCATAAACACAGAAATAAATTATTAGTCACAGAAATGGACTTTGTAAGAAGATCGGCAGGAATATCACAATTAGACAAAATAAAAAATAATACAATAAGAGAAATTATAAATGTAGAAAAGGATATTGTACAAGAGATTGAAGAAATCCAACTAAGATGGTATGGACATATAATGAGAAGAAGGGACATAGAAACAAACAAAGAAGTATTGAAATGGATACCTCCTGGATAAAGGGAAACGTGGTAGACCAAAGCCAATGTGGATAAAGGGAATTCAAGACGATATGAAGAAGAGAAATACGACAGAAGTCGAAAATCCGAAAAAATGCACGAATTTTTCGAAAAATGGCTTAAAAAATCGAAAATTTTGCACAAGTACAATAAGTTATTATATAACTATATATATATATATAAAGACACGCAAGACCGGGAAGTGTGGAAGAAAAAAATTGTATATTTTGGTTGAGGATACCTGTGTAAATAACAGAAACAATCCTGAAATAAAAAGTAGAATGACAGAAAACAGATTTTTAAGAAGAATGCTAGAATGGGTGTCACTTGCTAGAAGAAGAAGAAGAAGACGGCAAAAAATGGTGTTAGAGCAGCATGAAGGAGAAAGGATTGGAGGATGGAAATTGGAATGGCAGAAAGATGTAGCCGAGCGGTTAAGGTAGGAAGCCTCGGCGCAGAGCTACGGGACTTGCGCTGGTTCGAGTCTCCATGGGGGAAGAAATTTTCTCATGGTATTTCGGCCAGTATGGGACCGGTGCCCACCCAGCATCGTGAAGCAATTGGGTAGCTACAATAAGTAGCGGCTCCAGGTTGAGGAACCAGCTATAACGGCTGGGGGACTCGACATGCTAACCACATGTCACCCCTACACTGGCTGTTGATCATCTACCTCTGTGATTGACACATGTGGATGTGAAGGGCCAGCAGCCGGCTGGTAAAAGGGCAACCGCTGAAAAGTGGAAAGACCCTCAATCGGAGAAAGATGTGGAGGAGAATTATAGTATATTAATTGGGTACACGTGTAGCTCACCGGGTAATGTCCTTTGGTCCATACATTTATCTAAGAACTTTACCATATAATATAACTGGGAGAATAAGAGTTATATATATATATATATATATATATATATATATATATATATATATATATATATATTCAGTTTAACGTTTTTTGAGAGAAGTTGGAATGACAAGTGCCCCTGTAATACATAATAACACGCATTTCCAGAATTGAGCCCATGTTTAATTTCTTTGTGCATCTCATTCCTGTTTGTAATTATTGTTCCTAGGTATTTGAATCCAGCAACTTCTTCAAAATTTCCAAATGTCCATTTCCATTATATAATATATTTGTAGGTGTGAACACATATTTAGTTTTATTGATGTTTACTTCCAGCCCCGATTTCGTAGTGTTACTCAATAGAGTATTATTATTATTATTATTATTATTATTATTATTATTATTATTATATCTATCTTCGGGTTTTTACAGCTGCTGCCGTCTTCCCGTTCCAAACCTCCAAAGCCTACGATCTTGGGCATCTTCAATGCTTAGCCCTCTTGCTTGCATTACTCTCTTCATGTTTTCATTATTTTTTTTTTTTTTAATGCGGATGAGCCCATGTAGGACTACGCAAAGTACTTAGAGGCGTTTCCTTTGAGCCCAAATTTCTTTCATTCTTTTGCTATGAGCTTGTTTTCTCTCATCTGTCCAAGTTGTTCCAGTTTTTTTCTTCGGTTTGTCCTCTTGGTCAACTTGCCACTTATTCACCTTAATTCTAAATATATCTCTGTTTGGGATATCTTCTTTAGTAATTCCTGCCAGTTTTAAGTCCTTTTTGACTTCATCAATCCACTTCATAGTATCCACTGGAGCTTTACTTCTGTTTTCGTAGAATTCCATTATCTGTTTTGTAAGCCTATTTGAGTTCATTCGTTTAATATGTCCATAAAATTTTAACCTTCGTTTTCTAATATCACTATGAATGTCTGTATATATTTTTATTTCCTTTTTACTTCTGAGTCTAAATGCTTCATCTATGACTTGTGGACCTAAAACTTTTCTTATAATTTTGCATTCTTTTTTCACTATATTTTCGATATCTTTTTTTTTCTGTTCAAAATTAATGTTTCTGCTCCATAGAGGCACTCTGGTTTAATTACAGTGTTATAGTGTCGTAATTTTGTATGTAAAGATATGCATTTTTTATTATAAGTGTTGTGAGTAAGCCGAAATGCTGTTTCCATTTTTTGGCATCTACTTTTATTGGCTTTGGTTTCAATTCCATTTTCCTGAATTATTTCACCAAGATATTTAAATTGTGAAACTCGTTTAATTTTTCCACATTTTCCATGTTATTATTATTATATTATTATTATTATTATTATTATTATTATTGTTGTTGTTGTTGTTGTTGTTGTTGTTGTTATTTGTACAGTTATCCTGATTGTTGAAGTGAATAGGTTATTAAAGTCTCTGGTGTCATTCTGCAGTTTAGTACTTTGGACATGTGTTAACATGAGAGCAGATATTCTTAGATGAATTTTCTAACTGATAACATAAACAGAGTTAGTTTGGATGCTGAAAGAGGAAGAGCCATAAAATACTAAAAATGTAATGTTGGTATTTTTAACGACCATCTGTCTTACTATCAAATTTTCTATCCCATAACCCCTCATAGAAACTCTGTAAACTAACCAAAATTCAAATTTATGATTTGATTTTCCTAGTGTAACTAATCTAATATATAAAAATGAATGTTTGTTTGTTTGTTTGTTTGTTTGTGTGTTCGTACTTTATGCGCGGCCATACCGTTGATCCGATTGTGATGGGGCTTTTTGTAAAATGTTCAGGAGATTCCCGGGATGAACATAGGCTATAAGAGAGTTGTGATATTCAACTCCTACACCCTTAAAATCGTCCTTTGTAGTGGAAACATGAAAAAGTAGCTCTTTGGACGCTTAAATGGCTTACGCTGCCTGAACCATAACAAGACACACAATTAATGTACACAGAATTGAATATCTCAAAAAACTCTACAAAAAAGTCCGCGACAGCATATGTTTATCTCTTACAGATAACTCACAATAACCATTTTTGTCTTTCATTGATGCTAAGAAGATCGAGACAAGTACGTAGATTCATGTGCAAGCATAGCAGCACATGGCGGACATTCTTTTATTGATAACTCACAATAACGAATTTTGTCTTTTAGCTCATACATGCCAAGAAGATCGAGATAAGTAGATTCCCGGGCAATGCTGGGTAATCAGCACGGGGTATCTAAAAATATAAATTTATAATTATTTTTCCTTTCACTTAATCAACTAAACATAAAAACACATTAATTTTCATTTATTTAGGCGGGTATTAGCAAGTATATTTATATTGCTTTCCTGTAGATTAATAATTTTTCTTCTACTATTTTAGCCAAAGTTCTTTTTGTAGATTATATCACAATATCCACATTTAATCAGATAAATTCCTGACTTGTTTTCTTCTTCCATTTTGTCATTAAACGGCCGCAGTGACAAGTGGTTATGCTCCTTGCCTATGTTCCGATGGTCGTGGGTTCAAACCTGGCCGAGGTCGATAGAATTTTTAAGGTAGAAAAATCCATGGAGCGAGAGTCAGTGTTTCATAACCATATATAATTACTTGCGTTATAATTTAACATTTCAAGATGAAGCAAAGGAAATCACAAATTTCACAAAAACAACGGGGATAATTAATAATATTATGAAACCATCTTCAGTACAAAAGAACAAGATTAAGACTTTATAAGGTTCTCGCAAGACCAGTATTAAGATATGGTGGTGAAGCATGGACAATACGAAGAAGAGATGATGCCGAATAACAGCAAAAGAGATGTAATTTATGCGGCATACAGTAGGCTATACAAAGTGGAACCATAAAAGAAATGAGGAAATTATGGAAGAGAGGTATAGAACCCATTCTCCATCATATACAAAACTACCAGGACAACTGGAAAGCCCATCTTCAATGAATGTCATCTTACAGAATTCCAAAAGCCATACTTCGTTACTGTCCCCAAGGCAAAAGATCATTGGGACGTCCAAAAAAGCGCTGGATGGAACATTTGTCTTAGAGACCGTAACAGGTCGTATGGCTTAATACTTGCGTGGATGTTGATAAAAATCCCCTAAGAAAAATAATTACAAATAGGAATGAGATGCAGTAAGAAATTAAACATAGGGTGAATTCTGGAAATGCATATTATTATGTATTACAGGGACTCTTGTCGTCCCAACTTCTATAAAAAAAACTTTAAACTATTTAACTCATGTCGCAAATGGTAGTCAATGGCCAATCACGTTTCAATGAATTCTGTTTTACCAATGACAGTCGTGTTTCACCTCGCTCTTTATCGATTTCACTTTATCAGCTCCTGCTTTTGTGATAAAGGAAGCTCCTCCTTTTTTAATATTCTGAACAGGTTAGACCATTATTTTTCTCCAACAAATACATTGAATATAGCAAATAATGAACAGGTTCCTTGATTTTACTGAGTTGTTTATAAAAAAAATAAATGAATAACCTATAATGTTGATTATAATAAACAGTTTGATGTGTTGCATTATTTCTCCACTAGTGTACATTCATACAATATTGCGATCCCATTTGCCAATAAATAACATGATCAAGTTGCAGTGAATATTCATAACCTCCCATTTCTAATTTGTTTTCAAACATCGCCGTTTACATTAACTATATAAATATTTTAAAACACCGGTAACTATATTAAAATAATTATTTTTTAGTAAAGAGCTTAATTTTATTCGTTAAATAGTCCTAACAAATGCCACTCTTGATTTCCAAATTCTCTAGATAAATTGGAAATCACTCGTGGCATTACTTATGAAAATATATCAAACTGTTATTTCAGAGACACTTGACTTCCCAACTCCTTTCAAAAAACGTAAAAATGAAAATATATAAAACAATCATTCTACCAGTTATATTATATGGATGCGAAACATGGACTCTTACTTTAAGAGAGGAGAAAATATTATGAGTATTAGAGAATAAAGTTCTTAGGAAAATGTTTTCACGAAAGAGAGAAAATGTTTTCACGAAAGAGATGAAGAGACAGGCGAATGGAGAATACTACAAAAGTTAACTCCCTGGTCTTTAAAATAACAATTAATTGCCATGGACTGCGTTGGAAGGACATGTGGCCCGAATGGGCTATGAGAGAGGAGTATGGAAACTATTTGTAGGAAAACCAGAAGGTAAACTAACAGTGAAACGAGAGAATTTATTCATTAATCATGATGTGAAAAAGATGAATTACAACATGGAATTATTAGAAATCATTAGTTCAAGATAGGCCTGAAAAACTCCAAGTCGCGACAGGCCTAGAAGGCCTTTGGCCAACCAGCCGGCTACTGGCCTCACATCCACGCGTGTTAATCACAGAAGTAGATGATCATCTTGCTAGTATAGGGGTTACATGTGGTCAGCATGTCGAGTCCCCCAGCCGTTACAGCTGGTCTTCTCAACCTGGAGCTGCTGCTTATTGTAGCTACCCAAATGCCTCACGATGCTGGTTGGGTACCGGTCCCATACTGGCCGACATTTCATGAAAAAATTTCTTCCCCCCCTGGAGACCCGAACGATCAGAATCCCCGTAGCTCTGCGCCAAGGCATCTTGCCCTAACCACTCAGCCACGGCGCGAGACCGAGATAGGGATGAGTTGAAACATAATTAAATGGCAGCGTTGTGCGAAAAATAAGTGTGTACAGTAAGTTGACGACAAAATGAACTGGGTGGTCCAGAATTAGATTGACACGTGACTGACACTTGATATTGTTTGTCTTGAAAGAAGACAGCCATTTCTACATCAACTTTGTGAAGTCTGACAGCACACTCTACCGTCGGAAGTGTGTACCTATTGAGGTTGTACCCATTAAACAAAAAAAAAAAATCTTCATCGATTCTACGTATCGGGCACCTCAAATGACTGTCTTTTATATATTTTCAGTTTAAGGTTGTTTTCTTTTTCAGAGAAGTTGTACGACAAGAGTCTCTGTAATGCATAATAGCACGCATTTCCAGAATTGAGCCTATGTTTAATTTCTTTGTGCATCTCATTCCTATTTGTGATTATTGTTCCTAGGTATTTGAATTCAGCCACTTCCTCAAAATTTCTCTCATTTGTCATTAACTGTCCATTTCCATAATAATAATAATAATAATAATAATAATAATAATAATAATAATAATAATAATAATAATAATAATAATAATAATAATAATAAATATATTTCCGGTTTTAACAATGTTACACATTTTCCGGCACCAATGATTTGTCTTCAATTTCGCTTTATAATTTTCCTCCATTCGTCTCTATTATAACACATTTCTTCCTCTATTTCCCAGTCCTTCAAAGTTTCTCTAATCCCTTGTATCCACGTGAGATTTGGTCGTTCTTTCCTTATCGTAATAATAATAATAATAATAATAATAATAATAATAATAATAATAAAATAATAATAGAGACAATGAAAGTTATTGGCATATTAAATTCTATTGTATGGAGTAAGCATATAATCAAGAGGACTAAATTATTAATATATAACACAATAGTGAAGCGTACTTTATTATATGGAGCAGAAACATCAACGTTGAAGCAAAAACACAGAAATAAATTATTAGTCACAGAAATTGACCTTTTAACAAGATCGGTCAGAATATCAAATTTGGATAAAGTAAAAAATAATACAATAAAAGAAATAATGAATGTAGAAAAGGATATTGTACAATAGATTGAAGAAATCCAACTAAGATGGTTTGGACATATAATGAGAAGAAGGGACGCAGAAACAAACAAAGATGTATTGAAATGGATACCTCCAGGAAAAGGGAAACGCGGTAGACCAAAGTCAACGTGGATAAAGGGAATTCAAGACAACATGAAGGAGAGAAATATGACAGAAGCAGACACGCAAGACGGGAAGTGTGGAAGAAAAAAATTGTATATTTTGGATGAGGATACCTGTGTAAATAACAGAAACAATTTTGAAATAAATAAATTAATAATAATAATAATATTTTATGTGTATACAGATTTTGAATGATTACACATCTTTCTGTGCCTAAAATTTTATTTTCCTTCCTCAATCGTCCCTATCCATCCACTCCATGTCCTCCAGTACTCTTGTTCTCATTCCAGTTCTTATTTCCTGCATCCAATAATTTCGAGGTCTTCCTTTCTTTCTTCTTCCAGGTGGACACCAATCCAATGTTTTTCTGGGTAACCTTTCTTCATGCATTCGTCGTACGTGTCCATACCAATTTAACTGCTTATAGGCTATCTTATATAATCCACTGTTACCATCATCATCATAGTACATTCACGAATTTAGGCCATTTGATGACCTTTTTCGGCCTCAAGAGAAACACCATCCAGAAGTCTTTTGAGTGGACGTCCTGGTCTTCTTGTTCCTGCAGGTTAATATCTTAACATTTGTTTGGGTATCCTGTGATCTTCCATTCGATGAACATATTGCATCCATCTTGACTTATAATCAGAAATTTTGTTTTCTAAAGGTTCCATGTGTAATTCTTCTAAGATGGCTTCATTTTTTTTGTGATCTAGTAGTGTGTATCCTGCAGTCCTCCGAAGATATCTCATTATCATAATCTACTATTAAATATTTAATATTAATTTTCTCTCGTATGACTATTTTCTTATTTTTTTTCAACTTTGAACATGTTGCTGCTCTCCTCGAGAAATCAATTTCCATAAAAATAACTTTTTGTTGAATTTCCAAGCTTCAGCTCCATGTGTGACAGTACTTCTCACTATTGAATTATATAGTTGTAACTTATTTTTCCTGGTTATATGTCTGTTCAATAGGACACCATTTAACATTGCTGTTATTGCTCACTGGCACTATCGAACCCGTAGGTTCATGGCCGCGCGGACATAAGCTCTCCATACATCCCTACCCTGAGCTAATCTTTCCAATCATTCCCTGTATAATCTACTTCCCTCAAATCATGGTTAATGTTATTCTCCCACCTCATTCTTGGTCTACCAACTGGGCGTTTTCCCTCTGGCTTTCCTACAAGAAGCTTCCATGCAAGTCTTTCATTCCCCAAACGTGCAACATGTCCTGCCCATCGCAGTCTACGGGACTTAACTGTTCTTATTATATCTGGCTTCCTATAAAGACCATGTAGTTCATTGTTATGTAGTCTTTTCCATTCACCTGTCTGTTCATTTCTCTTTGGTCCAAAAATTTTCCTAATTGCTCTACCTTTATTTATTTTGTTGTTAATATCACTTTCTTTCCTATCCTCTATATCTACTCTTATCCTCAGATACTCAAATTCTTCACAACCTGTGTGTGATCCATATTTTAAATCCCTCTCCCGACAGATAGTATCAGGCCTATAAGTCGAGATGTTAAACTGCGATAATGGAATGGAAAACATTAAACTGTTGCTATTGCGGAAGAAGTCTGCAAATAGTAGCAACGTTTATGATTTACAGAGACGCAGTTTCCGTGAATTAATGTATGAGCATGTATTTAACGACAGAAGAGAATCTGTCAGCGGTAGATGCTCTGTGACGCCATAAACCAAACAAACAAAGAGAGATGAATGAAGTATAAAAGTCCATCAAGAAGCGTTTTAATCGAACCGGGAAGTGTACATTACATCGAGGAATAACTTATTTCCCTGTTTTAAACGGTTTACATAACCGAGAGATTTCGGCATAGAGTGTAGTTGGACCCAACCGCTAGCCAAAACCAACACGCGGCTAAGTGGCTGCTCAGCGGAACAAAAAGATACCCACCTGTCTGTCTGCGTGGGTTTCCAATACCACACAATTTTCCTGTAGGCGTAGCTTCAGAAACCCCGGAAGTAAAGGCTACATTACCATAAGTAATGCCACGAGTGATTTCCAAATTATCGATAAATTCACGATTCACGGAGTGAGGAGTGAATTTATCTAGAGAATTTGGAAATCAACAGTGGCATTTGTTAGGACTATTTAACGAATAAAATTAAGCTGTTTACTCACAAATCATTATTTAACTGTAGTTATTTTAAAATATTTATATATCTAATGTAAACGGCGATGTTTGAAAACAAATGAGAAACGATAGGTACGCTTCATCGGCTTCTTTTGTTTATCACTGCAACCAGATCATACTATTTCAGAATATTAAAAAGGAGGAGCTTTCTTTAATATGGTAATTATAACACTGATAAATATTTCGTGAAACACGACTCCGATTGGTTGTAAAACAGAAATCATTGAAACGTGATTGGTCATTGACTCCCATTTGGGGCATGAGTTAAATAGTCTAAATAAGATGTACAAAGAAATTAAACATACGCTCAAATCTGGAAATGTAAGTTATTATCCATTACAGGGACTCTTGTCCCAACTCCTTTCAAAAAACATTAAATAGAAAATATATCTCTCTCTTCTTCGGCTTTCCCCCACTTTATAGGTTTGCCGTCTTCAGTTTCCATTTATGTCTATCATTCCAATCTCCCTCTTCCAAATTCCTATCCTCCATTATTGTTCTGACGTAGGTTTTCCATTTCCATCTTGGTCTGCCACGTTTATTTCTTCCAGGGGGGTGACCATTGGTAGGCCTATATATTTTTTGGCCATCTTTCATTTTCTATTCTTTGTACATGGCCATACAATTTAAGGGTTTGATTTTAAATCCTTTTAACAACAGATGTGGTGACATTGATTTCTCTCCAAAGGAATTCATTTCTTATTTTATCCTGTCTTGTTTTTTGGAGGCTTCTTCTAAAACAATCAAATTCAACTGTTCTAATTTTATTCTTTTGTAATTCTGTCAAAGACCAAGTTTCGCTTCCATTTGATAAAATATTCTGTATTATGCTCTTATAAATTTTCATTTTAGTTTCCTTTGTAATATTTTTGTTCCAAATTACTCCATGTAATGTATTAGTTGCATTTTTTGTCATTGCAATTTTAGTCTGTACATCTCTAGAAAATATATAAAAATCTTATTCTCTCAGTTATATTATATGGATGCGATACATGGATTCTTACTTTTGAATAGAATAGATTTACTTAGCCTGGTGGAGTTAAGGCAATGTGTCCTTCTCTTCCACTCACCAGGACAAACATATATTACATTTAAATACAAAAAATACATTGATAGTACATACTAAACAATTGATTATCTGGTCAAACTGAAGAATATTGAAAATCATGCCTAATAATACAAATAAAATTAAATAGAATTAATATTATACTAATGGAAGAATGTATACTCAAAGGAATAACAGCTCGAATCTACTACACATAAAAAGAAATGAAAAAAAAAATATATATATATATTTAATACACAAGTGATCTTCTTGGTGATGTAATATTAAAATATATATGTAGTCAATATGCCCATTTCACCAATTAATGTTTTAAAATGGTCAACAAGTTTCTACAGCCAAGCTGTCATTCTCAAGACCAGATATCTGGTCTTGAGAATGACAGCTTGGCTGTAGAAACTTGTTGACCATTTTAAAACATTAATTGGTGAAATGGGCATATTGACTACATATATATTTTAATATATATATATATATATATATATATATATATATATATATATACAAAAAAGTAATAAACTCTAATGAATTAATCTATCGCTTATATAGGCATATAAGACATTATATAAATATATTGACAAATCTTAATAATATTTTTATTAAATAATGTAGTAAACAAATAGAGGCTGCAGAAACGAAGATGTTGAGAGCAATAGCAGGATACCACAGGACCGATAAAAAGAAAAACGAAAATATAAGAACAGAACTTAATATATTTAATCTCTGTGAAAGAGTAGAATACTATCAAAATGCTTATCTTCAGCACGTATTACGAATGAATGAACAGCGCATACCAAGAAGAATGTATAATTATAAACCAAAAGCGAGAATATTGTTGGGAAGACCAGTGAAGAGATGGAAGGACCAATTCTACCTATAATGAGATCGGAATAGGTCATTGGGCTTAATCCCTGTTGTCGTTGATGATGATGATTAAATAATGTAAAAAAATTATTAATTGGTTAAAAAAGTAATATTAGTGAGATGTTTCTATTAATAATTTTATTTTCAATTTGCTTCTGAAAGATGGTAAAGTTTGGCAGTCTCTGACATAGGGTGGAAGTGAATTCCATGTTAAGGGAGGAGAAAAGATTATGAGTATTTGAGAATAAAATTCTTAGGAAAATGTTTGGACCAAAGAGAGATGAACAGACAGGTGAATGCAGAAGACTACTTAACAGTGAGCTGCATGATCTTTATGGGGAACCAGATATAATAAGAACATTTAAGTCTCGTTGACTGCGGTGGGCAGGGCATGTGGTACGAATAGGAATGAAAGAGGTTCACGCGAGCTTTTTGTAGGAAAACCAAAGGGAAACGCCCACTTGATAGACCAGGAATGAGGTGAGAAAATAACATTAACCATGATTTGAGGGAAATAAATTACACACGAGCTTAGAATAGGAATGTGTGAAGGGCGTATGTCCGCGCGGCCAAGAACCTAAGGGTTCGGTTGTCCCAGTGATTTAGTTATGAAATAAACCATCTTCTTGAGAAGGCCAAAATCTTGAAGTAGAAAGCTGTAGAACATGTAAAAGTAGAATATAATCTAATATATAAAAATGAACGTTTGTTCGTTCTTTATGCGCGGCCATACCGTTGATCCGATTGTGATGGGGCTTTTTGCAAAATGTTCAGGAGATTCCCGGGATGAACATTTGGCTATAAGACAGTTGTGATACTCAACTCCTACACCCTTCGAAATCGCCCTTTGTAGTGAAAAACGTGAAAAAAGTAGCTTTTTGGACGCATAAATGACTTACGCTGCCTAAACCATAACAAATACACAAAATTAATGTATACAGAATTGAATATCCCAAAAGGCTCAACAAAAAACGTCCGCGACAGCATATGTTTATCTCTTACGGATAACTCACAATAGCCATTTTTGTCTTTCATTGATGCCAAGAAGATCGAGACAAGTACGTAGATTCCTGTGCAAGCATAGCAGCACATGGCGGATATTCTTTTACGGATAACTCACAATAACGAATTTTGTTTTGTAGCTTATGTATGCCAAGAAGATCGAGATAAGTAGGTTCCCAGGCAACACCGGGTAATCAGCACGGGGAATCTTAAAATAATTACGATACACATTTATAATTAATTTTCATTTTACTTATTCAACTAATCATAAGAAGAATATTAACTTTTGTCTTACAGCTCATTTATGCCTAGAGGATCGGGATGAGTAGATTCCCGGGCAACGCCGGGTAATCAGCACGGGCATCTAAAAAATATAAGTTTATAATTATTTTTCCTTGTACTTATTCAACTAAACACAAAAGCACATTAATTTTCATTTATTTGGGCGTAACAGCGCACGCCGGGTATTAGCTAGTCATATGCATATAAATTATAGCTTTTATCAACAGTAATCTAACAAGAGGTTGTGTTTTTCTGAAAAAAATCACGAGCGACGAAGTCGCGAAAGATTTTGTTTAATGAAAAACTGAACCTTGCATTGGATTTGGAGTGACTAAAAAAATAAATAAGTAGTCCAACCAAATAATAAAGACTATTTAACTCATGCCCCAGATGGGAGTCAATGACCAATCACATTTCAGCCCCAGATGGGAGTCAATGACCAATCACATTTCAATGATTTTTTATTTACAACCAATCACAGTCGTGTTTCGCCTAAAATTTATCAACTAAAGTTTATCATAATAAAGAAAGCCCCTCCTTTTTAACATTCTGAATAGGTCATAGCATTATTTTGCAGTGACTGACCCTGTAAGAAATACGGCTACCAGATTGTATTTATAGTGCATGAATGTCAACACGTAGCGCATACGATAGATAATATAAAAACATTTGTAACAATTGATTATACCACAAAAAAAATAATAAACCACTGTTTGCACTTTCTTAAACAAATTATTTTCCAGGAAATGACGCAGAAAAATATAATTGACATATTTACATCATAGGACATCAGAAATGAATTAATACCTATAACGTTGGTTATAAATTTCAATACAAAATCAGAAGCAAAAAAGGATTATAATGTTTAATATTTACGAAATATGAGGTTATGTATTCCGATCTTACTTCCAGGCGATTTCTAAGCCGCCTGTATACTTATAAACAGCATATATTTACTGTTAATCTCTTTGTGCTTGGGAAAATCAATATCAGATGATTGTATGAGAAATAACTATTAACAATAATGCAGATTCATTATACAACATTTAATATTTTTTTAGAACAACAGAACTAACTTTTTTTTGGTAATTTTTGAAGTTGTTTTATTTTGGCTAGAAATGAGATTTCTCAGATCAGTTGGGGGGTGTATCTCCAAGAGATCAAACGAGAAGTCAAGATATCAGAGATGAATTACAAATATATAATATAAACGAGAGAATACACACAAATAAACGTAATTAACAGTAAATAGTGGAATTTCAATAACTAGGAAATAGAATAATTCAAACAATATTATATGCTGATGAACAAATAATATTATCAGATTCCGAAGATAGCTTACAAATAGCAGCATATCAATTATTCAAAATTGCCAGCAAATATAATATGAAAATTTCCACTTCAAAATCCAAAACAATGACAATGTGTGGATAAAACATACAACGGGTGAAAATTGAGATTGATGGAAAAATTATAGAACAAGTGTCAGATTTCTCTTACTTAGGAAGTGCATTTGCAGAGTATAAGAGTGACATTGATTCAAAATTATAAAAAATATAATAAAATGAATGAGGTAATACGAAGACATTTTGGTATACAGATGAGGACAGAGACAAAACTAAGATTACATAACATCACATCAAAAGCTGCTCTAAAATACGGAAGTGAAATTTGGATTTTAAATAAAAGAAACTCTCATAAACTTCAAGTAAGCCAAATGCGCTTCTTACGATCATTGTTAGGAGTTAATAGACTGGATCACCAAAGGAACACTATTATCAGAGGAAAACTTGGAGTAACAAGTTTAAATGAAGATATACAAAGGTACCAACAAGAACGGAAAAATCATCTGAGGAGAATGGCAAGAAATAGACTTCCAAAATTGGCATTCCAATATACCCCAACTGGACATAGGGACCAAGGAAGACCAAAACATCGGTGGAAAGATCAAGACCATCTTCGCTAGGTTTACCGTACAGGCCACATGGCCTAAAACGAATTTCTTCATGATGATGATGATGATGATGATGGTTTGAACATATACAAAGAATGCCAAATAATCGTTTATCAAAGCAGCTGCTTCATTATAGGCCTCTAGGCCGAAGAAATGTAGGAAGACCAAATCGTCGTTGGAAAGACGACCTGCACCTGCAGCATATAGTGCACCAGAGAGCGGAACGGGCCAACTGGCCCATACCTTGAAGATGATGATGATGATGTTTTATTTTGGCATTTATTGCTGTGCCATATCGATCATAGATTGTAGAATCGATATCCTTGTCAAAGAAGTTAATTTGCGGAGATATCTCTCATTACGAACAGGAAGAGGCACGATTATCGGTCTATGAATTAAACAGTCAATTTAATCTGAGTGTTGGTAGGTGTGGAATATTGTTTTACGGGGGAGTGATGATCGTCTGCAGGGAGCTGGTGCAGCATGCCACTGCAGGCCGCGTTTTGCCGCAGCGTGTTGGTCCGCCTGGGAACTTCTTTATGCTCGCTATACTTCTTCCGAGCTAAATTCAACTTATGCACTAAACAAACGAGATGTATGACTGCATTTTCATCGGTTAAATAATGGCTTTACCTTTCAGCGTGCAAGAAATTATAGTCCCGTTTGTTACTCTAAGGTGAATAGGACTCACTACAAAAAGGTACCGGTACAGTACGATTTAAAGTGAGAAAAATGCATGTCTATACATGGATGCCTAGGTAGCTCAGAGGTAAAGTGCCAGCACGCAAAGCTAGAGATTCTAGTTTCAAATCCAGGTTCAAGCATAGTTTTAACTATCTAACTCACTGGCACTATCGAAACAGTAGGTTCTTGGCAGCGCGGGCATAAACTCTCCATACTTCTCTATCTTGAAATAATGCTTCCAATCATCCCCTGTATAATCCACTTTCATCAAATCATGGTTTATATTATTCTCCCACCTCATTCTTGGTCTACAAACTAGGCGATCTCCCTCTGGTTTTCCTACAAGAAGTTTCCATGCCTCTTTTTCATTCCCCATTCGTGATATATCCTGATATCGCAATCTACGAGACTTAACTGTTCTTATTATATCTGGTTTCCTATAAAGAACATGTAGCTCACTGTTATGCTGTTTTCTCCATTCATCTGTCTGTCCATCTCTCTTCGGTGAAAAAGAAATCCTAACAACTTTATTTTCAAATATTTTCTCCTCCCTAAGTAAGAGTCCATGTTTCACATTCATATAATATAACTTGGAGAATAACAGTTTTATATATTTTAAGTTCAACTTTTTTTAGGAAGAGTTGGGACGACATTAATCCATGTAAAACATAAGAGAAGGCATTTCCAGAATTGAGCCTATGTTTAATTTCTTTGTGCATCTCATTCCTGTTTGTGATTATTGTTCTAGGTATTTTGAATTCAGCCACTTCTTCAAAATTTCCCTCATTTGTCATTAACTGTCCATTCCCATTATATAGGGCTATTTAGAAAGAAGGAACAGACTTCAAACATTTATTTCTTCCAAACTACAAAAAAATATAAACACAATTCCAATGTTCCTGTAAAGAGAAAAGTTCAAATTTCACTATTTTACACATTTAATATGAGCACGTCCACCACTGTGGTCTCGAGGTAGCGTGCTGTCTTGTCACGCAGCCGGCCCGCGTTCGATCCCCGGTCGGGGCAGTTTTTCTGGGTGAGGTTTTTATCGGGGGTTTTCCTCACCTGTAAGACAAATGTCAGGAAAACTTTATGGCCCAAACGGTCCCCGAAATCATATGGCCATCATCATCATCCTTATCATTATCATCATCATCATCATCATCCTTCACCGGTGTAGAAAGCAACGGGAAGCTACCACACCTACAATTTCCTAGTAAAGCTGCAAGCATAGCATGAAAATGCTATGATTGCAGTGAAGGGCCTGCCTTCGGGCAGAATTACTATGGATGGATGGGTATGAGCACCATGTGTTACACGACAAATATCAAAACGGTGGCTCATTTCTTGCCGCACACGATTCAGCTGGTCTCTGGTTACCGAATTCAAAGCTTCAACAATTCGATGTCGCAGATTTTCAAGAGTACTCCTCCGTTTGCAATCGAAGGCATAGGGGGGATGAAAACACAGTCTTTTACGTAACCCCACAAATAAAAATCACACGGGGTTAGGTCTGGTGACCTGGGAGGCCACCGGTAATGATATTGATCTTCTGCTCCTCCTCTTCCAATCCAACGTCCTGGAACGGTGTTATTCAGGTATCGTCGGACGTGATTAGAGAAGTGCGGCCGTGATCGGAACTTCAAACTTTTCTCCTTCCAGGAACGTTGGAATTGTGTTTCTAATTGTTTAGTTTTGGGAGAAATAAATGTTTTAGATCTGTTCCTTCTTTCTGAATAGCCCTGTATAATGTATTTCTAAGTGAGAACTGAAGAAGTATTTTAGTCAGTTCTTCATTATTTTCTACGTTGTGGGCGCAATTTTGAAGAAGTAATTCTTTTCCCATGTTATGACGATGTTTTGAAGCAGCTAACTCTCTTCATGCCCGATGTTGTAGTAACATTTTGAAGGAATAGTGTCCCAAAATAATAAATAAGAATTACTGGTTCAGGTTGGGTTTGATTTTCGGTAGAGCTGGATTCTCTTCTCAAGGTCGAAGTTGGTACACAAGATAGGAAAACACTTTAAAAATCACTAATAACTGATTCTTGTAGAAATAGTTGTAAATTTATATACTATTTAATTTCCCATCAGATCAAGTAAACACAGGTGGTATTATTCTTCACCGCCAATTAAAATTAAATTATTTTCTTTTCTTGGATCCACTATTCTTCTGGTATTAAATGTCACATTTATCAGGAGAGCTGTTATTGCTTCTATCCTTGATGAAAGTTATATGGTGACTGACTAAAGTAATTCTGTTATAATTTTAAAGAACATTATTACATCACATGATTTTATATTTAAATACTATTGGTTAATGGTCCATTAAATACCAGGTTTAAATTTGATTGGTTAAATCAAAAAGTTAATTGTTTTAACACCCAATCAGAATTTAGTATACTTTTATTTAAAAATATTAAGTTAAGCAGGTGTTCCTATTACAGTTATAACAGAAAGCTTTATATTTCAGACAACAATGACTTAAGACACAATTTTAAAAGCATTATTTAGAAAGACTGTTATATAATACAATTTATTTAATTGTTACTGAGACATTTTTATTCAACAATGAACAACAATTAATTATTTAGATGTTTTTCTTTATGTAAGTTATATTTAAATATTAAAAGAATTTTAAAATATAAAATTATTAATTTTAACTTTCATATTTATTATGATCCTGCTATAGAACATTATTTAGTTTTATTGATGTTTACATCTGGCCTCAATTTCTTAGTGCTGTTCAATAGTGTGCGTGTTGGACCTTAGTATCTCGTTGTTATCACCTAATAATACAAACAGAATAAAACGTGTGTTAGATTTGTGTGCGCGCGTTAATGATTGAATTTCTTGGAAGAAGTGAAAGACGTAGGCGCTATGAATAAAGTGCACATGGTGATGTCCACAGAAGAGAGATAAGGGAACTTGGGTGGGTCGTCTTGGGAGTCGTGACACTATAGTCCATTTACGTCATACAGCCGGGGAATGGGAGACGTCGTCGACCAAACTTTTTCTAAAATAACTCTATGTCTAGATCTAGGCTATTCAAATTGTTTCTTGGGAATCTGCATCAAATCTTTTATGATTATTTAACTCATGCCCCAAATGGTAGTAAATTACCAATCACGTTTCAATGAATTTTGTTTTACAACCAATGACAGTCGTGTTTCATCTAGCTCTTTATCGATTTCTCTTTATCAGCTCCTGTTTTTGTGATAAAGAAATATCCTCCTTTTTAATATTCTGAACACGTCAGAGCATTATTTTTCTCCAAAAAATACATTGAATATAGCAAACAATGAACACATTCCTTGATTTTACTGAGTTGTTTACTAAAAAAAATAAATAAATAACCTATAATGCTGATTATAATTTACAGTTTGATGTGTTTCATTATTTCTCCACTAGGGTGCATTCATACAATATTGCGGTCCCATTTGGCAATAAATAATATGATCAAGTTGCAGTGAATGAACATAACCTCACATTTCTGATTTGTTTTAAAACATCGCCGTTTACATTAAATATATAAACAATTTAAAATACTGGTAACTATATTTAAATAATGATTTGAGAGTAAACAGCTTAATTGTATTCGTTAAATAGTCCTAACAAATGCCACTCTTGATTTCCAAATCCTCTAAATAAATTCACTCGTAATTTCGTAACACGTGAAATTATCGATAATTTAGAAATCACTCGCGACATTACTTATGATACTTTATTCTTCTTTGTTATTCCCAATTTGACACCTACCTTTTAATTAATAATAGGAAATTCGCACAATGTGCATGGTTATTTGTTTGGTGTAAACATCTAACAATTCAAAGGGACGTATTCACGCTTTATAAATACAACACAGTACAGCAACACACACGAACTAGAATTTATAAAACACTGGTCAGACCCATATTATGTTACGGCAGTGAAGCCTGGACAATTCGCAGTGTAGATGAACAAAGACTAACTGCGGCAGAAATGAAATTTATGAGACGTACTGCAGGCTATTCAAGGACAGACCATAAAAGGAATTCTGTGTTTCTCAAAGAATTACACACAGAATCAGTCATGGAATATGTACAAAAATACAGAAACAACTGGAAATCTCACGTACGAAGAATGAGCAGAACAAGAATGCCACATCAGATCTTAAATTACCAGCCACCAGGCAAGAGATCTTTGGGCAGACCCTTCAAACGTTGGATTGAGACCGTAACAGACCACTAGGTCTATCACATGAAAGGAAGAAGAAGAAGATAAATATAAATATAAATCTGAGAGATCATTAATCAAAAAGTTTTTATTTTTATTTTGGACATATACATGTTTATTTATAGACGCTTTAACATCTAGGGATGGGAAGATAGGAGGAACTCTTTGTTTAATAACATTAATAATTGCCCCACCCCACGCTTACAGCGACACAACCTGTCACAATAGACTAATCTTATTAATAGTTTAATTGATTATCATCATTTATTGATGTTTACACGATTTTAAAATATTTACAGAGAAGACAAAAATAATGGCCTTTTTAGGAAAGTTGCACATAAGGTCGAAAATAATAATAGAAAATAAACCTCTATCACAAGTGTTAAATTTTATATATCTAAGTTATGAATTGTCTTCTGGATATGGAACGAGAAATGATATAGACAATAAATTATCAAAATTTCAAATGATATGTGGCACCATTCACAGAACACTGAAACAAAAAACAAGGAAGGATACAAGATTGAAGTTCTACAAAACAATGGCGGTACCGGTACTTTTATACGGTAGTGAGTTCTGGATAACAAATAAGAGGAGTTCCAGTAGAATACAAAGTGCAGAAATTACTTTTCTAAGAAGGACCAAAGGGTGCACAAAATTGGACCACATAAGAAATGAAGAAATAAGATATGAATTAGAAATATATTCAATAAATGATAGAATTCAACAACACCGCGTCGGCTGGGAACAGCATGTTCAGAGAATGGAAGAAACAAGATTGCCCAAGATGGCATATCATTATAAACCAAAGGGATTAAGGGATGTAGGAAGACCTAGGAAGATATGATTGTGAATTCGGAACAGGCGAATCGCCTAAACCCTGAAGTGAAGAAGATGATGAAAATTGATGTGTACTGACAACCAATAGTATATTACGATGCGAGGTTGGGAAGTGGTTTTTACAGAATCGAGGAAAAATATTTAAAAACCGAGCGATAGCCAGGTTTTTAATTTCCGAGATTCTGTAAAACACTTCACAAACGTGCGTCGTATATTATTAAAATAACAACATCTTTGTTGGAAATATTTGCGTTCATTATAAACAATTGACTATCGTTAACAGTGTGGGCAATGTTTATTAGTTGAAACAACAGGAGGCCTTGAGAACAATTATTGACAACATGGCCGCAAGTACGTATTTATGGTTTTATATTGTTACAAATAAAGTTCAGTTCATTTAAAATGCAGTGATTTGTTTCGTATAATGTATATTAACACTACCTTTTGGATATTTTCTGTATATGCATTGTACGTAGTATACATAGAGGGCAGTGGTTTTACTTTCCGCACGTGGGTGTATAGGCCTATGTAGTATTACAGTATACCCCGAATTGTAAGAAGTACAATTTTCAATAATGGTCGCCATTGCTGTTAAGTACGACAAAACGCACTATCGCGCAAAGAAAATATTTTTTTTAATGCACTACATTTTTGGAAAGTATATTTTTGGAGAGTAAACTTTTTTCCTAATATGCTGGCCGATTATTGTTAGAATATCAAGAGGGATGCTCCACAGGCGAAATATAGCAGAAAATCGTCATTTATTACTTTCTAGGCGAGTCCGAATATTCGAATATTGTGTAGTTACGAATGTAGAAAATATTAAAGTGTTTGAAAATATAAATGCCTGCCTCTCGGAAACCTTGCGTGATGGAGAAAAACCGATATCATATTTGAATTCAGGAGAAAAAAATACTATCAGAATCACATATTTTTCTTTCTGAGACAAAAAAAAAAATATTTGTTTTTGCTCAGTGTTATTATTGATATGAGGTCCGCTTAAGAAGACAGGTTGAGGAGCCCGGCGTGTGACAACACTATAATTAGATGCAACAATCAACACTGCAAGTTATTATTACACTTTATACCACAGTGTGGTCCACACATCATTCAAAACAAAGTTCGAAGAACCATCTCCAGTGCTATTTATATTTCGCATCATTTAAAACTGTATACAGCCTCAGGAAGAACTTTCTGTTTGCTTGTCTGTTTGTTTGTTCTGTTTAGTGGTCTTTTGTGCCTTGTTATTGAATTCCAGCGTAAGCATCAATTTTCCTTCCTCATGTATATATATATAATCTCCATATTATTATCTCCAGAATTGAGCCTACGTTTAATTTCTTTGTGCATCTCATTCCTGTTTGTAATTATTGTTCCTAGGTCCATCCATAGTAATTCTGCCCGAAGGCAGGTCCTTCGCCGCAATCATAGCATGTTCATGCTAAGCTTGTAGCTTTACTAGGTAATTGTAGGTGTGGTAGCTTCCCGTTGCTTTCCACACCGGTGAAGGATGATGATGATGATGATGAGGAGGATGATAATGATAAGGATGGTGATGATGATGTCCATATGATTTCGGGGACCGTTTTGACCTTAAAGTTTTCCTGACATTTGTCTTACGGATGAGGAAAAACCCCGATAAAAACCTCACCCAGAAAAACTGCCCCGACCGGGGATCGAACATGAGGTAGCGTGCTGCGTGACAAGGCAGCACGCTACCTCGAGACCACAGCGGTGGACAACCTACATATATAACCTAGGAACAATAATTACAAACAGGAATGAGATGCACAAAGAAATTAAACATAGGATCAATTCTGGAGATAATCATCATTATCATTATCCTTCATGGATTAGGTCTTTGCCTGTTCCAATCTCACATCTGTTCAGTCCAGCGTTTCCTTGGCCTTCCTACCGATCTTCTTCCTCCAGGATTATTCATCAGTGTCATCTTTGGTATCCTCTCCTGTCATTATTTGCAGATGTTCTATCCAATTGTTCCTGTGTTCTTCTATTTGTTGAAGAAGTGGTACTTTTAGTTCCTCTCTAATATTCTCATTTCTAATATGTTCTTCTCTTGTACAATTTTTCACAGCCCGTAGGAAGCTCGTTTCCGCTACCTGAATTTTACTTTTTTCTCTTTCCTTCAAATTCTGGAGATGCACGTTATTATGTATTACTGGGATTCTTGTCCCAACTCCTTTCAAAAAACATTAAACTGAAAATATATAAAACTGTTATTCTCCCAGTTATATTATATGAACGTGAAACACGGACTCTTACTTTACGGGAGGAAAAAAGATTACGAGTATTTGACAATGAAGTTTCTAGAATTTTTTTTTGGTCCTAAGAGAAATGGACAGATGCATGGAATAACTACACAACAATGAGCTACATGACCTTTTTAGGAAACCAGATATAATAAAATCAACAAAGTTTCGTGGACTGCGATGGGCAGGACATGTGGCACGAGTAGGTTTGAAAGAGACTTGTTGTAGGAAAACGGCGAGTTGAGATACTAAGAGCGAGGCGGGAGAACAAAAAAAAAATATTACAAATAAAATATATATGTAGTCAATATGCCCATTTCACCAATTAATGTTTTAAAATGGTCAACAAGTTTCTACAGCCAAGACAGTCAATATCTGGTCTTGAGAATGACAGCTTGGCTGTAGAAACTTGTTGACCATTTTAAAACATTAATTGGTGAAATGGGCATATTGACTACATATATATTTTAATATTATATCACCAAGAAGATCACTTGTGTATTAAATTACAAATAAAATCTGAAAGATCGCGCGAACTGCTTGAGTTATGTTACAAAGATGACTGATCAGGTACAGGTGCCACTTATTCTTTTCATGACATATTTAGCTTTAATTGCTTAATGTCTAAATTTAAGTGTAACATCCAAATAAAAAACAGAACAATAGCATAGCTATGTATATTTTTTATGAGTTACTTTTAACGTCTCTACACAGACTCCGATGATATGACGGTTGTTAAGTTATAATGAAACGCCAGGAGAATCCTCAACCCAAACTAAACTAAATCCAAGACAATGGGCATGGGGCTGATGTTAATTGGGATTTCCGATCTCTTATCTCGTCAAAAATCCTGTTGGAACTGATATTTAACATCTGGCGTGAATTTCGGCGAAGTCCGGAGGGTCTAACTTAGCCCAATCCACTCTACTCATTTCCAAGTTGGGTCCCCTCGGGACGATCCTAAGATCTTTTTAAGATTTTAAAATGCAAAATAGATAGTGGGGTGTGGAAAGAAACGGGAAACAACCGCACCTATATATCCCTAGTAAAGCTGCAAACAAGTAAAGCAGAGGGTAGCAATGGCAAAATAAGCTTTTAACAATAAGAGAAGCATTTTATGCGGACATTTGGCAAAATAATTACAGATGAGGCTAGTGATGTGCTTTGTGTGGAGTGTAGCATTGTATGGTAAACAGATTTGGACATTACGATAGAATGAGGAAAATCAATTGGAAGCTTTTGAGATGTGGATATGGAGAAGGATGGAACGTGTAAAATGGGCACACAAAATAAAAAATAAAGATGTGCTAGACAGAATTGGTGAAGGAAGAACAATGCTGGAACTCATAAAAAAGAGGAAAAGAAATTGGATAACTGGCTAAGAAGAAATTCCTGCTGACGGATGCCCTAGAAGGAATGATCAAAGGAAAGAAGGTTAGAGGCAGAAAAAGACACCAGATGATAGACAATATTAAAATAAATGGTTTGTATGCGGATAAGGAAAGAGCGAAGAATGCAGTGAAAGACCTGCTCTTAGACAGAACACTATGTATGTATGTATGGGCAACCACAGGTATAATTCCCTTTAAGAAAAAATTCGTATGGTCTGGCCGGGAATAGAATCTGAGACCTCATGAACTGTTGTCAGAAATTATAACCACGAGCCCATGAAAATCGCCGGATTCTAAATTCTAATCTCAAATTAAAATTGCGTCCCGCGCCGTAGCCGAGCGGTTAAGGTAGGAAGCCTTGGCGCAGAGCTACGGGACTTGCGCTGGTTCGAGTCTCCATGGGGGAAGAAATTTTCTCATGGTATTTCGGCCAGTATGGGACCGGTGCCCACCCAGCATCGTGAGGCAATTGGGTAGCTACAATAAGTAGTGGCTCCAGGTTGAGGAACCTGCTATAACGGCTGGGGGACTCGACATGCTAACCACATGTCACCCCTACACTGGCTGTTGATCATCTACCTCTGTGATTGACACATGTGGATGTGAAGGGCCAGCAGCCGGCTGGTAAAAGGGCAACCGCTGAAAAGTGGAAAGACCCTCAATCGGAAATTAAAATTGCAAGCGGCATAGATGAGACTTTTACGTCCACCGCTAGGTTTGACAAAAATGGACAAACACAGACATACACGATAAATTACGTTCAAACTATAGTTGAACAAATTCAGAATTATCAAAGCATATCCTGAGCTAATGTTTTCGAATCATCCCCTGTATAATATACTTTCCTCAATTCATGGTTAATGCTATTCTCCCACCTCATTCTTGGTCTACCAACTGGGCGTTTTCTCTCTGGTTTTCCTGCAAGAAGCTTCCATGCACCTCTTTCATTTCCCATTCGTGCCACATGCCCTGCCCATTGCAGTCTACGAGACTTAACTGTTGTGATCATATCTTATTATAACTGTACGTTTCCATTATATAATGTATCCTTACAGATAGATAGACCATCGGTTGATTAATGTATTTTACATAGTACGATTCCCAATAGCTAGTTTTGTCGGTCCATCCAATCTCGTGGTTGTAGACGTTTCTCCTTGATGCATAAATGTATTCCCTAACTCCAGGAGGTTTTAGATCTTCCTCTGCCTCGTCTTCCCTCGGTGTCCATTCCAAAACACATTTTGATAGCCGATCCTCTTTCATTTGCTGGACATATCCGTACCATCTTAATTGCTGAGTTTTAATATAATATAAAATAGTGTCTTCAATCTTCATTTTTTCCCTTGTAACTGAGTTTATAATTTGTTCTCTTCTTGAAATTCTTGCAGCCCTTTGTATAAAATCCATTTCTGTTGCCAACATATACATTTTTTTGTTTGTTAATGGCCAAAGTTCTGCTCCGTAAGTAATGATGCTTTTAACAATTGTTTGATATATATTAATTTTATTATATTACTTATATTTTTATCCCACAACATTCCATTAAGGCAAGCAATTGCAAATTTTCCTTTATTATTTCTATTTCTTATTTCCTCTTCATAACGTCCATTTTTATTTATTTTAATTCCTAAATATGTGATCTCACTACATGATTTATTGTTTCTCCGGTCTCCAAAATTAAATGTTGTTCTCTTCACCAATTTATAAATATTTTGTTTTCTTCATGTTCAAAATTAATCCCCATTTATCATTTTCTTCTATTAATTTTCTAGTCATATATTCTAAATCTTCATAATGTTGTGCAATTAACAATTGATCATCTGCAAAATGTAAGTTGTATTTCTATGTGTCAACATATATTTAGTTTAATTGATATTTACTTCCAGCCCCACTTTCTTACTGAGCATTCATATCTATGGGTGTGTTCTCATTTAACAAGTGGTCGTTTTTAATTTCCTTCAAAATTTATATTTCCTCGAGTACGTTTATTTAGCTGGATTGTTATCCTTGTGTAATATTGTTAGGGTGTTGCCGAAATCTAACATATGATGTCCTGCGTGAACAAGGTGTCTTGCATAGCTTGATTTACCTTCTGCGTTAACAAAGTCACGAAAATTGTCTTTAAATCTAATATTAAAACTTCTGCTTGTTCTTCCTGTGTAAAATCTGTTGCAATCTCTACACGTTTAATTTCAAAAATAGGTATATATATATATATATATATATATATATATATATATATATATATATATATATATATATACATACACGTATTTTTGAAACTAAACCAACACAATAAATTGTAATAATGTGAGGTGATTGGAATCACAAATATAATTGTTTTATTACAAGTTACTTTTTACCTCTCTACACACCTGGCTACCCCTTAATGTTATATTTTTAAAATGTACCATTGGTGAGTGTATGATAAGAATGGGGCCCCTGGACCCCCAGATTTTCCGGTACGTCGGGCGCTGTGTGCAGGAGTGTCCTGTATTGATTGCCTTGCGTTCTTTCAGTCAGCAGCACTCCTGTAATAATTATATCACGTGGTATATCTGTCTGGCTCATGAATTAGTGTACGCTATTTTATGCACTACATTTTTTTAATATATTTGCGGGATTATATGGCTCAATACCACCTACATAAATGCAATTAAAAAACGGAAAAATATATAATTTATTGTTGCGGGATGTGAATAAATACCTGAGAGAAATAAACAGAATATAATAAATGTATTTAGCCTGTTGGAGTTAAGGCTATGTGGCCTTCTCTTCCACTCACCAGGTAAAGTAAAGTGATCCCACAACAGGCCCGGAGGCCCTTGGGGTAGGAGGGGTAGGAGGTTAAGGCTCCCACTTTTTCTAGACAATCGGCACTTTATGTCAGCCCTGCGTGACGGCCGCCTTTACCCCAGAACAAGCGTCTGGTACTCATTTCCGTTAGAGGCTGAGTCGACCCCAGGGCCATAGTGCCGCCAGAGGGTTTGGGTCAGTTTAAAAATCCTGACCCCAACGGGACTTGAACCCTCGACACTCCGGCTTGTAGCTCAATGCCTTAACCACTACGCTACGGCGTGCCCCCTCCACTCACCAGGACAAACATTTTATATTACATTTAAATAAAAAAATTAGAATAATAGTACATATTAAACAATTAATTACACTGAACAACAAAAAAGAAACTTTTTTTTTGTCTCAGAAAGAAAATTATGTGATTCCGATAGTATTTTTTCTCCTGAATTCAAATATGATATCGGTTTTCCTCTATCACGCAAGGTTTCCGAGAGACAGGAATTTATAATTTCAAACACTTTAATATTTTCTACATTCGTAACTACACAATATTCGAACATTCGGACTCCCCTAGAAAGTAAGAAATAACGATTTTCTGCTATATTTCGCCTGTGGAGCATCCCTCTTGATGGACCAACAATAATCGGCCAGTATATTAGGATTCCATTTGCCTTGATATCTCTTTTCCATAGCTGAAATCTCCTGATGAAAGTGTTTCCCGTGCTCATCGCTCATTGCGCCAAGTTTTTGCGGGAAAAATCTAGGTTTATTAAAAAATAATTATATAAACCCATTAATTGAAATTGAAATAAAAAAAACTGTGGGTGATGGAGAAATTCCGAATACATATTTGAAAACACGATAAAAACTGCATTAAGTAGGCCTACAACTATTGGTACTCATGAGACAAACATCAAGTTGACCAGTGTTATCTGTCAAACTGAACAATAATGAAATTAAAAATTATAATATAAAAGTATAAAAAGTTACCCAAAAGGTCCGTCTCCTCAACTTAAAAATTATTGATTGTCTGTAGGGCTTTCGGGACTAATCCCATCATAAGCAGAAGTAACAAGATGTGGGTACTTATCAGCTGCCCCAATACTGGTGTTGCACTGAAAATCTGGTACAGGGGACTATACGTACTGGGTGTGTTCTCATTTAACAAGTGGTCGTTTTTAATTTCCTTCAAAATATGTAGTAGACATTGCTGAGACAGTATAGCCAACTTATCGCTAAACCCGCTAACAATTGAACACTAAACTAATCTGGTGTACACTAACTTGCCCATTTTCTCACCCTAACTTGCCTAAACTAACATTAACTTGTGCAACTAACTCTAACTTGCCCGTTTTCTGACGCTCACTTGGCCAAACTAACACTAACTTGCCAATATTCTCACCCTAACTTTCCCACCAATGTTGGTGGACTCCTAGTGTAGAATCCACTTGTAAGTGAGAGAACATGTTGGCAATTGTTTCTAGCGGCAACATGTGTTATCACATTGGCCAACACGAAGCTAAGAGACACTTGTTTTCAAATTGAATGTTTACTGGTCACATAGAACAGCCTAATTTTGTTATATATACTAAAAATTGTATAAAAAATATGTTCTCAAAACTGAAGAAAAATGAAAACTTTTTTGTCTTACCCTGTTTGATTGCGATGGAATTCCTCTTGTTTGCATTCATCCATTCTCTAGCTGGATGGTCACCATTTCTGTGATTAATGCATGTGGATGTGGGCCCTGGCGTGTAATGGAGTAAAAATAAATACGCATATGTAAAGTTCAATTTTATAACTCAACTGTGTGCTGTTAACTTTAATAAACCAGATTTATACGCATATTTGTCATCTCTACAGCAGGATCGTTCCCGACTTTTTATTACCAAGTTCAACGAACTCTAAAACCTAAATATATGGCCACAGCATAAATGCATTAAGTATTTGGGTACACTACCGAATGAGCACAATTCAATCGAAGAAGAATTTAAACAAAGAATTGTAAATGGAAATAGGACATATTATGCACATTTAACATTATGTAGATGTTTATCTATAAAGATAATGAAATCTCTGTTAAACAAGATGGCAAACTATCTTCTTCGAAAAAATTCAACACTGGAGTAAGACAGGGATGTGGACTTTTACCGGTGCTTTTCATTATATACATATATATATATATATATATGGTATGATAAGAAAAATAAATGCCTGGACGGGATTCGAACCCGGATCTTTCAGTCTGTACCTCAGCGTGATATCCACATTACACTACCAGGCGAATCCAATTCAAACACTTATTTTTCTTATATATGTATTATATTCTCCATTATTACGCTGAGGTACTTACTCCAGATCCGGGTTCGAATCCCGTCCAGGCATTTATTTTTCTTATCATACCATATTAAGCTTGCATTGCTCAATGTTAGACATTTAATTATAACATATATATATATATATATATATATATATATATATATATATATATATATATAAATGGAATAATAAACGAATGGAGGAAAACACAACGAGGATATATACCCATCAATAGGAACCTCAAACCCGATGCTATTCTTTTTGCAGACGATTTAGCGCTTCTGGCACTTTTTCCGAAAATGATTTGCAACGAACAGTTTATAATTTACAGAAAACAGCTGCCAAATTTAATGTGGAAATATCAATTAATAAAACTAAAATTATGGCATTTCATGGGAAGGACACCATACAAAGTAAAATCTGTCTCCAGAATAAAATTTTAGTGAGATCTAATCAATTTAAATATCTTGGATATTATCTATCTGTCTGGGATGAAAAGGATATCCCTGAAAAAATTACTAGTTATAATAAAAGTTTGGGAATTATTAATCAAGTTATGAAACCATCCCTTGTACAAAAAAACACCAGATTACGTTTATATAACACTTTGGCTAGACCAGTGTTGACCTATGGTAGCGAAGCATGGACACTAAAAAGACAACATGAAAGCAGAATAACGGCTTGTGAAATGAGATTCATGCGCAGAACAGCGGGTTACACAAGATGGGATCGGAAAAGGAACACCGATATCTTAAAAGAATTGAAAACTACGCCAATTTTGGAATATATTAATCAGTACCAACTAAATTGCAAACACCATCTTGAAAGAATGAGTTCAAATTGGATCCCCAAAGCCGTTTATAATTATATACCAAGAGGACGAAGATCACTGGGCCGTCCTATGAAACGCTGGAGGGAAAATTTTCTATAGGATCGTAACAGGCCTTGGCCTAATACTTGGAAGGAAGAAGAAGAAGAATGACATTATGTAAAACTAAAATTTTATCTAAATCTGCGAAACTAAGATTATACAAAACACTAATAAGACCAACAGTGACGTATGCAAGTGAAACTTGGACACTCAAAGAAACAATCAAACAAAAATTGTTAATTTTCGAAAGAAATGTACTTAGAAAAATGTATGGTCCAAATAAATGACCAGATCAAACTTGGAAAATCAAAACTAGTAGTGAATTAAATAATATAATTAAAAATCAAATTTAAGAAGAATATTTGGACCAAGTAGATGAACTGAATAACTGTTGGAGAATCAAAACAAATAACGAACTAAACAAATTAATCAAAAATCAGAACATAGTAAACCATATAAGATCTCTCAGAATTGGTTGGCTTGGACATTTGATAAGAATGGATGACCAGAGACTGGTCAAAAACTCTGCAAATGGAAACCTATAGGAGGCAGAGCTGTTGGAACACCGAAGATCAGATGGGAGGATGACACAATGAACGATCTAAGGAAAATGAAAGTGAATAATTTGAATATGGCAAGAGACAGATTGGCGTGGAGGAGGATTGTTGAGAAGGCCAAAACTTTCACTTTTGAAGTTGTCGTGCCTTAAGATGATGAAGATGATGATGATGAATTAAAAATCAAAATATAATAAATCATATCAGATCTCTTAGATTTGGATGGTTTGATCATGACCATCTGATGAGAATTGATCAACAGAGATTAGTTAAAAAAACTATATAAATGGAAGCCTACAGGAACTAGAGCAGTTGGTAGACTAAGATGAGATGGCAGAACGATGTTTGGGAGGATTTGAAGAAGATGAAGGTGACAAATCTGAAATTGGCAGAAGATAGAAGAGTTTGGAGGAAGATTATTGAGAAGACCAGAACATTCAATTTTGAAGTTGCAGTGCCTTAAGATGATGTTGATGATGATAAATACATTATTAAATGCATCATAACAAATGAGAAAACATGACAGAGTTCAAATAATTATAAATAGGAATGAGATGCACAAAGAAATTAAACTTAGACTCAATTCTGGAAATGCAGTTATTATGTTTTATAGGAACTCTTGTCGTCCCAACTTCTCTAAAAAAAAAAAAACGTTAAAAATAAAACATTGCGAAAAGCATATGGAAAGTGGAGAGAAATAAATCATGTTGAATGTTTTCAAATAGTTTAGTGAAAAATATCCTACATTAGCCATTAAGAATGAAGTGAAAATAACAGCAGAATTTACAGGTGAGTCAGCATAGAGCATATAATCTGTTCGTAATGAAATTAAAAATCAGATATATCTTTTGACATCATGAAATCAGCGTATAGTCTAATTAGGTAGACCCATATATACATTTTTATCATCAATAAATAAAAAAAAATGTAAGAAGTTCAAATAGGAATGAGATGCACAAATCAAAGGCTCAATTCTTGAAATGCGTGCTATTATGCATTATACAGACTCTTGACGTCCCAACTTCTTTAAAAAAAAACGTTAAACTGAAAATATATAAAACTATTATTCTATCACTTATATTATATGGATGCAAAACATGGACTCTTTCTTTAATGGAGTAAAGGAGATTACAAGTATTTGAGAATAAAGTTTTTAGAAAAATGTTTTGACCAAAGAGAGATGAACAGACAGGTGAATGGAGAAGACTGCATAACAACGAACTACATGTTATTTTTAGGAAGCCAGATATAATAAGAAAAGTTAAGTCTCGTAGACTGCGATGGGCAGGACATGCGCCACGAATGGGGAATGAAAGACGTTCAAGGAAGCTTCCTGTAGGAAAACCAGAGGGAAAACGCCCAGTCGGTGGACCAAGAATGAGGTGGGAGAATAAAATTAACTATGATTTGAGGGAAGTAAATTATACAGGGAATGAGTGGAAAGTATTGGCTCAGGATATGGATGTATGGAGAGCGTATGTCCGCATGGCCATGAACCTACAGGTTCGATAGTGCCAGTGAGTAAGTAAGTATGAAGTTCCTAATTATTGGTACTATCTTATTTTGTATTCAGTTTTATTTCCCATAAAATACGATTTTGCCTACGGACATTATTTCTATTGATGACAGTTCCGCATACAACTATTCACCGCGAGGAAGAAGAAGTCTGGGAAGACCAAGGAATAGATCAGCAATTTGGAGCCGGAACAGGCTAGTAAATAAGCCTAAACCGTGAAGAAGAAGAAGAATGACAGTTCCGTACACAATTCAGTCATATGGCGGGTAAAAGTAGCACCTCGGTTCCCCCAATATCGGAGTCGATGGAGTAATACGTTAAGCAAGTTGTTTACACTAAAGCTGGAACTTAGCTCGGATTTGGTATAGTTAGTTAACAGTTACGTTGTAAAAGAAATTTGTTAAGAACTGTGCAGAAGAAGGGATGGTTTTGAGAGACGCAAATCACATGACCTAAATACAGTCTAGTCCAATAAAACAGAACAAAAATTACTTATACATTATACAAAGTGTGTGATATATACATGTGGTAGACACAAATAGCTTGAAATCTGTGTCAATGGGTCGTATCTGCAAATTTAATTCTTTATATCCACACATTTACAACACATAAAAATAATCAAATCCAGAAATTAGTGTCCACTAAATTCTTTACATAATAAATCTCCTTCTTCCGGAGAAATAGCGTGTCACAGATTCAGAACCTCCTTTGTAATCCTTGTAACTCGATTCCCCTTAATTCCATAGCCTACCTCGATTGTGAGGAGAGTTAAAAAGTCAATACTAATACAATTCATTGTTAAAACCGTTGAGGTGGAGAGTCATGAAATAAACTAAGTTAAAATATACCTTCTTAGGTAAGATCCGTCGTCCTCAACTTATAAAATATGTATTATTTATGCCTGTAGGCCTTTCAGAACATCCGTTCCATCTTCAGCAGGTCCTTCTTCGCTACAATATCTAGTATGATGGTTGATGCTGCCGGTCCTGTCAACAACACCACATTAGGACCAGCAGCATGAACCATCATACTAGATATTATAGCGAAGAAGGACCTGCTGAAGATGGAACAGATGTTCTGAAAGGCCTACAGGCATAAAGACTACATATTTTATAAGTTGAGGATGACGGATCTTACCTAAGAAGGTATATTTTAACTTATTTTAGTTAAAAAGTAATTCAAAATAAACAGTTATATCTCTGAATCCAATTGTCTCACATTCTTACAATTTGTTGTGTTGAATAAATCGCAAAGCAAGGAGATACACTATCTCAATGTTGTACTAGAACATCTCTGTTGATGCGGTTTGTTCACGTAGATTATGGACTTCACAAAACCCCATAAAAAGAAGTCGCATGGAGTAAGGTCACAAGATCTGGGAGGTCATTCGAAGACGCCACGAATTGAGATCACAGACTGAGGGAATTTTTCATGGAGTAGGATTCTTGTCTCGCGGGATGTGTAGCAGGCCCGAAGTCTACGTGAACAAACCACAAACAGTTATCCAACTTAAGAAAGGAATTCACGTGTCATCAACAGTCTGTGAAAGGGTCATCACTAGAGACTGGATATTAAGGAAAATGCCTACAGTTATTTATTATAGATATTGTAAAAGAAACTTCATATAAGTTCATACCGACGACCCCAGAGTAATTTTCCATTGAGTTAATTTTGCCTATAAATGTCTATTTCAGCTTACAATGCCTATAAATGCCTATTTGCCATTTTTTCTCTACATTAACTTAGTATTTCAATGAAATGAATTGAAATGGACAAACTTTATGACACATATCATTGCATAGAAACCTTTAATTGACTGGCAATGTTATTTTTGATGTTGATAACACTGAATTCAGTCTGTAGTCCTCGTTCACAGACAGGCGCTTCAAAGACAAAGTGGTGCGACCACCTTTAGAATAGTTGTTTCACGATACCTAAAGAACGGACAAGACAAACTGACCAATTTGGTGCGGAAATATTCTCAAATGACATTGTTTTGCATAGTGTGTAAAATTTCAGTGAAACTGCGCGAAGAAGTGCCATGTTCCGCAGCACGTACACACTGCAAAACATAAGTATGCTCTTTGTAAAAAGGCAAAACAAGTTCCAAAATCATCTCTGATATATTCGTATGCTATTGATAACTTATGTTTATATTCTTTACGTAAGGCTGTAAAATTTTATGTTGTAGCCCATTTTTTTTGTAAGAGCCTATTTTGATTTTTAGTGCCTATATTAATGATTTTAGTGCCTTTTTGCCTGCCTATTTTGAACTTTTTAAGTGCCTAACATCCGGACTCTAGTCATCACGAACTTCATAGACCGAGTAACCGCCTGTCGAGACGGTTGGAGGTGGACATATGCCTGATATGGTTTTCCGCACTTAAATGGGGGTGTACGTAGATGAAAATAAAAATAAAAAACATTTCGAGGCATTTTTGTCTTAATTATTGCAATTTTTAAAATTGCGTAATATATGTTATAATTAAATTTTTGACATTGAGCAATGCATGCTTCATATGACATGGTAAGAAAAATAAATGCTCGGACGGGACTTTAACCCGGACCTCTGGATTGATACCCCAGTGCGCTACCGATTACGCTACCGAACAAGTCTAGTACAAACATTCATTTTTCTTATATATTATTATTATTATTATTATTATTATTATTATTACGAGTATATATATATATATAAGCAAAATTAATATGTGTACTAGACTTGCTCGGTAGCGCACTGGGGTATCAATCCAGAGGTCCGAGTTCAAATCCCGTACGAGCATTTATTTTCCTTAACATGTCATATTAAACTTGCATTGCTCAATGTCAAAAAATTAATTATAACATCGATAAAGCGTCACCTCTATAAAGTAGAAATATCCTCTTTAATTTGCTTACTTGTGATAGGAGCTACTAGATGGCAGTGGAGACCGAGTTTCCGCTACTCTGTAAGAAATCCAACTCTTGCACATGGATGTTTTCCATATAGATTGCCTTGCAGTTAAAAACGGCAGAAATGTTTCCAAAAATGTTATTGATAACACTAAAGCTCGTCAATAGCTACTAAAAAAAGGAAGTAGAAGATTGGTTGACAAACAGAGGAGAAAGCGGTACTTAAGTATTTTGTCTTAGCCAATAAATAAATAAATAAATATATATATATATTCGGCCGCGGTGATCTATTCCTTGCTTAAAAGGTAATCTTTAAACTAGATGTAATGTCTCTTTCTGAGATTTTTTAAAGAGTCGTCAGCTAAAGAATCTTGGAAGCAAACGAACTAGAGTTAAGTGCCAATTAAAATAGGACATATACAAAACATGTGGTTTGTGAATCTATTTGCATGTGGTTGGTGAGATGAGGCCATTAATTGGAGCGTGAACAAGGCCTTCTGTTAGCATTAAGTCCCTCTATTGTTTTTAAGACAATGCTCGGCCAGATCAAAACCTGGCGAGTTTGCTGCTAAATTTAGAGGTGGAAACAATGTTTGGACAGTGACTGTACAAAGTAACAGGTGTGTTGAACAACGCAGTATGGTTCACAAGCCAAAATCACTATCACATTTCCTATTTGTTCAACATGAACACAATTTGAAGTAGAAAACTTAGATCAGGTTCAACAAGAAAACAAGGAAATCTTGTGCCAGCAAATAAATGATACAATCGACTTTCTTTAACACGTTTTCCACCATTCGATCTTCTAACACAGCAGCTCTATCCATAACACCGTCGAACTGATTACACCCATAGATCATTATTTTATAAAACATTAAACTGAAAATATATAAAACTGTTATTCTTCTCCCAGTTATATGGATGTGAAATATAGAGTGTTACTTTAAGGGGGGACAAAAGATTTACGAAGCAAACACGTAACAACATGTGACGCAATTTTTTTTCTAAGTTCCAATCATACACCATGCGCATGCCAACAGACGCGAAGCGATTTACACTATGGAATCGCGGGATCTCGCCAACATATTTACACGATATGTAAACTCGCGTTGTCAACGAACCTAAAAGCTAATGTAACGCAATTTAGGTACTCTAACCTATGAAAGACTAATCTAAAACCTAACCTAACGCAATTTAAGTACTCTAACCTGTGAAAACCCAACCGTAAAAGCTAACCTAACACAATTCAAGTACTCTAACCTTTGAATGACTAACCTAAAAGCTATCCTAACACAATTTAATTACTCTAACCTGTGAAAGACCAACCTAAAAGCTAAACTAACGCAATTTAATTACTCTAACCTGTGAAAGACCAACCTAAAAGCTAAACTAACGCAATTTAAATACTCTAACCTGTGAAAGTATGTAGACTGATTTTATTTAGTGTAGCTAAGTTAATTAATACAGACTCTATGTTGGCTGCACTGGAACACAGAATATTCCTTAAAATAAATATGGCTGCCACGTCTTCATGTAGTTCAATAACGTAAAAAAATATATTTAAATAATAGTTAGAAACATGTAAATATCATTGTAAATGGTGGGAAATAATTTGAAATATTAAACCGTAAGAATAATATTTGATAGGAGTTTATGAAGAAATTAAAAACGTAAGGTTGTAAAGTTTAGCCGATTACGAATATTTGAGAATAAAGTACTTAGGAAAATGTTTGGACCGAAGAAAGATGAACAGACAGGTGAATGGAGAAGACTGCATAACAGTGAGCTACATGTGTTTTATAGAAAACCAGATATAATAAGAACAGTTAAGTCTTGTGGACTGCGATGTGCAGAACATCTGGCACGAATGGGGAATGGAGGAAGGTCATAGAAGTTTCTTGTAGGAAAACCAGACGGAAAACGCCCAGTTTTAAAGGAAATATGAGGCGTCAAAATAACATTAATCATGATTTGAGGAAAGTAGATCCGTATACAGGAAATTAGAAAACGGATGAATGCAGAAAGAAGTATAATGGATTAGATTCAACACAGAAGGCTAAAATGGTATGAATACGTAAGAAGAATGCGGGATGGAAGACTGCCAAAGACTGTCTATGCATGGAAAATTGAAAGAAGAAGCAGAAAAGGAAGACCAAGAACAACCTGGAAGAATAACATTCAAAATTCAATGAGGAAATTTGGTGTAACGAATGACGATACAGAGGAGAGAGAACGATGGAGAACTTTAATTAAGGGAAATTTGCGAATCTTTGTTACAAACTGATAGCACAGAACAACAAAAAATAAACTTTTGTTTTTGTCTCAGAAAGAAAAATATATGATTCTGATAGTATTTTTTTTTTTCCTGAATTGACATATGATATCGGTTTTTCTCCATCATGCAAGGTTTCCGAGAGACAGGAATTTATAATTTCAAAAACTTTAATATTTTCTACATTTGTAACTATACAATATTCAAACATTCGGACTCACCTAGAAAGTAAGGTGCTATATGTCGCTTGTGGAGCATCCCTCTTGATGGTCCTACAATAATCGGCCAGCATATTATGATTCATTTTGCCTTGATATCTCTTTTCCATAACTGAAATCTCCTGAGTTAGCTCATTTGGTTTTATTTTATAATGGATAAATCGACGAAAAAAACGTTTATTAAAAAATAATTATTTAAATCCATTAATTAAAATTTAAATTTAAAAAAAACTGTGGGTGATGGAGAAATCCCGAATACATATTTGAAAACACGATAAAAAACTGCATTAAGTACAACTATTGGTGCTCATGAGACAAAAATCATGTTGACCAGTGTAGTCTATAAGTCCTAGTCATTTATGTATTTTTTAAACTCATGTTAATTGCTAGGATTGGTTGGAGAAAGCCCTCAATGATGAGGAAATTTCTCAAAATGAATGAATGGGATTATAGAGGGGATGATTGTGTTGCAGGTACCGGCAGGCCCGGTTCAGCTCGCGGCGAATCAGGAAGAGAGTGGTGTTTAAGAACGGGGACTGTAATGTGGTACAAGGGAACGTCGCCAAGAGACGCAGGAGGTACCTGCAGGACATCTTCACCACTCTGGTGGACGCACAGTGGCGATGGACCCTCCTCGTGTTCGCGCTCAACTTCTTGCTCTCTTGGCTCGGGTTCGCTGTCATCTGGTGGCTCATCGTGTATTCCCATGGCGATCTCAGTCCTGAGAACAATCCCAAAGTGGCGGCCGCACTCGCAGCTGTTACGTCAGTTATCCCTTCCAGTAGTAATGGAACACAATTCCCATCTCTAGTGAGTAAGATAACGTTTATCATTTGTGCCTGGATTTACTTACTTCCAAAAAGTGACGTATACAGTAGGTAAGCAAGTATATAGTAAAAGCTCCTTATGAGTATGGAGAAATGGTTGAATGCAATTTGTGGCGGGGAAAAACGGGACAAAACCACTAGAAAAACCTGCCCAAGCTCGGTTACGTCCATCACGAAACCCACATGGAGTGACCAAGACTCGATCTCGAAACCCCAGCGGTGAGAGGCGAGAGTCTAACCACTTGTGCCACGGAGCCTCCTTATTGTTGTGGTTACTATTATTATTATTATTATTATTATTATTATTATTATTATTATTATTATTCCTGTTACTTTTATTATTACTATTATTATAATTATTATTTTTACTATTATTATTGTTGTTGTTAATACTATTATTATTATTATTATTATTATTATTATTCCTGTTACTTTTATTATTACTATTATTATTATTATTATTATTATTATTTTTACTATTATTATTGTTGTTAATACTATTATTATTGTTATTATTATTATTTTTACTATTATTATTGTTGTTAATACTATTATTATTACTATTATTATTATTTTTACTATTATTATTGTTGTTGTTAATACTATTATTATTATTATTATTATTCCTGTTACTTTTATTATTACTATTATTATTATTATTATTATTATTATTATCATTACTATTATTATTGTTGTTAATATTATTATTATTATTTTTACTATTATTATTGTTGTTAATACTATTATTATTATTATTCCTGTTACTTTTATTATTACTATTATTATTATTATTATTATTATTATTATTATTATTATTATTATTCCTGTTACTTTTATTATTACTATTATTATTATTTTTACTATTATTATTGTTGTTAATACTATTATTATTATTATTATTATTATTATTATTATTATTATTATTATTATTATTATCATTATTATTATTATTATTATTATCCTGTTATGTTACTTTTATTATTACTATTATTATTATTATTATTATTATTATTATTATTATTATTATTATTAATTATCATTACTATTATTATTGTTGTTGTTAATATTATTATTATTATTATTATTTTATTTTTACTATTATTATTGTTGTTAATACTATTATTATTATTATTCCTGTTACTTTTATTATTACTATTATTATTATTATTATTATTATTATTATTATTATTATTATTCCTGTTACTTTTATTATTACTATTATTATTATTTTTACTATTATTATTGTTGTTAATACTATTATTATTATTATTATTATTATCATTATTATTATTATTATTATTATTCCTGTTACTTTTATTATTACTATTATTATTATTATTATTATTATTATTATTAATTATCATTACTATTATTATTGTTGTTGTTAATATTATTATTATTATTATTATTTTTATTGTTACTATTATTATTGTTGTTAATACTATTATTATTATTATTATTATTCCTGTTACTTTTATTATTACTATTATTATTATTATTATTATTATTATTATATTATTATTATTATCATTACTATTATTATTGTTGTTGTTAATATTATTATTATTATTATTTTTATTTTTACTATTTTTTTTTTCATTTTTTTTTTCAGCATGCCCCATTACCGTAGTAATATTACATGCATAACATAACAAACATAAAATCAGATAACATAACATTACATAACATCACATATTTGTTTTTGTTTACATGTTTTTTTTTTTATCTTCGTCACTTGTTAATCACTCATTTTCGTACACTATTGTTTTTATATATTTTTTAAAATGTCTTAAATATTTGTGTATTAGGTCTTTCTCCGTCACAGGCCATGTTCCTCCTTCTTTGCTGATTTCTTCTTTCAACTTATTTCTAGAATGCTGCTGCAATTCACAATTATAAAGCAGATGTTCTACATTTTGAATTGCTTTTCTACATGGACAGGTTGCGTTGTTTAATATTCCAATACGATAAAGATGTGATTTATTTTTTTCCATGACCAGTTACCATTTCAGAAAATTCTGGAGTTATTTCACATTTAAGTTTTAATCTGTCTCTGACTGATGGGAAGAACTTCTTACATGTGGCTCCTTTATCTGCGTTGTCCCATTCGTTCTGCCATTTAATGGTTCCTTCTTCTTTTATTTGGGCAACTATTGATGATTTAGGTATTTTTGTATATTCTACGGTTACGCTGGTTTCTGT